>JAQFVV010012590.1:1755388-2219227 GCA_028023455.1 Epiperipatus broadwayi
AAAAAATTTATAAAATTTTAATAACGTACTTTACAAAAATTGCTATAAAAAAATCTAATTTTCATCGCACAGAAAAAATTTTTAGACGTACAAAAAGATAGAAAAATGGCGGAGAGAAAGAAAAAAGACCCGTAACTGTGACGTACACGGTTTGCATGCTATTGCGGTCGAAATTAAGAAATTTACAAATAATTATTTTGTATACCATTAAAAGAAGCAATATTTATAATGTGGATTCTATAATATAAAATTTTCTAATTTATATTATAACAGTCGGGAGAACCTCCCTAACCTAATCTGTCATACAGAGCGCCACTAGGCTATTGAAACCTAGAAAATTTACATAGCAGGCAGATACAAACGGGATAGGTTACTCTTTTATCGAACCAAAAGCCCCAATTACCAGCTCAGGGAGAAGCTGAGCTTAAAATATCACTCTCAATATTAAAAGTTCTAATTCTTAATTTTAAACAATATTAATAAAATGTATAAATAAATTACTGCCAAAATTAATTCATGAAAACATTTTATTATACACACACACTAAAAGGAAAATTCTGAAAATTAAATTAACTAGTGAATATGTTTGATTTGAATTATATGCACAGATGGAAGCGTTTAATAGATTTTACAATTTTAATAATTTACTAAGTGTGAATATCCTTCATAGATTACACATATAACCAACCCAATCCCTTTTAACATTAGGCTAAAATCTCACGTTTAAACCAAAGCTAGCTTACTGATATACCAATGTGACCATTGCAAAATGAGATTATGAGCATAACAAAACTATGCTAACAGGAATTTACATCTGTAGCAGGATATCATTAGAGAAAATAACAAATCATGGTGGGAAGGAATGAGCATCTTTTCCATGATCATTAATAAATTTCACCAACAGACAGGAACGATCCACTGCCAAATTGGTGATACAAAAAACAAAATTATTTGAAATATATATATATGAGATGCTCTGTAAAGGGGGATAGGGGTCTTTGTTGGCCTACTGTTCCAACCAGTGTAAGAAAATCATTGGCATAGGAAATACCTTTACGACCATTGACTTGATGGCTACACTTTTGGGCCATACGTTCAGGTGGGTATTATGCCCTGTATGCTAATGCAATACAGTGGAACGAATATCCAATGCACCTACTCAGATTACATTGACATAAAACATCTGTATATTTATCCATTAGCACCGATTTAACTATGAAACAATTAGCCCAAAATTAACACACCTTAAACTATCATAGGCTTATGAATCTATGCAGCCATTTACGCTTATTTTCAAATAATTAATTTAAAAGAAATTTATGAGAATGGAAATGAAATGATAATAATAACAAACATATTAAAATTTCTGTGTAATCAGATAAGAGACTTTATAGGTTAGGTTCCGTTTAGATTTAAGTATTTGAAAAGTTCTTAGATTATTAAAGTTCATACTTTCTGTGGTTGTAGGTTTATTTGAAGTCTGTCTTGGTGATCCATGATGCATCGTACAATTCAAAGTTCTTTCCATTTCATATTGTTCTGGATAGAGACAAGTCCATTGCTGGTCAGTTTCCAGGAATCATCATACTCTGGAGAACGCCTCAGCTGCTGCAAATGTGGGAAACATAATTTATTGCATGACCCCTACATTTTGGAGATCTTGCAATACACTTATAAATATATTTAAATAACATACCATCAGCAAGAACAATCCCAAAAATCAATCTCTAACTTCAAAGTTTTCTTTTTATATCTTTTGGAATTCTTATCAAATTCCAGGATCGATCTTGTCTGACTTGGTGCAATTTTTATTGATGATGATGTCTTTTCTCTGTGGACTGTGTGTTTATTTCCATTGTTATTGGTCAGCTTCTTTAGAGCGGGAACTCAAAATTTTATCACTAGTATTTTTTTTTAATTTATTTCTTATCTGACTTTATGCCCAAGGGCCTGTTTGCTATTACGTCAATATAGAAAATCATTTCCATTCTAAGATTAAAATAACTAATTAACAGCTTTTTTTAAATTTTCTTTTACACTAAAACAATCTTGTTTTTAGATTTTAAACTTTAAATAATTATATAATTAGTTTGCCATCTGTACATCATATATATTAATTTAAATAAAATTATTAAATTCTCTTTTTTTTATATATATATATTTGAGGATGATTTTACATTTTTTCCACTTTTATTTGAAAGTGATGTAACAACATATACTTATACTGTTATAATATATTACAAAAAAAAAAATCATGCACATATTGAAAACATAGACAAAAATTTATACTCTGTAAGAATTTTATTAATAGTAAATTTTTTTTTCATAGTAATTAAATATTGGCATTTTTGTTTCATATTTTAGTTATGCTAATCTTATTTTTTTGGATGGATATGTTGTACATGCTTCAGTATGATGTATATGTGTACATATAGTACAAATATATATTAATTAGGTAAACTTATTAGTATATCACATTGTTTTATTTTTAAAAAAAACTTTAATGAACATTTTATTGTTTTATGAGCTTATGAATATAAGTTACAGAAACTATAATATTTTTCATTTATTAATTATTCTTCATGTCTTATAAAAGTGTATTGAATTTCACTCTCTTTTAGCAATTTTCATAAGGAAGAACTGCATTTTTTTTTTATCTTCATTATCTTAATTCTGATTTGTCTTCCAATATTCTTTCTGTTTCATTTATGTTTTTTAATATTTCAACACAGGATGAGATTAATGACATTTAATAACATTCATGTAACCAGTTAGCATAATTTCAAAAAGTGGAAGTAAAAACAATCATAAAGTATTCATGTTTTATTGAAAGTCATGAATAGTAAAACAAAAAAAAAAGCTATATAGTATTAGGAGAATGAAGGATATTTCCAGTACTGTTGGTTTGTGTGACATGGCAAATCTAGTTGGCAATGTTGCTATGCAAGAATAAAAGAAATCCAATTGGAATATTGAATTTGTAGACTATGAACCAAAAAAGCTTGATATGGAAAGGTTAAAAAGAATCACTTAAACATTGACATCTTAAATAATGAATGAAATGAGGACTGGATCAAATCACAACATACTCAAGGATAACAAAGAAGAAATAATATGCTTTTATTGAAATTCCGAATATTGGAAGGACTGTCATTAAATATAATTTTGTCAAAGATTGATTGATATCAATTTTATTTTATGGATACTCATTCAACAATTAATATGTTTATATCTTTAGTAACTCAAATAAATAAATGACATTGAAACACTATATAACCAGTTACAGAAATTGAAAAATTTGTAGACATAATATACTTTTAGTAATTAGTTCTTTGAATGTTAAAATTGAAATTTTAAAGGAAGGAAATGATATTAGTCATTGTTGGTTTTTAAGCTAAAAGAAGCAGAATACCTAATAAGATTTTGTGAATTGAATGATTTTTTTATTATTGTTTTGAATCAAATTAAATTGATTACATTCTTAACATCCAGCAGCATAAATATGGGCACGAATAAATTGTATAATAGATAACAAATTATTCTTGTATAAACTTGACAAATAAAGATAATTTAGGAAATATAGCTGTTGTTTTTAAAAGTAATGCAAGAAATCAATTTGAGATTTGGGCTTTAATTGATGATAAACTAAATAAACTATGGATAGAAGTGAAATAAATAAATAAAAATTTGAGAATGCTAAAATAACCAGAAAAATCAAAGTGACTGCCAAAAGATACAAGGTAATTGCAAAAGAAAAGCAAAAATAAAAATAAAAGAATAAAGTTGTTATACGGAATCTGATTAGGAAATTCCACAGAGATTTGAGAAAAGATATGCTGCAGTATTATAAAAATATTTCCAAACATATTAAAAATGTAAACAAGTTTGCAAAACAAACAAAAAAAAGATTTTCAGGAGATTCAAGAGATCAAAAAGATATTTCATAAATAGGTTTGATGAACAATGTCATTGAAAAAATTATAATTGGAATAGCAAAAATCAAGCAGGTATATAAAGGATTTGGAGAATTATATCGCTAAAGATAGCATACATATTTGATATGGTATCTTTCAATAATGGAAGATGTCAGATTAGCTTTGAGATCATTTGTAAAAACATTAATGGAATTGATGGCATTGCATCAGAAGTTTTGCAGAACAATAAAGAAAAATTGATAAAAATAATATTACCAAATTATATCTATGAGGAATCTTAACCTTTACAAAGCCTAAATTTAAATAGTGAAAAATAAAAAAATATCTATGAAATACCAGCCAATAAACTAATGATTAAAGAGGCAAAAACAAATAATATCTAAAGTCGCAGACCATGCGTATGCAAATGAACAAATGTTTGATTGGGAAAGAACAGAAATATTGGGTAGAAAGGGAAAAATAAAATTTAAAGATGCTACTCACATGATAGTAGGAAATAAACCCATCATCAATTTAGTGTGATAATTCATGTTTAAAAATCATGCATTAATCTTGCCCTCAAGAATAAGTGGAGAAATCAGAATCCTCAAAGATTACTATACAAAATTTTTGTACCTATTGCTTTTAACAAAATAGCCTAATTGGTTAGTGTTATCTTAAATTCATTATTCACAGTTGTATAAGGTCTTTGTTTTGACTCCCATGCTAGTATCGTCATTTGGTCAAACTACCACATCGGAAAAACAGAGGGAAATAATACCTCTCAAAATATTTTCTTATCTACTGACTTCTGTGCTAGTAATAATAATGGAATATATTTGAAAAATTTAAATGTTTTAATTTTTTAAAAATATATTTAACAATTAATACTAGGTGATAGAAATAGTCCAACATACAATTGCAAATAAAATGTCATCACAAACTTTCTTACAAGAAATAACCTTACAAATTTTTTTAAAAATCTGTTGTGTTTTATCTGGATTAAAAAAATGTAATTTAATAATCTCATATTTATGAGTCTATTTATTTCCAAATATGAAAAATACCTGTTATTGCTGGTGAGGTATATCTCCTAGTTCTGGGAAGAACTACAGAAAAAGGGACTGCTATTACCCTTATAAGTTTCATACTATTTCCAGCTGCATTTTGACAAATCTGCCTCATGAGTAGGTCGGACAACACTTCCGGATATACTGTGACAGCTTGTCTCATGCCAGTGTTTGGTTTTAGCAACTTCCATTCCTGAATGTAGACTTGCCTCACTATTTCTAAATATGAAAAATACCTGCTACTGCTGCAAGGTATAGCTCCTAGTTCTGGGAAGAACTATGGAAAAAGGGACTGCAATTGCCCTTATAAGTTTCATATCACTTCCAGCTGCATTTTGGCAAACCTGCCTCATGAGCAGGTTGGACAACACTTTCAGATATACTGTAACAGCTTGTCTCATGCTAGAGTTTGGTTCTAGCAACTTCCACTCCTGATTGTAGACTTGCCTCACTGTGGCTACTGTTTAGCTTGACCGTTATTATCTGGAGAATGAAGATTTTATCTTTTGGCTTTGTGATAGTACTGCTTTGAAGAGCTTGTATACTACCATTCAGGTTTGACAATAGTTCTCTGCAGAACATGTATGGATAATGTGAATTCTGTCTTTCAACTTTGTGACAGTATTCTAACTTTCAACTCTGTGGCAATATTTCTCTGACACTACTTTCAAAGGGATTGTTTATTTATTGCCAAATCCCTATTCTTAATGGAAACACCCCTCCCCCTTTCCTTCTAAAATTAGCCTGGAGAATGTATTCATGAAGGTGCATCGGTAGGCGTCTGCTTTGTAGTTTCTTCTGGCTTGACCTCGGCAGGTTCATTGTCATTGTTTGGAGATCTTGGCACTATAGATTCATTGCAGCTGGCTTGCAACTCTTTATCATATAATGAGGCTTTGCTAATGACTGGTCTTGGAATTGTATGTTCATCACAGCTGGCTGATGACTCATCACTATTGGCTTGCCCCTTTTTGTTTTCTGATGAGGCTTTGCTGATGGCTGGTGACGTAATTTAACCATGGTTTCTGTGATGATAGTTGTCCATAAGCAATTTTAATGACCATTGTTTGCAAACCTTTGATTTTGATCACTGCTGGAATCCATTTGGTGGTTCCCTTAAACAAGTGGCATAGGACAGAAGTGCCTTTTTTTTTTACTTGTAGTTTCATGCATTATTTTAGGGTTCAAATCCAGCCTGTTAATAACTATTTCTGAATAAACCCTGTTTGAATTTATTGTTGTGAGCTGGTTCACTTTAATCACTGTAAAACCTAAGTGAGAACCAGTCACATCCTAATAAATTGCCCTGCTTACCAGCAGATATCTAGTTTTATTGGTCATTGTAACTTTCACTATTGCCTGGCTCAAGAGTACTGCTAGATTTTTTATATTAATAAGTACTGTTAAATTAAATATATTTAAATTACAATCTAAACAAACTAATTTTTATAAACAAATTAGAATATATATGTAAAATGAGATATATATTTAATGGTGATTATATATTTAATTTTCAAATTTAATTTAAGTTATAAGTTAAGAAATTAAATTATTTAATTAAGTTTAAAAGGAATTTTATTGATAAAAACTCAATAATAGGAATAATAAAAAAACCACAATATAAAGAATGTTACATATTTATAATTTTGTTAGAATTAGAAAAATTGAAACACCACATATTGTTAAGCATATAATATTGTAAAAATATACCTGATAAAAAAATAAGATAATGAGAAATTAAAGTTAGAACATTTCACTATAGGTTACAGCATTGATGAATAAGTGACCATTGAAAAATGGAATGGCAGGAGGTTTAGATGGATGGGAAGTGGAGATGGTAATGAATTTAGGACATAGGGCAAAATTAAACTTATTATCATGTTTTAATAAGATGGCACAGAAGAGAGTATTTCCAGATAGTTGGAGTAATACAAGAGTAACATTACTATTTAAGGAAAGGGTAAGGATCCTAGAAAGATAAGTAATTATAGACCAATAGTGGTAATATCAGTGTTATATAAAGTTTTTGCATACATAGTAGCTGGAAGGGTCACAAAATGGATGGAAGAAAATAATATAGTGGGAGAAATGCAAGGAAGCTTTTGATTGGCTAGGTGTATAGGAGATAGTTTATTTGTAGTTATACAACTTACAGATGGTAGACAGTTATATATGATTTTATAGATATAGAGAAGGCATATGATAAAGTAAATAGAAATAGATAATGGATAAGTTTAGTAAATTTGTGAATGGATGGAACTTTAGTGGATCTTATTAGGAGATTGTATGAAAATAATTACTATATATATCAATTAGGGAGTATAGAATCAGGTAAAGTTAAAAATGGGGTGGGACTAAGGCAAGGATGCCCTATGTCACCTATTTTGTTTTTGTTGTATTTGAGAGAAATGAAGAGAGCCACAAAGGACTAGGAAGAGGGATGGAAATACCATTAATAAATGGCAAAGGAGTATATACATTATCAGATCTTTTATTTGTGGATGATGTCTTCTTGTGCACAAAAAGAAGGGAAGATTTGGAAATAAAGCCGAGGACATGTACAAGGGTAGGTAAAGATATGAGGTTAAATTTAGTGGAGAAAAATAAAAAATAATGATGATTAACACTGGGAAAAAAGAAGACAAAGAATTTTTATTGGGGATATAAAGTTAAGTGTGGTGAATAGGTATAACTATTTAGGAATCATCTTAATTAAGTAATCAGAGAAATTTCTTGAATGAATGGGAGAAAAAATTGATGAATGGAGCAAAGAAAAGAAAGGGAATGATGAAATTAACAGCATTTTCATACAATAAATATGTAGCTAGAATTGTATGGGAGTGGCAATAGCAGGGTTAACATATGGTAATGATGCATTATGTGTTATTAAAGGGATGTTAGATTACTTAGAAAAAGTACAAAGAGAAGTAGAAAGACAAGCATTAGATGCAGATGTATAGAAAGGAGGCAATTCAAGGAGAAATGGGATAGCCATGTTTTTATTTGAGAAACGCAAAAAGCAAAATAAAATTGTTCGGTAAATTGCAGTTTATGGATAATAAGAGAGTAGCCAAAATAGTATTTAATTGGGTTATTAGTAAAGGGCAGACAACAAGGTGGGTGAGAAAGGTAGTATGGTATGCAGAAGATTTGGATAAAGAATTTATGTTGGTATATTTATACAAAAGATGGAATGGTTGTGATAGAATTGTTGATTGTTATAATTGCAAGGATGGGATAGAAGAATAAATGCAGTAATAAAGAATAGGGAGTTGGGGAGATGGAGAACTAGTATCGAGATTCTAAACATACATAGAAGTAAATAGAATATTGGGTGAGAGTTAATTTATGATAATAGCAAGGAAAGTAGTTTACTATTTAAGACTGAAACAGGTTCTTTAGCAATAAGGGAATATACACATAAATAGAAAAATACAGGTGATTTAGTCTGCAAGTTATGTAAAGAAGGCATAGAAAATACTAGGCATTTTATGTAAATGCCAGCATGCAGAAAGGGTACAAATAATGAAGTTATGGGAGAATAAATATAAATGTGATTATACAGAAAGTGCATTCTTGGTTTTTATGCTAGGTTTAGAAAAAGATAAGGGAGATTTAGATATAAAGACTATGGAGTTGACAAAAGATTGTGTTGAGGAAATGGGATGTAGCAGAATAGAGAAGAATATGGGAACAATTTAGGGCGGGGAATGGAAAGGAAAGAAAGTTGCTTAACATCTTTCTCTGGGCATTGTAGCTAAGAGATTTTTGTTTCTGAAAAAGGAGAAGTCACAGTGCATTTTACTTCATCTCATCATGAAATTGCAACTTTATCTGGAGAAATAATTTTTTTGTCTGTTTAATTGTATCTAGTTTGTTTTTAAATGTGTTCAGGGTGTCTTATAATATTGTTGTAAAGAAATAAACATCTTGTGCTCCACAAAGCATAAAGTATTATTGTGATGGTTCTTATTTCTGCAAACTAGTCTTGTGGGAAAAAGTTCATTATTGATTGAATTATACTATTTTTCTGAAGTATTTTTGTGGTATATGACTGGGCACTTTGTAGCCTACTACACTTAGAAAAAAAGTGTTTTTGATTTTCTTTCTTGTGACATAATTGACATATAGTTTCTGTATTGACAAGATTTCTTTTATACCCCAAAAAGTATAATGTAGGCAAAGATCTCATGTTTATTTTGAGCATAAAATCAAAATATTTTGGGCCAAGAATCCAATACTTAACTTTTCTTGTCAGTTGCCTATTATTAATGCCAAGTATTAGAGAGTCAGCCACTTCTTTTATGTTTGAATATAATAGAGCATGAGTTTTCCAATATTATCATTTTTCTTGCTGAAATGGTATTTTAATATTTGTCAATAAATTAATTAGTACTAGAATTGTTTGAAGATGTTTTGTGTATGGCTGAGCTGATGTCACATTAGTAGATTTTTGGATCCTATATATATAAATTGAGTGCAGTCCTAATCCATTTTGATTACTATTTTCTGAGTGAAATTGCAACTGTTCCACATGGGCTTTTGCATAGTGAATAAGAGATGAATGATTTTGTAAAGATTATGACAAGTAAGTAGTATGTTATCTTTGTGATCATAAGCATGTTGATACAAGCTACTTTAAAATAGAGTGAGAGATATGTCTTTGAAAGTGATGATATTAGATGTCCTGTTTGCAACAGTTTATTTTGTATTTGTTTTTGAATAGCCATATTTCTCTAAGAGAAAGGAAACCTAAATATGTAGTTAGTAAGCAAAGAAATATGTGGAATTTTTTTTTGTTGTTGTTGTAAGGAAGACTGCATCATCATCCATGTATGCTATACAGGTTACACTACTACCCAATTTAGGAATATAGATGCCTGGAAGATGTTTTTCTATGTTATTGAGGAATTGGTTTATGCAAGTTGTAAATAATAAAGCACTAAGTAGTGATCCTTGAGGTATTGATTGACTTTGGTTAAATGAGGAAGACATTTTTCCATTTAAAGTAATATGTATTTCCCTGTTTATAAGTAAATTTGTAAGCTTATATAAAATAGAATTAGATATGTTAATGTTTTCCAAAGTTTGTATGAGAATATCATTTGGTACAGAGTCAAAAGCTGTTTTAATGTCAAGCTTACTACCATTGGGCTGTATTTGACTCTTGAATAATAATGCTGCTTATCCTGCTGATGATCCTTTTTTAGTGAATTATCACTGTGATAGATAGATGTGGCTTGATCTTTGACTTTTAAAACTTTTTCATACAATTTTTTCCCTAATGGACCTATGGATATTGGTCATATTTTGCATTGTGGATAATGATATACATTTTATTTGTTTGAATGGAACGATTGCTATTGGATATAAGTTGTGAATGTTATAAATTTTCTTTGATAAGAAATTAGCTATGTCTGCAAAATATTTTGACTTAGGTGTTCAAATACCAACTTTTGGTATGCCTGGAAGGCTTGGGTGAGAAGGTTCAGGCATGTTTTCTAAACTTTGTAAAAAAAATCTTGTGGTTTGAGTAATGCTTGTTTCATCTGTTGTTCATAAGTAAAATGTGTATAGATTGAGGTTAGCATATTATCACCAGTCACAACTATGTTGTCAATTAGTAGTGTGTGTGTGTGTGGGGGGTGTGTGTGTGCTAGATTAAGGATGTTGACCTTGTGCCCATCTGGTATATTATTTCAGCCAAGTCCGTGATTGTGTGGAGTTTTTTTTTTTATGTATCAACCTTTAATTTTTTTATTATATCACATGCTGATTTATAAGTCTTCTTTAAATTTTAATATAAATTCATTATTGTCTGAGATGGGTGCACACTTTGTAATTCTTTTGTGAAGTTCATCAGCGAGGACTAAGTGTCTTGTAGGAGGCATAGTAGATCTAGTAACAGCTTATCCTGTGTGAAATTATTTATGTAAATTACAACTATCTTTGTATAGGGTCAAGTAGTTTATTTTTTAAGCTTGACGTTAGAATATAAATTTCTGAGTATAGAAATTCTGTAGTTTTTGTATGCATTAGCACCTTAATTGTTTTATTGGGTGGAATATATAATTTACATCTAGAATTCCCATTATTGCAGAGTGGTCTGAGATCGATACAGGGACTAGTTGGATTTTAAGTGAGTGATGTAGTAAAGGTGAGTAAAATCTAAGTCGATCAATGATGTATATCTGCCATTGTTAAATGAGACTGCATTATGTGACAGAAACCCCTCATCACTCATTTGTGGAATATTAATGAGATACCACATATATGTTGGGGTACAATGTCTAGCCACTTCATGTTTTAGAATTTTTTAGGGATCAAATTTATTCATCTAATTAGCATACTTATTCTTAGTTTCATTGTGAGTCTATATAATCTACTTTCAATGGAAAATCTAAATAATTTTAATTTATATATTTTTAAAGTGCATCATTGTGTTATATTATTAGTATGTGTGTAACCAACCAGTGCTTTCAAATGATGGCATATGTCCTACATGATTACTGTTGTTTTTATTGCGAGATGTACTTACTATTTTCAAGTGTGCTATATCAGCTTCAGAAATGTCTGCAAATTCATTTTCTGTATTCAAAATACTTTAAAAAATTTTTTTGGTTGTACTATTTTTGAAGAAGTATCTTCATTGTCGCTTATTTCTGTTGCAATCTGCTTGTTTGGTCTGAGTGTCTTACTGTGATGATGACCCACATTTCTTTTACTCAGTTTACTATTTATAATTGTTAATATTTTTGGCATACAACCTCTTTTAATGTTTTATTTATTGTAATGGACATTATTGAGTTACTTGTAGCATAATCCTCATTTTGTTTCTCTTTGAAGTTATTATTTTTTTTATGGGTTGTTCTTTGAATATTACTGGGATTATGGCAATAATGTCTATATTAATTTGTAGTTTACTTAGAATGCAGTGGTATCTGGGTGTATTAATCATGTTGCAATTCTTGCATTTCGCATTGGACAGTTTTTGGTTAAATGTCTGTGAATGCCACTCTGGTAATATTGGACTTAATGCCTCTAATAGACAGCAATAATTATCTTCATGGACATAGTACGTGGATTGATGTTATTATGTACCAATATTCAAAATCTGTCTGTCTTTAAGATAAATTGGCTGTAAACTCTAAGCATTAGTGAAGGGTTCCATTAATTTTTTTAAATCATCTGTTAAATAGTTTACGTAGGTGTTTTAAGTATTCCTGTGATAATATGTTTCCTAAGCTGATTCACTTTAATAACTGGTAGGTTCCAAGAATGATTGATTTGCCTTTTAAATGTTTTTTTATTCCATATCATAAAATTCTAAAACATTGTTTTGGAAATTATGGTTGGCTACTTTTAAAACTCTATTCCACATATTGTTTGTGCTGATTACTTCATATAATAATTCTCTCAGGAATTTATATAGGGACTATGTCTGTGATTACTAATATGTGAGCTTATCTATGAAAAAATGTTTAAAGGAGTTAAAAATACTCATAGGTATTATAAAGTTGAATTTATCAGAAATATTTTATAGCATTTCTTTGGTTCAAGTAGTAGAAGAGCTCACATTATTTTCAGAAACAGTGACCGTGCAAAGTTCAAGACTTTTAATATCTTTCATAGTAGTTTTGTGAAATTTCGGGAAAGGGTTTTGGTTCATATTCTGATGCAGGTTTGCATCTCTACCATTATCTCTTGACTCATCTGGGTGTTTAGGAACTTTAGTGTAAGTCATGTTATCGTCACCACTTTTTCTTTGACACGGTAGGCGTGTTGCCTTATTTGATATAGGCAAATGATTAAACACAACATATGTATTAAGAGAAAAAAAAATTCACTTAATATTAAGCTACTCTACATATTTTGTATATCTCCCTTATGTTTATTTTCCTTAATGCGAATTATATAGTGCAAATAATGATATTCACTAGTATATAAAATCAACTGTGGTCTTGTGAGCAAGCTGCTGGAATTTATAAAAAAAAATATTTTATGTTTAAAAAATAATTGTTTGATATTTATGTATATTAATACAATTATGTTAATACCTAAAGATTTGGGTATTTTGAAAATGAATCCTGAAATTTTAATTGACATAAATTTGTTTAGATATTTAGAAACCATAGTGTTAGAATATTGAGTGATATAATAAAACTGGACCACTTGATTGGGGTTAGTTAAGTCAAAATGCATCATAGGGGTTGTTTGTACTTTTCTGATGTCTTTTGACATTTTAAGATTGTTTAGATTGTAATTTAAATACAATTTTGTACTATATTTGTTACAGCAAATCAAATATAGAATCATTCAGCACATAATTAGATTCTTTCAATGAAAGAAAACTGCCAAATGTTCAAGCTGATTTTAGAAAAGTAGAGAAACAAAAGGTGTTATTGCTGATGTACATTGGATATTAGAAAGGCTTGGAATGCCAGAAAAAAGTCTATATATGCGTTAATGATTATAATATAAGACCTTTAATTCTGTTGACCCTGCTAAATTGGCAATGAATTTAGGCCTATCTATTTATATTATGAATTTATTTATTAATTTAAGGAAAAGTTAAATTAGATGACATTACATGACATGTAATTTTAAATAATTGCAAAATTTTAATCTAGATAAGACAAAAATTTTGATGATATAATCAACAACTGATTTCAAAATATGATCATGAAGATAATGGCAAATTCTTTGAAATATTTATTAGATGGAATCACTGTTCTTGTTTGAAATGCAAATGATTCTAATTAATGTTTGGAAAGATTGTTAGTGAAGTAAGTGGATTATTATAGGCTCCATCAAAATAATGAATGGGCATTTAAGCATCTTCCAAAATCAAATAGAATGAAGTCCATTATGGAGAAATGTTATTTATATATCAACATTTAATCTCTACTTGATAATATAACTAATAATAATCTTAACTATAGTTTTTCCAATAATATGAAAAAATTGTCATACCCAATTATTTATTAAAACTTATATGTAATGGTAATAACTTAATTGTTAAAGAATAATAAGTGTCCTTTTTTTTTCTACTTAAATAATAGCTGTTTAAATTATGGAATGCATGAAATTTAATCTAAATAAAAATAATTTCTATAAGAAGTATTATGAAGATTTAGTTATGTAAATTATGCAAATTGCTGGTAACTCTTTAATTTGTTTTAATAGTCAAAATTTGATTAATAAAGAATAAGTTCTTAAATAGTAATAAATTATATGACTATTATTTTAATTTTATTTTTTAATAATTATGGCTATATAATCTAGCTGATTATAAATTTTTGCAAAGCTTTAGCATGTTTGATGTTATTTTATATAATTCTTAAATTAAAAGGACTTTATTGAATGTTTGCCACTGAAGATTGAAAATTTCTGCATTGTCATTGAGTCTAATCAACGGTTTAATGTTTTATATTTTATAATGACATTAAATAAATAACTAAAGATCTATTAACATCTCATTGAATGAAACCAAATCTTGAATGTTTTCAACCTGTATGTGAATAAAACCAACAACAGTAGATATGATAATATCAAAAATCTCTTTAATGAGATTATTATTTAAGTCTAATTCTTATACTAATTATGGCGGTTTTCTCATGATGTAACTATGTACAGTCATGCTATAAATTGATTATTGGTTATGGATAAAATTATTCTTATGTGATTTTAAAAAATTTAGTCTAATCTGCATCATTCATGTCCATAGTTTCAGACAAAGTTTTTGCACAACTTATTTTTATTGACAAGTTGTGCCACTTACTGACATTGAATAACAATTTCTTTACAAAATCTTTTTCTACAATTTGTAGCTTCGGTCATAAGAACTCTTAGCAGTCTTAATCTCACATTTTAAGAGGTCATGATCATAGCCATCATAATTCTGGTACATTTTTCTTATCTTAGAATTATTAAAACTAATATAATATCCAACTAGTCATTTTTATCTAGTTATTAGATACAAGATGCCATCTGAAACTTATAAATGCCTTATAGCAAGGGTGAACATATCCACAATATTGAGAGTGATAGTTGAAATTTATGTTCCAATCTATATGCTAAATATTCAGAATATTTATAATTTAAAAAAAGGTGTAAGTTTTAATTACATTTTATCCAGAATTATTATAAATTTGATATTCTCTTAATAGCACTGAATTGGAGCATTCTTAATTTCAATGATACATTTCTAGTAGACAATGTTATACTAGATTTAAAATATGCCAAGTATGGATAACATTGCAATGGGATCTGTTTCTTACAAATTTAATTGTTTCTTCAAGCTTTAATTGACCCTCCACCAAAAATTATTTGATCAGTACTAATTTCCAAATTAATTGTTTTGCTTAATTAAGTAAAGCTAGACATTTAAAGCATACTGATATTAGCAGAATAAACTGGGTTTATAAGCTGATTTAAAGAGAATGAAGATGGATAATTTTAGTATTTTAAGATAATTGAAAAAATTTCATTCGTCATCGTTGAATTTGGAAAAAATGAATGTTAACATAAAAGTAGTGTAAGCTTGTACAAAGCTATCAAGATCATCACAAAATGGTTTGTCTGATTAACATCAAGAATATGGCTAATTTTTCTTTTATACTATCTGAATTAATAATATGAAATTTAAAAAAAACATTCTGATTAAAATCCAATCTAACTTGCTTATATTGTTTTATCAGTCTATTACTAGATCATAATTATATATTTTACCTATGATTTTTGTTAATTATAGATATTTTTGACATTGAAATATACAAAAATCATATTTTTCTCTGTTTATTTTTAACATTAGCAATTAAGAACAGTAATTCACTATATTCTCTGCCTGAAAACCATCTCTTGTAAACTTGACTAATCAGTGGAGACTAGATAACAGTGCTATATCCACATCTCCAGACTAGTTTCTAAACATGAATATACAATAAAGTAAATGCAGTTAATTATTATTTGGATTTTTATATTATTTAAAATTTCCAATAGTTTTGAATCTAATATAATATCACTATATTTTAAAACTTCTTTTATGAAAACCTTTAGCATTTCTCTTTTATTATGAATTTAATCTGATTGATATTTCTTATAATTCTAAATGAATCAGTAAGATGACTACATCTTTAAATATGGACTTACAAAAGTCTTTTTGTAAGTTATTGAAAATCTTTCCTTAAAACTTCTTTTATATATTAGAACATGTGATCTTAGTATTTTTAAGATTATAAAAAGCTGTTTCACTTTCATTAAGCTAGATGTCTTTGTCTAGTCTAAATAAATGAAAGGATAGTATATTAAAAGCTATCATTTGAAATTTTGTATTACAATTCAAGAGTTGATCAGAATGCTCTCTATCAGTATGAAATAACATCATTTCCATTAAAAAGAATGTCATAAACAAGGTTTTAATGAAATTATGATATAATTTCTCAGATTATATATTAATATATGATTAACTCCTTTCATTTAAACTTTATTCTGTGAAAACATATTGATTCTACAAATTTTTTTTTTGCAATTTTGGCCGCCCAGCAATTTTCATCAGCACGACAAAATATTTAAATACACATGACTTCATAGAAACTATATACTATGATTATATCTGAAATATATGTAATTCATATTTTAATTACAATTGTACAATTGTTTTACTTAATATCTATAATATATTTTGTCTTAAAATATTTGTATATACTTTTATAAATAACATATTTAATGACTAATTATTAATGATTGTAATTTAATTATTTAAAGCTGTTCTTAATTTAAAACAGTGTAAAATTTATGTTCTTAAATTAAATATTTCTCAATTTTTATTTCTTTATGTTTTAAATTATCTGCCTTCTATTAGCTTCATTTCCCAGCTCTTCATTATAACTTCTATGTTTATTTATTTTTAATTAATACTTTTTTTTTACTTTTTTAATTTTTAAATTTATATTATTTTTTTTATCCTTTATTATATTAGTATAAACTTTATACCTAAATTTTTATTTAAATTGGGATTACATTTTTTAATTAATACAATTTCTTTACTTTTCTTTCTCTTTTATTTATTAGTGTAGTAAATCATTTTAATATTTTTTTAAAACTTATATCCTGTGTTCTATTGAATATCTGTAAATAAGTGATCTTTTATTCTACTTATGTTGTTTCAATCTTGTATTAATTGAATTTTTTGTTTATCTGGATACTTTTAATATTATCTATCATTTTTTGTATTGAATCTTGTACTCCATTTATTTATTACTATATAGGCTAAATCAACAATTCAATTAGTACAAAAATTGAAACAAAATAAATAGGATTAAATATCACCTATATACATATATTCAATAGAAACAACATGAGTTTGAAAAAAAAACAATATTAAAATAATTTACTATATTAATAATAAAAGAGAAAAAGATTTAAATATAAAAACTTTTAATATAATAAAATAAATAATAAAAATAATAATATAAATGTAGAAGGAATTATAGAGTAGAAAAAATTCAAATTTAAATATTTTTGTCAGTTGGGAAATAAAACTATAGAAGATAGGTAATTTAAAACATAAAGAAATATAAAATTAAAGCACAAAAATTTTATATTATTTTAACTTAAAAATAGCTTTAATTAAATTACAGTAATTAACTATATATATAAAATTAAAAAAGAATAAATATAAAATTAGTCATTAAATATGTTATACATGAAAATATCTAAATTTTTTAGAATAAAATAAGATATTATAGATATTAAGTAAAACAATCAAATATTTAAGATTAATATAATTATAAAGCTCTGTAGTAATTGTACAATGGTAATTAAAATATGAATTATGCATGTTTCAGATATAATTATAATAAATAATTTTTATGTAGTCATGTTTTTTTAATATTTTGTAGCTCTGATGAAGACTTGGGCAGTCAAAACTGTAAGAAAAGAAAATTATTTATATATACTATGTTTGCATTGAATAAAGTGTAAATGAAAGGAATTATTAATCATATGATTAATATATAGAAGATAAAGAATTATTTTTAATATGTCAGAAAAATATGAGATGACCATGCTAAGCAAATAACTATACAGTATATTCTTTACAGATTTAATTCTTCAGTCATTTTTCAACTTTTAATTGATTGTTTAATTTCTTTCTAAAAGTCTTTGTTGTTTATGAAACATTTTATTTATTTTTTTGTTGAGCAAAACAATAATCTATTACTATTAATTAAAGAATTACTCAATTTTTTTTGCCAGTATGTTTAAAATGACATTTTTTCACAATAATATACTTACCAGTTTAATTTTGGAGCTTACTGATCACTGATTTAACATATAATTATAATGTAATTCATAAAATGCTATTGTTTTAAATATGTATATGTATATTTTTCTGCCTAAACAAAGTATTTACGATAATCTATGTGTTGTGCAAAAATTCAATAACAGCAGATTATTTGAGTTCACACCGCTAACATTATTATTTCTAAATATTTTGGATCAAAGTTTACACCTTCTACCAACCATTGCAAATTGTCTTTAATAGGTATTGATATAATAAATTACACTACCCAACAAGAAATAAAAGCTTTCATTTTCTGAATCTAATGTTAGATTTTAAGAACTAATAACAAGTATGTTAAATTTTGTTAGTTCCTTACCTTTTCACTTTTCAGATTTTAAATGAAAGTTAGCATATTTTATATACTCTGATTTAGCAAAAAAAAAAATAATATTTAATATCAGATAACAAGTTTATTTAAAAATTGAATAAAAATAATTAGCAAAAAAAAATATTTTTTAATAATTAACTATGAAAACAATGAAATATATTGAAAACAAATGAGAAATTAAAATAATGTCAATTTTTATTTTGCCTCAAAATAAACTTATATTGATAAAAATTGAATCTTTTATCCTATTTTAGAAATTGATAACTTCTTAAAAGATTTTTAGAACAGATAGGTGTATTGATTTTTTTGTATACTTAAGTACTGCAAATATTCTTTTTTAAGAACAAAAAATAAATATATTGTAACCAATGATTACTGCAATGAAAAAACAAACAAAAAATTGTTTCAGCAGATTTTTATTGTAAATCTATATTTTATCATTATTATTGCAAATAGTATTACCACAATATATAGCCAAAAATATAATTTAAAAAGATATTAAATATAAAAAAAAATAAAAACTATAAATAAAATCTAATTGAGTTTAGAACAAGCAATTCCTGGGATGTTCATTTATTCAAAAATCTTCACATATGCTTTAACTCTTTATTAGATTAACTTCACATTACCTTATGAAGTTTAGCACGACAGATCTAAGAGCTAAAGAATCCTGAATTAAAACCCAACCTGTCAATTCTGGTGTTCAAATGTCACATGATCTCCCTGATTGATTACCCATTGAATTTTTTTTTTTAATACATCATTATAATTTATACACATCTTTTATCAGCTTTAAACACATATTTGCAACTTGAAAAACAGTTATTTTTTTTTATATATACTTATAACTTAGTAAGGTTTATTTCACTACTTTGTATATCTATTAATTTATTATTATCATTTTGATATTTAAGCAAAATTAATTTTTCTGTTAACTTAAAAGAGTTTATATAATATGAATAGTTATGAATTTTATTTGTATGTTATTTTATATCCTATTTATTTATTTTTCATAGAATTTTACTGAAACCCTGCTTTCACTTTTATATGTTCAGATGCTACTTTATTCTGTATGTTCATGAACACTCCAAAAACTGGCTAAATTTAAAAGGCAAGTATTTAAGAAATATCTTTGTATTTGTTATTGCCTTTTTTTTTTTTTTTAATAGTGGAAACAAAATTATTTATTATTAAATCATTGTTATTAATTGTAATAATATTCCTTAAAATATATATTTATTTCTTTGTTTATGCTGCTGGTTTCATTTTGGTGTAATGGTTATTTCATTTTGCTAGAAATAAGAATGAATTGATTTCTATAATTACTGGATCAACTTATCTGAAATCACTTTATTATTGGCACTAAAATTTATTTTCTTTTAGTTCTTAAAAAGTTAGATTTATTATAATATAATAATCTCAGTATTAAAATATACTATAATAATTGTATTTATTAAAAAATTATCAAAAATTTTTTGTACACATCTCATGTCATCTTAATGGTAATTTTAGTTTACCATTAAATTTTACTGATTAATACAAAATCATAAATGTTTGTGCTTTCTAGCTTTATTTTCAAATTATTTTGCTGAATGTTAATACTTATAAGGATAGAATCATTGCCCTTAATAAATAAAATGATATATTGGAGATGGATTGATTAATGCCTATCAATCAGTGTATAGTGTTTTTGTAATTGATGAAAATAGAATGATTAAGGAATAAAATATGACAATATTTTTAACTCGGTATGTTATGTTTATAAATATAAAATATTTAGGTTAAAATTATTTTTGGTTATAGTGTGCTTATAAGTAAATCTATTGTTAACATTGTTGTAAGAAAAAATAGTAGTTTAAAACCAAAGACTTATTTATTTTTTTAAAAATTGTTTTATATGAGTATAACTAATATCAAAAAAATCCCAAAAATTTGAGAAGGAGGGGATAATTGTGAATTGCTATAATTCAACTGACTTTAACATATTTTGAATTTTTACACGTAACATAAGCATCTGGGTGGGGTGCAATTAGAATATTTAGGAATTAATGCTGTAATTTCATCTACCGTAATCTAAAAGAAAAAAATAATTCTCTGCAAGTAGCAAAAATCTAACTGTAACTAGAAAATTATCATTACATTTATAAAATAAACTTATTGAAAGAAATAACAGACTGGGCAGAAAAAGAAAAATAGACAAAAAACTAAGACTAGTTTAAGTTAGAGCAAAGTACAACTTGAAGGTTTTCCCCACTATTTCAGCAAAAAACTAAAATTTTTCTTTTCACAATGTTATGTTATTTTAATTTCATTTTCTAAATTTCCTTCATTACTTGACTGCACTTGCGGTCTCAAAATTTTTATTTATCACAAAATATCATGTTTGTTCATTTGTTAAAAAAATTGGGTGTGAATACATATATATACTTAGAATAAACAGTCTTTATTTTGTCTATTATTTATTATAAATTCAGTTTTGACTTGATCATTAAATTATGTTGTCAAACCAAAAAGTTTTGGATAGCAATTTGATTTCTTAGAAGGATAAAAATATAGAAAATGTTAATGAGTTATAGATGATATTTAAAAAAAAAAAAACATTTAATTTTGGTAAAGTTGCTATTTATTTTTGGATATTTCAAGAATATTCCATAATTCAGCAATTTTAATGTTTTACTGTTAAATTGAAACATTATTAGATACTTATGTAGTTTGCTTGTCAGAAATCTTGCCACCTGTTTTATTTTAAATTATCCATTTTTAGGGATTTCCAACACATTGGTAATTAAGTTATTGTATTCAATATTTATATTTTTTTATTTATTCAAATGATAAAGAAACACAGAAGTCCAAAGAATTGTAATTAAAAACTTTTTTTAATGTAAATGCAGTAAAGAAAATAAATAAAAAAAATGACTATATTGTAATTTTGAAAATATTCCACTGAAACACACAAAAATCCAAAGAATTGTAATTAAAATTTTTTTAAATGTAAATTCACTACACCAGCTGAAAACTAATTTCAATGCACTCACAATTGATGTTTTAGAGCATTCTAACCATGTTTCTTTTCAAAAAGATAGGCACTTAGAATATGTTTGCACATAACACCGCCATTGCATCTCCGTTCGCACATAAAGTGTAATACCAGCCCCACATCACATACCTCTTAAGCAAGCACTATTCTGCAATTTTGAAAATATTCCACTGTATCTATTTCTGTCAATGAAAGATTCCAAATTTTAATTATACACCTTTACCCCCCCTTAGCGATGGCAATTGGTTCTCCAAAACTCATTGTTAAGCAAGAATATCGTATACAGGTTACGTATTTATAATGGGGGTCTATGGGAAAAAAATTGATTGGTTCCTAAAAAGCTAAAATATTACACTAATTTAGGAATAAAGTACATATTAAAAAAAATATTCATTAACACTTATTTTAAATGCAATCTGTTTTTCTTTTGAAATGTTTTTCTAATTCAACATTGGCATTTTAAAATATTTTTCTTTTGATTTGAAACCACTTGGATATAAACCACTTTTTTTTTAAAATAATATATTGGTAATATATTTAATGAATTTACAAAATCAGTAACTATTTTTACATAATACTATATCGTATTTATATATTGGACTATTTCATCATCTAATATGTGTTGAATGTCTTTAGAAAAATTAAACTTTATTTAAATAATCCAAATACTGTACATTATATTTAAATAAAGTTTTATTTTTCTAAAGACATTCAACACTTATATGTACAGTATATAGTATTATAGATTCATTAATTATATATATTTTAAGACATTATATTTAAATAAAGTTTAATTTTTCTAAAGACATTCAACACATATGGACAGTATATAGTATTATAGATTCATTAATTATATATATTTCGAGTTTATACGTTCTAAATTAAAAAAAATATTTTTTCCTGATCATTATAGTGAATAATCGATTGTAAATCAAAGTAGCGGGTACAAATTGATGATCGCTATTGTGAAATATCGCTAAGTGAGGTTTAAGTGTATTTCCAAAAATGATAAAAAGCAAAAAAAGAAATGTTAAAAAAATCACCACATGTTAACAAATGTTCACAAAAAAAGATAATGTTAATTTTAATGTTGTGAATGGAATTTATTAAAAAATGAATTTTTTAAAATTAACATTCAATTTAAAGTACATTTATTAATATTTTTTAAACTTAACAAGTTATACGTGTTCGAGAAAATAATTTCGAGGAAAGAAAATGTAAACAAGTACTTCGATCCTAAAAATTGTTTACAGTTTTTTTTCCGAACATGTATAGCTCGTTAACTTTAAAAAATATTAACAAATGTATTCTAAATTGAATGTTAATTTTAAAAAATTCGAATACATTTTTTAATAAATTCCATTTACAACATAATGTCCAAATGTTAACACGAGGCCAACAGATAACACATGATTAAAATTAATATTATTTTAATCGTGGACATTCGTTATTATGTGGTGATCGCCTTTTATCACTTTTGGAAATATGATTAAAATTTGGAATCTTTCATTAACAAACAAGATGCAGTGGAATATTTTCAAAATTGTAGGATAGTGCTCACCTGATGCGATAAGGGACTGATATTACACTTTATGTGCAAATGAGATGCAATAACAGTGTCATGTGCGAACATGTTCTAAGCACCTATCTGGAAAGGAACATGATTAGAAGACTTCAAAACATTGTTTGTGTATACACTGAGATTAGTTTACAGCTGGTGTAGTGAATTTATATAATAAAAAAATTTAATTACAACCCTTTGAGTTTTGTGCACTTCAGTGGAATATTTTTAAAATTACAGTTATAATCATGTTTTATTTTTATTTTTTTTACTGCATTTATATTAAAAAAGTTTTTAATTACAATCCTTTGGATTTTTGTGTTCCTTTATTATTTTAATAAATAAAAAAACATAAATATTGAATACGACAACTTAGAGTCAGTCGTATTGTTAATACCGTGTATAGGAAGCCCCTGAAAATGGATAATTTAAAATAAAATGAATGGCAAGCTTTCTGGGGGGTTTATATGATAATAAACTATTAGCTTTCTTTTGATTATATCTTTTATCTAATATTTTATACTATTATATTCTTTATCATTTTATTTTAAGTCTATGATTTTAATATTAAATTTATATTTTAAATAGTATGTATATACAAAGAACATTTATGTATATTTATTTTTTGTAGATGGCTTTGCCATCAAAGACACCAATAAGTCTTTTACAAGAATTATGTGCCAAACGGGGATTAACACCTAAATATGATTTGCTGTCAATAGAAGGAGCAGTTCATGAACCTACATTTGTATATAGAGTTACTGTTGGAGACTTAGTGGCCAATGGATCTGGGCAAAGTAAGAAAAAAGCCAAGCATCATGCAGCTAAGAATGCTTTGGAAAAAATGCTGGGTGGAAATCTTGCCCCTAATTCTCCATTAGCATCTCTTCCTGATTATCAAGTTTTGTAAGTTTTTTTATTATTATTATTAATATATATATATAAAGAATAAATTATCAATATAATGATATGGGGGGGGGGGGGAAAATAATTTTAATTTATATTAATTGCACAATATTTTTCGGCCATCATGTTTAAACCTATATAAAATAATAGATATGTACACCAATAAATATTACAGTTTTTATCTATAATTTAATTTTTTTTTTTTTAATTCTTTACTCCCTGCTAATCATAAATCCACATCTTTTTCTATTGTTCTGGTCAGATAAAGGGTCTTAAATAATGACGGTCTTATACAATGCACAATGCCCCAGTTGGATGCCCAAATGTATCTGATTGATTATCTCTATTACCACATCTATACTTTTAATGAGAACTTGACTTGATTTTCACTATAATTTTGTCAGTGGTTAGTCACTGGATCACAGGATGATACAAAATTTATAATTAGTGAATGCCAGCCATTTTAACTACTATGGCATTTCATTATCATGTGATAAACCAGCCCTCATTATTATTATTATTATTTTAGAGCAGTATTACTCATAACAGCTAGCTCTAATCTCTTTTTTGAACTAATTGTATAACTCAAGCACATACATTCCCGTATCGCTTATCTTAGAAGATTTCATAACAATTTTGGAATGCTGTGAAGAATAAAGAAGAAAAACATTTTAATAGAATTAGTGATTTAAGAATAATTTTTAAAAAAATTAAATTACAAGTGCATTTGAAGTCTCACCATTTAACTCTTATAAATGAGCATTTTCTTATTACATATAAACCAGTAATAATAAACACAAAAAGAAATGTATGTATAATTATTTTAAATACAAAAAAAAAAAAAAATCAATCTCAAAAAATATATATATATTGAGAATTATTACATTTAAGTACATAAATAAAAAATCCAATAGATTCAAATAGCATAGTCTCATCTCTGGATCTTGGGATTATTTAAATTCATAGTTCAAAGTACATACTATCGGTTTTCTTTGGATTTTCTTTTTATTATATGCGCACATAGAATTCTTGTCCATTTGTTTCTTTTTTCCTTTTACAGGCCACATTATGATTTTCTGTGTACTGTTCCTGTGAAAGATTCACAAATTGATTCATGTAAGTTCCTAGTTCGGTACATATTATGATGCAGAGCTTTCCATTTTCTCAATTATGATATTGGTTTATAGATTTTTTTTTGTTCAATGCTAACTTTTATGCACATCTACCATTAATAACTAATTATTTGCATGTCTAATCAACTTTAAAAGCATTGGATATGAGAGTTCATTTTTTTTACAGGTTTTCCTTCATTCTCTCCCTCTTCTTCAGTAGACCAATATTCTGGCGATTATTGAAGTGATTGATACTTAAAAATTTCTTCTACTCACTCATATTGGCTGTTCCTTTATAGAAGTTATTATTTTCCATTTCTTTATTAGAAAATTAACTGCTTTTTAATTCATTGTTATTACTAATGTTGCAACAGTAACTTATGGCAGCAAATGATTCTATTTTTCTTCTGATAAGTTTGGGTCTGTCACTCTAGGTCAGAAAAAGAAACTCATTTTTATAGCCAAAATTTCTTACATGACAGACTCATATAGACAAACTAACAAAAGTTTTACTTTAGATTTTTTTCTTATCTCTTTTGTGTTTAATTAATATGATTTTTAACTTGATAAAAAAATAAATCAATAACTTAATCTTTTTATCATGAATTAAAGCTGTTAATCTACTAACAAAAGAGATAAGTTTAACAAAAAAAATTAAAATCAAATTATTTTAACTTTTAGAAATAAAAATGTCATAAGTTTTTGTTTCTTTCTCTTTTTGAAAGATTTAAATAAAGCTGAATAATTGAATTTACTTTGATTCCAGCAGGGTTTTACATATATTTTAAATATACAATTTTAAACAATTAAAATATACTTTAAAAGAAATATAATTTACATTTTTATTAAAGTAAGTGTCCCTTTATTTTTAATGAGGTGGAAATTACAGAATTTAAACCCATGTACCATAATGTTCTGGCACTCTATATTGTTAATTACTGTTATTAATATTCATTTTCTTTATGCACTTTTTTGCTCTATGTTATTAGCATTTATTGATATTCGTAATTTTTTTCAATTTTCTATGTTGAACCTATATATGCAGACATTATCTTCAGATATATATATATATACAAGCTGCCATTTGATGATAATCTTATTTACCTATGTACAATTATAAATTTCTTTTTTGAATGAAGTCATATTATATAAATTGAAAGAACTGTAATATTAATGATTTCATTCTTGGATTTTCTGAAGTTAAGAGAAAAAATGAGACATATGATTTGAAAAATTGATGTTACTTCATTATAAATAAAAACTGGAAGAACATTGTTGAGATTGATTGTATATCAGCAGAATGGCAAAATTGATTATTCAATTCAATGGAAAATGCAGATAATTTAGGTTTATACCCCACCAAATTCTCATTGTGATAAAGAAGTAGAGGATTTTTATATAGGTCAAGGATGGGGAACATTTTTTCTGCCAAGGGTCATTTGGATATTTATAATCTCATTTGCAGACCACACAAAATTATTAATTTAAAAAGTCTAAATTTGATCAAAAATTTAATTAATTTATTACTAATCATTAAATGTGGGCAACTTTTTCAATTGGCAGACTAATTTCCTTTTAAATGAGGGCCATAATTTTTTTGTGAATTAAAAATAATGTAAAGTCATTATTATTAATGACTTCCACATCTAATGACAATTTTTCCAATTCACCTTGAATTTATTTTTGTAATATATATTCTCAAATTATTTTTTATGATCTGGACAGGTTAAATCTACAGCAGCTAGGATGCAATCTTTTATGAACTCCCCCTTCAGAAAATAGTTTTGAATTTTCTGTTTTTTTTTTTAAAAAATAAATTACACTCACAGAATTTTCTGACTTGTTTGTACTTTTTATAAAACATATCAGCTACTTGATGAAGCTCTTTTTCTAGTTCTCTATTTTAATATTTCTTCCCCAATAATTTTGTTATATTTCCAAAATCATCTTTTCCTTTATTGAATTTTGTTATAGTTAGAATGTTTTAATAGGATCTCTTAATAATGTGTTCTTTATTAACTGAAATTCTTTTTAAATATATCAAGGATATCGATTTACTATTTCTTTCAAAAAAAAATATGCATTAGTCAATTTCTTTTAAAATTTGCAATTTTCTGAGTCAATTTTTATTATTTTTCTCTGTGTAACCATCCTAATAAAAAAAAAATTAAATGCAAAATAATAATAATAAAATGAAATAAAATTCTAGTTTTATTTTTGCTAATTATATATTCGTCTGCGAAAATCACTATAAAAATAAACAAAATGCTCTCAGCATTATAGATTAAATTTGTAGTCAGATAAACAACACAATATAGATAATTTGTTGGAATATTGCTCCTTTGATAGAATGAAGTAGAATTATTATATTGGTTAGAGAGAGAAAAAGATATAGTTGAGAAAATAAATATTTTATTTTACTTAACTTTTAATTCAATATTTGTAGTATACTTGCACTGCACTAAGTGTCTATTTAAATAAAAGTTTTATATAAGTTCATTTTATATATATTTGTGAAAATGTCTGGGCCAAATTGAGAGCTTTCAAGAGCCAGATTTGGTCTATGGGCTGGAGGTTCCCCTCCCTTGATATAGATATACAAAATACTTATGATCAACTAAACATTTTAAAAATATATTGGGAGATATTAATGCTAAAATGGAAATTGATTGAAAGATGAAAATGCCATAGATAAATTTGAGTATAGTGACAAAAATGAGAGAGAGAGCACAGATTTGTGGAAATTTCAGAAAAAGTATATATTATGAATTCTTTTTTTGAGATAAATGCTAAAAGGATGTGAACATGGATTATATTTTGACTAACAGAAAATAGATATTTCAAAATTGTAATGTTATGATTAGATTCAACACAGACTATTCAAAAGACAGTATTAATACTTGATATTTCTAACCATCAGAACCACTTCAATAAATTTAAATTAGAACTTGTTAATCATTTAAAAATATCGACAGATTTTGTTTGAAGATGGTTCAAATTTAATGGACAGTCAATAAGAAGAACATTGGTATTCTATTAAGAATTGCAATAAAGATAAGTGATACAAAAAAGAAGCAGTTCTTAGTTAATATTTAACTTGAATGTATGAAGAATAGAAGGAATGTGAAAATATTTAAAAATGATCTATGAAGAAGAAATAAATATCTGAACTTCTGTAAATGGTATGAAAAAGAGTTAATAATAATGAAGTATATTTGTGAATTGGATGGAAAACTGGATAAGAGACAAATTTCAAAGGTAATACAAAGAAAAAGTAGAATTATTCCTAAAAGAGAGATGATTTTACAAAATGTGTTGTATTCCACAATAAATTGTATAGTAACAGAAGTAGCATTATAATTACTATATCTTATGAATTATAAAGTATTTTTAATGAAGAAATAAAACATGCAGTTAAATCTATGAAGTAGAAAAATTGTTGGCAAAATTATATATCAAATGTCTAAATGACAAAGTTGTATTAGATGGTTGAAGAAATGCAATAATAATATTGATATTTAAGAAAGATAATAATGATAGAAATTACAGATTTATCAATCTTCTGTCATTTCTATACAAATTTTTTATCAACCAAAAGAACAAAGCTGGATTTAAAAATGACTTTAGCATAATGAATAACATCCAAGTATTGAGAGAAGTTATAGAAAGAACCAATGAATATAAATTGCCTTTTATGCTTTGAATTTGTAAGTTATGAAAAGGCATTGATTCTATAAGTATTCTACAGTGATTAAAGTATTAGATTATCATGGTATAGATACAGACTATTGTCATATTTTGTAAAATATTTTTATCAAAATGCAACAGCAATGATTATATTATATCGTAACATGAGGTAATTCCACATTTCCAAAATTTTTTATAGCAGTTTCACAAGATGTATTTTATGAATTAAAATGGGGAGCTAAGAGATTATGTACATGGAGAGTCATCTGGATTTTGCAGATAGTGAAGTTATTTTTACAAATAATGCTTCAGAGCTTAAGGAAATGTTGCAAGAGTTATCATATGAAAATAAAGTAATACTAAAGAAAATATCATGAAGGCTAATATTTAATTTATTTTATCAGAAGAAGAAAATAAAGATTGATAATTATGAATTAAAAGAAGTTAACAAATATAAATATCTTGATCAGATTATTAATACAGATAGAAATATAATGGATGTAATTAATTCTTGTATTATGGTGGAGTGCTTTTGGTAGAAATAACTTAATATTAAAAAAGTATATGTTTATATGTTTCAAAAGGAAGGTTTTAAATAAATGTTTCCAGTTCTTAAATATAGATCTATGATTTGGATACTTAACAGAAGAGCAATGTAGAGACTTTAAATCACTCAAGGAAGTATGGAAAGGTGTATGTTGGGTGTAATGAGAAGAGATCAAAAGCAAAATATCTGAGTGAGAGAATAAACAAATATTGAAAGAATTAAGAGACTTAAATAGAACTGGGATAATAATAGATATACCACTGAAATCTTAAATTGGATTCCAAGAGATTGTAAATGATCTAGAAAGTGGTCCACATGTCGGATGGATGAAGTAAGGAAGTTTGTTGGTGTGATATGGAGAAGAGAGGTTATGAATCAGAGAAATTGGATTAATCTTGGAGAGACCATCCTTCGATGGATCTATAATGATGAAAATGATGAAGATAGTATAACCAGTCCTTTATAATCAATGTTGCTGCTAGGAATTAGAAAATTAAAATTTATTTAAAATGGCAACAGAATGCTATTTTGGCAAGCTTAAAGAGAAGCCACTTTGTTTATATGATATAATGAAAACAATTAGTTTTGAAATGAAAAAAAAAGTCATATACTGAAGTTGAAATGAAAAAAAAAGTCACACACTGAAGATGGATAAATATTTAATAAGAATGAATCATCAATTTGTGAAATAGTAAAGACAAAAATAGAAACTTATGCTATATTATTTGTGCTTTACTGCTAAAGTTACATCCACAGTTCATGATAACTATTTAATGAAGACTGAAAAAGCTTTAAATGTGTGTGTGTGTGTGAGATATGAATAGAAGGTATGTTTCCATAAACTAATTTTTAAAAAGTACTATATTGTTTCACCAAAAAGTATAGAGTTCTATACAAAGATTTTGACAGAAAGAATTTTCCAATAAAAAGTATTGTATTGCAGTAGTTTCCAAAAACATTAAATTTACTTGAAGACTCTATCTTAGTGATGTTTTAAGTTTTTATTATCTTCATCTCATGAGAGAGTATTGTTTTTTTTTTGTTTTTTTTAAATATAAAGATAGAGAGTGATCAAATGAACATTTCCACACATGTAAATATGATCTTTTTCTCAATTTATTATTTTTTACTAATTTTTTTCATAATGGCATTCTTCTCATTTTCTTAATATTATTTTTGTTGATGATTTTTGACATACATAATTTTTAAATTAAATTTTATTATAGCTTTGCATATACATGTGACCAACAAAACACTGAGATATGTAATATATCTAAGATATAGATTACAATATTCTTAAATATATATAACAAAATTTATTCATCAAACTATTCATATTTGTCTAAATAAATAGCAGCTAGTCACCCATATCAATATACCTGTATAATGAAAACCAGCAACTATTTTATTACTATTTATTTTGTCCTGGAACTGTGAACTTATGGGTGACTCTGAATTATAATATCAGTTCTTTATTCTATTTATATAGTTATATATGATGTTTAGATTAAAAAGATGTCAGTATAGTCAAGAATGAAAAAAAAAAATTGTCAAAATTCTTGAAAAATACATATTTACATATGTATATGTACTCCATAATTGTAGCAGAATTTGATAGTGAAATTCAATCCAAAGATTGGTGATGGACATATTAAAGGCTTTATCAATTAATAAATCTTTTGCAGATATGTTTGTCTAGAATCAGTAAAATTTCCCATTAATCATCATTCGTACGAGTATTTATCTCTACATAAAAATTAAATACTGCCTAATGCTACATTAGTAATAATAAAATAAAAATTTATATAACATTATAATATTAGCTAAAAAAATTAAACTTTGCTAAAATTCTCCCACGACCATAGTTTCATAAATAGATGAAATCATGATTGTGGAAGAATTTTAATAAAGTTTAATTTTTTTGGCTAGTATTCTAATGTTATATAAATTTTTATTTTATTTCCACATATATATTATTCAGTGCTATTTAAATGACCTAAGTTCCCCGGGTATCTTTCATTTGTTTTGGACTGATAAGAGAAAAAAATCTGGATTCCTTCAAATGCCATTTCATTACATGTTTGAGGAATGTCAAGAAAGCCAGGTTTGAATTCTTATTCTTTGTTAACAATCCCATTCAGCACCAAATAATGGCTTGCGGACAGGCTAGACTCAAATGTGCTATTGCACAACTTAAATATCTAACTTAAATCAATTATTCAATTGATGCAATGCAAGAATGAGAATTGAGACCAGAGGCTATATTTAAAATTTACGAATAGTTTATTTCAGGCAGTAACAAAAATATAAATGTGTCAATAATTTCCAATGATGTGATTGATTTTACAATTTTCTAAATACAAAAATGTAAAACCATTAAGCAGGTATTTAATATTATGTTTTATAACATTTTTTTTATACTTCAGCTTTCAACAATTTAAAGTAAATTAGAGATATCACATTCCCTCCACCATTCCTGATTGATGTTTCACCTATGAATATTTCAAATAATGAAATATAATTTTTATAAGAAAATGTATATGCAATATTATAATTCACTCAAAAGATATATATTCCTTTTCAAAAAAAAAAAGAGAGTAAAAATAATAACAATAAGGTTTTAAGAATGGTCATAATTAAACAAAATATTGAACTTATAATTTAAGCCTTTCCTATTATATCAGATATGATATATATTAAATTAATCTTATTAGTATTCTTATTTACGTAAGAGCTTATGATTAGGTCTGTGGACAATCAAAATTTTTTATTTATATATATATATTGTAATGGTACAGAAAAACAAGGGTGAATTTGGAATGATGGAAAATCATCATGAACTCAATATAACTCATCAAATTAAATATCAAATATAAAAGGAATGATAATGAATATAAAGAGCATGAGAGATCAGGACAGAACTAATTATAAGTTCACCAGCATTATATAAAAAGTAATAATCATTCATTATCATGAATGATCAACAATAAAACTTAACAGTCAGTCTTGTGACTGGATTTGAAATGGGTCCACTATAGACCCGGCTAATTATTTAGTCCTTCCCAGCTTGGGGCAGATTATTTAAACAATGATTTGACTGCACAAATTTAAATACTAATCCATAAGAATATAGCAATTAAAAAATAATGCTGGGATATTAAAACATGCTGATCATCCTCATTATTCTGGCCACTTAGTACCATTAATTACTGGCCAACTATAAACTTAATGTTTAAATAAATAATTAAAATGAAATGTAGTGCTTGGGTTTTAAAGGGTACCCCTTTGCACCATCCAGCATTAGAGAAATAATGAAATCATCATCAACTGGAAGGTCCATAAACACTAAATATAAATCCCTTTTATATAACAGACTTATGCATGGATCTAGCTCAGAAAGCAAAAGCTTTATAATTGTTACTGTGATCAAGAAATATAATACAAACCCAATATTCCAAAACTATTTCAAATTGAATAAATTCACTGTAGAGATTTTAGCAATCATTATTTTCACTAGAGAGTTTCACTTTTAATAAATAAACTGGAAACAGTCATTTATTGTTTTCTTTCATTCTAGTTTTAATTGAATAATTTAGTCAAAAATTATGTATAAAACTAGCTAATATCTGTAAGTACTTTATATACATGACACAGTATCTTTGTGTTTTTTTATATTGACAAAACTGCATATATAGTATGGTAATCTCTTGGTAAACTCGTTTCTTCTAAAACCATAGACTGACTTGTTGTCATTTTTGGGAAAGATATAATTCGGTAACTGTTGTCCTGTATTGAAATGGTAACCTTCCCAATCCCTTACCGTTTCATCATCAATCTGATTACCTACTCATCTGGGCTAGTTTTGAATCTATTTAATGTATTTAAAAACATCATAAATTAAGCTTTAAAATCTTTTGTCATGGCTGTCTAAACGGCATTATTTATTTACATACGAAAGAACGCTATAATTAGATGGGATTAGTAAAATTATAGCATACAAAGTTAGAAATAATTTATTAATTTTGTTGTTACTATTGTAAATTTGTATGTGGATGGATAATCTAACCCATATTATAATATATATAGGGGAAGCATGAGTAAAAATATGTTAAGAGTTTTCTTTAAAAAATTTGTTAACAGATTTTCTTATTTTATATGTTTCAAAGCAAAAGTTTTTTTGAAAATATGTTTAAAAAGAAAAAAGGCTTTATTTTAAAATATAAAAAAAATATGTTTAAGAAAAAGAGTTGTCTTTAAAATTAAAATGTTAAAAGATTATTTTATTTATGATTAAAAGTAAAAGTTTTGGTTCTCATTTAAAAACAGATTTTTGGTTGTAGACAAGAATGTAATTAATGGCCACACCCACATTAGGTAAAAGTAAAAATTAGTTCAAAATCTTGCTAATTAAAATTGCATTAGATAAGATTAAAAGTTATTTTAAAATCTTAAATAGAAATTGTTTGCAATGAAAAATCTTAATATGTAATAGCCTAGGGAAGGGTTCTAACATTTCAGAATTTATCTGATTTCAAATCTGAATTATTTAAATTTTATAATATTTTAATTAAATCTTAGAGATTTAATGAGTCCTGAGGTAAAGTAAATTCCAAAAAGTGTTAAGGTGAAACATATAAATAGGCCATGTTTTAAGCCTTGAAAAAAAGAGAATCCATTTTTTGAATAGTTTTGCCACCAGTATCTACGCAGATTTAAACTTGAAAATGACAGGCTAGAAGGGCAATTTGTGCTGTTTTCTTTGTGAGGAGAATGGGGGTTTTGTTTTTATCTGATGTCGTAACAACCAGGTCATAGCCAAGATAGAGACCCAGTCTAAATGAATAAAGAAGATGCAGTGCCCAGAAAATCTCACCAAAATCTGCAGCTCACTAACCTACATTTCAGCTAAATGCAGAAGATGTCGCAGCTGCCCAGGAAAGCTCAGCATGTCCGCAGCCCAAGAACCTAAACTCCAGCTACACAATAACCGGTAAATAATCTAAAAATCCGCAGAGCTCTGTGTAATTCCTATTTAAATTTTTAAATCATAAGTAACTAGCTAAAAGTCATTAATCTATTTAAAATATGTAATTGAAGGTCAAATCTGTGTTTAATGTTAAATAATAATGAATCCAATTTTTCTTAAATTAATATGTTTTAAAATCTATAATAACCTATCTGCTCTGTTCGTAAATTCTATCAAGAAATATTTCTTATAGTTAACCTAATTTAAATTATATCACTGCAGTATGCCTATATTTCTATTTTTGATTATTTAATTTAAATATTTATTTTTTATTCTATGCCAAATGCTTCGAAACAGCAAGCACTTAATTTTATACAGTCTAATTAAAGAAGATAATATTTTGATATCTTCGCTTAAATTATTTCCTATCATTATTTCTCTGTGCGCTGTTTCAAAATCCTATTTTATAAATAATAATGATTCGCTCTGCGTGTGTAATTATTATTTCTTATTATCGTTAATTATTGAATGATTTAATTTTATCAAGTGGCTTGCACTGATCTAAATTTTCATAATTTTAAAATTATTATGTAATAATAATTAGACTAGCCTTGAAAAACATTTAGAAATATATTTGCTAGTTAACTTTTTTCTTAAATCCCTTCAAATATACTTTTTCTTCTTAAAATATTAACTATGTTATAATAGCGTTAATAGATCGAACAGGGCAAAATAAAGACGTTATAATAATTCCCACTAGTTTCACCTGGTTTATAAGCTACACAAGAGTTGGCTTCTATTGATAGAGCTGATAAGCTATTGTCCTTGTACTTCATAATATTAAATTTATGATACTCTTTGCTTGGCGGATGTGATTGATTTCTTTAATTAAATATTTTCTCGTTTTGCTGCTACATATATTTACGTATTTAAGATGGAGCCACGGTTAAGCCAGCACATCTTCCTCTCATAGGGTAGTGCAGTAGCAAAGCCTGAGTTTAAGGCCAGATTAGCACTTAAGTCCCCTGCCACTTCTGAATGCAATGTTCTTTTCTCGCAGCATGACAATCGGTCCCAGGTACCGGCGTTTGTTGCAGAAACCCTTGATTTCTTCATCCATCCGCAGAGCGACTTTTCTTATTTTTAATTACCTGTGCCGAAGCACATTGGTAAAATCTTGTGCAGCCAACTCTACCAGTTAATATGTCATTCAGTATTGATCTGAAACACTCTTGAAAAACAGATTCGATCTAAAGTTATTGAGCCGGTTTATATGCTCATCTTTTAATATAAATATGTGTAATAATAAATGAATTGTTAGTTTTAATCAAGGCTCAGTATAAATATTTATAATTCACAGCCACAATTTAAATAAGAATTGGTATATTTTTCTATAGACATATGTAGTGATTATTATTGGTTCTATAATTAAATATATAAGATGAGGGATTATTAAAACTCATCTCAGAAAAGCATTAATAATTGTATAAATATGTTTATAATTAACCTGTAAAAGAGATTCTAAATGCCTGCGTGCATTCTATGCTGAAGTTATGTAGTTATATTTTATTTTTGTTTACTTGTAAATAAATGTATAATTAATTTAGTATATTTCATTCTCAGTCTCATTATTAATCCAATTCAGTCCAATTCTAATTATTATTTATTTATAAAATATGTATGTGAAGAGCTATGCATTAATGATCATATTTCAATTAATTGTATATATTTAATCAATTTAAGAGCCTTTCTTTTATTTATCAGTCTTATTGTTTCTCCCTGACCTATGTCGGTTGTGAATAAAATGATATATGAATGTACTCTTAAGGGTGTCATCCGTAAGGTTTTAATTCTTGGAACAAGGATGAATGAGTTGAGGTGCAGTCACTCTCGAGATCTTACCATCTCGTACTGATCAGCTTTGGTCTCTTTACCTGGATTCTAGGGTCTGTTACGGGAATGTACAAACTTGACCGTTACAGTATTGAGCTTCCTTCAGTCTCAATATTGTCTAATATAGATAGGGCTATGAACTATGTGAATCCAAACTACCATTGTGAACTTTCAATGGCTGGATACACTGTCTCTTGCCTTCAGTTATAACTTCATAGTCATCATGCTGTCACAATCTGTAAAAACTAAAACTCCTAATTTTTTTCCCAACCTTTTTATAGTCAGAATGAAAAAAAAAAACAGTAATTAAACATTTTCTTTATCTTGATTGGAAAAAGTTAATGACTTCAATTTACCTTAATCCTTTCAAAAAACAACTTTGTAGGATTTTTATCAAAATATATTATAGAAGCTTTAATTAAAAAAAAATTAATCTGATCAAAATATAGTGAAATTTTATAATTACCAATATATCTATTATAACTTAAAAACATGCTTGTTTTAATTTCAAAATCAGAATAAAATATTAATTAGGCCTTTTTAAATATTTAATTTATAATACATTTTTTTAAATTCAAAATTATTTAATCCTTAACTAATATTCATTAAGGCTGTAGCCTCAAGCACAAGCGTATAAAATGCGATAGTAGGGACCTCTACAGGTCTTAAAACATACGCTTGTGCTTGAGGCTACACCCTTAATGAATATTATTTACGTAATCAATGTGCGTTTAAATAAATTTATAATTACAACTTTAATCCTTAACTGTTATTCCAGTTTAATATAGAAAATATCTACAAAATTTTTTTGGCTATTTATTTCAATTTTTCCTTTCAACTTTATATATATATGTGCGCACACACTACTATTTGTTATATGACATGAGACACATAACCATCTCAATATTTTATATGCATGCCTAGAACAATTCATTTATGTTTTATCACTACATTTTCCAATAAATATTTCTAGCTAATCATTAATAGTAAATTGGGTAATTCTTCAATTATCATTTCAAGCTGGTCTGCACTAGTATCTTTTCCTTCCTTCATCACTGTCCACTTAAAGATTAGTTGTTACTATTTTATCTAAATTTGGGATACATCAGCAACTATCAGAAAAATCTCTGGGCAAGAAAGAACACATCTTCGATGGGATGGACATTAATTTTTTTTTTTTTCATACTAGAACTGAGCTTTGTAACTTTTCTTCTTTTATAATGCTATATAATAGGGCAGAGATGAACACAAACAAGGGAACTAGCAACTCATGTTAAAGAAACACAAACCATTTATTTATTTTGTTATTTCATAATTTAACAATACTGAAAGTTTTATTCTCCTACCCTTACAAGTATAACCATAAAGTTATAGTTAAATATTTGTCTATTATCTGTATTTTGCCTTGCTCTTGTCAAGCACAGTTCTGACCAAAATTAATTATCCAAAGCCCTTTTTATAACTTTTTTTTTTTTTCAAAAATATTTCTTTTCCAATTTCAAGCTGTCTACTTCCAAAAATGCTTTTATTCCTTTTTTTTAACTAAACAATAATTCCTCTTTTATAAAAGTTAAAAAAATTTTGAATTCATCTTAATGTTATGGAAACTGTTTTTGTTTTAAGTGAGAAGGAAAAAAAAACTGAACTTGAAATTAGTTTTTAAATAAAACAATAATAATACAATGAAAATATCTATTTAATCTATTTTTCTCTATCCCCAATTATATTGAACTGCTATACTTTAGCCAAATTGTTTATCTCTAATATATATTAAATATAGATTAATATTGAAATAGTATGCATTAAATTTAAGTAAGACTTAGCAGTATTTGCTGATTTTATTTCTTGGTCATGCTTTAATAAACAAAAGCCTGGCTTAGCAAATAATAAAAATTTAAACCTAAATTTAGTACCCTATTTGAGTTTCATTTTTCTTACATATTATTTTAAAATTAAATTTGTTAGGAAGCTTTATATGTTAATTTTTATTAGGAAAAATAATTTAGTAAAATTAAGATTTTAAGTAGTTCTTTTATTGATTTTAAACAATTTAAATCTTTTTGATGTCTCAAATATAAATATTTTTTTTGTTCATGAAGTTATCATGTGTAAATAGTTTAAATGTGGAAAATTCAAATCTTTCATTTTATGTTTTATTCTTTATTTTCATTTGGACTCCTTTCCATTTCCATACAGTATTTGTATATATATATATATTGTGCCCCAACATATGCATCTATATGTTAACAATGGATAAATATCCGAGTCTATTTTGAGTTTTACAATTTTCGACATTAAGATAGCAACTCCTCAGACTTTAACAGACAACCTTCAATCTTCCCACGCAACTATTCAACCATTCATTTCATTGTAAAACCGACGATAGAATGATCAAAGCCTTTATTGGATTTGATATCGTAATCATACACCCATGTAGACATTATGCCACTCTTAACTCCTCATATTATCTAATCATTATGTATCCATATATATTAATAGGAGAGAGATATATGTATTGGGGATCATATATCTTTTTCACATATATGTGGTCATATGTATCAGTTGCTTGAAATGGAGTGGAGGAGGAATAGACTGAAAAATCCTGAGTTTAAGTCCCTCTACTTATATATATATGAGATATTTAGCATGAGCAATTTATATATTGCCTTAGAATAATATACTTTCATTAAGTGATTTGTGTCAAAGTCATGAAGGCAGCATGTTTGATACTTATCAAATAAACTGTAGTAGATTGCTATATATACACCTGGGTCTCGTTTTATGCGGTAGATAGATTCCACAGAAAACCCGCATTAAAAAAAATCACACAAAAATAGACTTAACTTACCTTGAAAAATGGGGGATAGTGTCTGTAATTTTCAGAATTCGCATAAAAGCAAAGCAACAAGGAAAAATTACTTTAAAATTCGCATTAAAAAAATAAGCAAATAAAGTATGACTAATAAAAAATTTCAAATATTTGAAAAAAATTAATACAAGACACTTTTTTTACATTTTTTATTAACTACAGTATTTAATTTTACATTTTTCATACATATTTTAATCATTAACGCTAGCGTTCGTTTGTAAACTGGTAAGAAATCAGACTCGATGTGATGTGATGTATTGTGGCTTCTCCTTAAATGAAGTCAAGAATCTCTCAGCAATTATGCCCAGAGAAACCTGTTAGCCACTTTATTTTTATTCGTGATGTGATGACAACTATCGCCAGTTTCAGTCTTGTGTTGTGTTAATGGTTTTCTGTTTCTATATTAAAAAAATGAAATCGCAATCAAAACAAAAAGATTATACATTATCATTAGAAAGATTATTTTCAGTTTATAAAATCTTCATTTTTTATTTTAAAAATCTAAAAGATTATTTATTTCTGTTATATACAACAAAATATACGTTTTAAAAGTTTAAATTTTTTGAATATTTATTGCAATATATTTATATGTAAGTATAAATCTATTATTATTAGTTACTCATTAGTACAAGTAGGTTATTTACATAGAAGCTAAGTTTCTAAATACAGCTTCAGGCCATATTCACGTTAGCTGTTAATATAACGTTATATTTTTGAAGAAAAAAAAAGTATTTCAAGTGAAAATAAGTTATTAATAATTTAAATTTTTTGATATCTAATAAATATAGTGAAATATGAAAGATATTAAGAAGAAACATGAATCGCATAACTTCAAAATCGCATTAAAATAATCCGCATAAAACGAGACCCAGGTGTGTGTGTATATATATATATATACTGAATAATGATAAAGATATGTGTAAGAAATTGTCGTCGGGTCAACTGATGATTATGGTGGTTCAGGAAGAAATGTGAATCTTTGGAATCATAGATCTTTTTCACATGTCATATGTTTATGATTACATTCTTCCATAAAGTGTTAAAAATGAATAGAAACCAATTGCTACATTGCGCAGGAGTGGTGTAATGAAAATTACACTACAGAAATATTATTCATTATGTGATATAAGTAACATAGAAAAGTTATATCACAATGATATCAGTATATATTTTTGATGAGATACTCTATATTAAAAGAATCTTGATTATTGTTCAAAAAACAAGGCTACTAAACTTACTGATATTAAATCACATTTTGCAGAAACTGAGATAAGAATAAATCATTATATTTTTTACTCCCAAGAATGGAATATTATCAGAGTATGCCTATTATTGCACCAAGTTTTTTATTACATGCTACTAAGTTTACTCTCGCAATCATATAGTACAAAGTGCAGCTTTAGATAGAAAGAGAGCTGATATTCAACAACAATTGAGAAACATTATTGCTCATGCACATTGGATAACTGTAAGGCTAGTGATTACCTAAAAAAATATATCAATTTGTTGATTGTAATAGAACCTTTGATTTTATTGATCATGTTAAAGTAGGGAATAACCATCCTTAATAAAATGATTGTACCAGAACATTTCATTGTTCTTGTGAGGAGCATATGAAGGATTAGAAACTGCAGTTAAAATAGATTATGGTGAAACATGTTGGTTTTATTTAGCATAGGAATTTTAACTATGCAACTTAAAATAAATAAGTAATGGGACAGCCAGGTTAAATGAAGTCAAGTAGAAGAATCGTAATAATCTTATATATATTAATGTCATTTATGCTGGAGAATAGAAAAAAATCTTAAAACTCATTAGCAGGATTAGAGAACAGAATGAATAAATATTTACAACTAAATATGAAGAAGATAAAATGATTATGACAGAGTCACTAGCATAATTGATAATGAAACTATGTAAATAATAACAAATTTTGTCTCCTAGGGTCATTCAACAACAAAGACTCCAGTAATCAAGAGAGTTTTATGGTTGGATATAATTACAATGAAAAATCTGGAAAAGTTTTTTAAATATAGGTACATATTATTTAAAATCACAGATTACTTGGAAGCTGTAGTGTTTTCTGTGAGAATTTGATACTGAAGAATGGTAGAGAAAATATTGATGCTTCTGATTTGTGGCACTGACAGATACTTTGGAGCATTCCATGGATAACAAGGAAAATAAACCAGAAGCCCAAGGGACCAGACTGTTATTGTTCTACTTTGTTCATATTATGAGATATCTAGTTCATTAGAAAGTGTATAATGATCTAAAAAGATGGTGGCAAAAGCAAAAGAAGATTGACTAGCAATTAATTGGCTGGATTCTATCATTACAATAATTATATGTGCCTTTATGCAGCTTTGTGGAACTAAATAGATGATAGACCATTCTTGAGAAATTAATAAAATAGCATTCATAATTACCGTATTTACCAGCATATAGGATGCGGTGGCATATAAGATGCACTCCCCCTTTTTTATACACATTTTTATGAAAAAAAAAAAATATTCTACATTTTTCATGAATTTCCATAATGATTTATTTTACTAATTTTATATATGTTTACAAAAAATGTAACTAGGGAACACTGTAATTAGGTACTTTTAATGTTCATCCTCAAAACTCAGAAATTCATCTCCAGAGCTATTTTTGTTTTAGTCTGCATACATAGGCCATTTTTCTTAATGAATCTAGAACACTACAATATTGATCCTGTAAAATCAGCGATATCTCTGTTAGTATCTATCAGTCCTGCTTGTCGAATAATCATTTTTGTGTAAACTGAAAATCCTGAGCTTCTGTGTTCTAATATCCAAGTTTTTAATTCTTCTAGTTCCGGCCATTTTGCAATTCCATGTCACAGATTGTGTTTATTATGTATAGCTTTTTGTAGCTCCTCTTTCTTTCTTCTCCAAGTTCTTATTTTTTCAGTTGGCAGTGACCCAAAAATTTATCTGCTATCCTGTTTCTGTGTTCTTTAGCATATTCAATCACTTGTATCCTGAATGCAATACCACAACAGAATCTGCATTGTTTTTGGGGCTATGTTTTGCCAAGAAATCTCAACCTAAAATATCACAGAACATCGATAATATTCTGGACAAATCTACCAAGTTTAAATGTTACAATGTATTATTGAAATGTGATCATGCATGCACATATTGCATGATAGTGAGATGTTAGTGGATCTGAACTTTATTTTACTGGAATGCTCCCTCTTTCAGTAATGAAGCATAAAATATATCACACAATTATTATCTTTACAGACATAAAAAAAAATTATGGAAATGATTTACTTGAAACAAGTTTCGCAAAAGGACAAAATGCAATATCTGAGGGGGTAACCAAAAATAATTGCAATTTTGTAAAAAAAAAATTGTATATTTAATTTTAGGGGTTTTAAATTGAATCACTTTCAAAGTATGGTCTATTTAATGCAATGCATCAGTCTAAACATGCTTTTTACTTTTCGAAGTAGTTCAGAAACACTTCTAAGTCCACACAAAAAAACCCCATTGAGACCTAATTTCATTCGAGACAAAAAAGAAGTTGCACAGAGCTAGATCAGGCAAAAATTTAATTAAAACCTGTTTACATTCAAACTTTGTGTGCTAGCCATGCTATTGTGATGAAACATATGTTTGCCACATCATGCAAAAGTTTCAGAACTTGTAGGTATTAAATGTCTGATCATTACAATGAAATTTAGAGAAACAATTGTCCTTTGCTTCCAAAAAAAAAAAAAATCAGAATTGTCTTGACATTCTACTTCACTCACCAAGCTTTTTTGGGACTTTGTAAATTTAACACTATTAAACCACATGTAAACTTGTGTTTTTCCAGATCTACTTGCTTGTAAGCTCTTTCAAGCATTGCAATTATTTTCCTGCCCCTTTTTATTAAAAGAAAACAAAATTTTATGTTGTTCCAAATTTTCATCCATTACAAAAGTTGACAAATATGCAAAGTGCACTTTACAAAAAAATGTGTCACGTGTAACCTCGATTTCACACAATGATGTCATTTAGCAGATTGATACAGAAGGATCTCAACAAGAGTTATCTAGAAGCAGGAGCATGTACTACTGTAACGGTAAGAATTCGCACATTTCATAAACAAGTTGCACAGTTTCTCCACCACACTCGAAAAGCAGCACCACAAGTGGGTTCAGGGCCTGTCATAACGGATTCGAATACAGCAGATCGACTACGCAACCAAATACGATGGAGCCCGAACCCGCCATTACCATAGCAACATCTTTTCAGGCCGCGGTGGTCAGAGAGAGAGAAGAGACTACGTGAGATTTATAAATAAATTAACAGCTAGCGTTTGGAACGTCTTAATAGATACGTGTATAACCCAGACAATACGAGACAATGAGATGAATCAGAAAATAAACACTAACGTAAAGAATTGATTAAATTAACATGATTTATTAAGTGGCTAAATATGATTTCTGGCACTATTTATTTATTAAATAGTGGCGTCAAATGGTTAACTACAATTGATTAAATCATTTTACTCGTTAATCTATAACCTGGGTCAATTATCGCTTACGAATGTGCCCTACTAAACCTTGAATACATGCGAAGCCCAAGAATAAGAATACTGGAATTACTTATAATAAAAGATATTAAATAGTTTTACGATAAAGGCTGACTTCAGAATAAATGCAGAGCGGCTCCAATGAGCTTGGCAGCAGCGACTTGCTTAGTGCGGAAATATATGTGTGAGTATGATATTATCTTAAAGTACTTAAAAAAAAGGGATTCAGTGGTACTCGCAAGGTTTAGGAAACGATGGAGGGTGGTAGTCCATTTAAACTACAGGAACTTTGTGACGACAATAAAGAAATAAATCATAAAATCAGACGCATATGTTGCACCCCACATTGGTCTCGGCCGTAGCCCTAAAGATCGGAGTATGCTAGCATATGGCTGCGAAGAACTGCGTCAGCATCCCCAGGTGTGACGCTCTGGTACACACATTGACTGGAAACCGCAGGAAGAAGTAAAGGGGAAACGGACTTGGCCGTTTAAAGCCCTTTTAAAGAACAAAGTGATCTCAACATTGAATACCCTTGCCAGCAACACTAAAATATATATATAATCGATTCAAAAAAAAAAGAGACATAACGAAAGATTGGGCACATAAGCAATTCACTGCATTGATGAAAAGCGTCTACACTCTCCCAAACTCAGAATAACAATAGAAATACTTAAAACAACTAATGGGGTTTAACATTAAAAGGATGGTGTGAGTGCGAGACTTTAAGTAAAATGTAATTAACCCACGCACTCCCACATCTGCCAATAGTTATTCCCACACCTCGCATACATCCTGGAAGATTATGAATCAAATCTAGGTATTATAAAGAAAATAATATAGTCATCGAACGAGCGGCTTACTAAATCTCATTTAGGGGAGGGACTCATGAACGTAAAATTACATTCTTTATAAGGAATGGGGAGTATCATTAATTAAGATTTGCTTCGCTCGGTAGATGCTATGCAAGCCCATAAAATACTGAAGCAGTCGGATCTAAGTTCGATCCTAGTTTCATGATCTTTCACATGTAGCCAACTTCAAACCCTTGTACTAACTTTGAATTTCCGATGCAATGGGGCTTTATGCGTTCAGTCCACGCTAGTTTCCTTAAAGAAAAACTATTATAAATGTGTGTTAAAATTAATTCATTTGAGATTTAAACTAATCATTTCTATTAATAAATTCATGTTAGAATTATTCATGAATTTATATATATTATAACTGCGTGGATTGTGCATATATATATTTATAAATGTTTAAATATATATAATTGTTCGAAAGTTTCATTGCGTCGGGAATGTTTATTTTACTTTTAAATAATATGTTAAATTTTTAGTGATTAAAAGCTACATTCTTTCGATAAGCTTTCAGATTTTCTCTTTCCAAAACAATGGTTAAAGTTTTTATTAATTAGAAATAGATAAGTCTTTAAAATGTTAGGACGGTCCTAATTAAAATCATTTTGTGATGTTAAAAATTCATTTTCTAATTAGAAAATGAATTCAAGTTAATGAGGTTGAAAGCCTTATCAAAGGAATGTATCTAAAAACTAGTAAATTTTTTGTAAGATTGATTTAGCCTAAAGGCATCAGATAGAGTATAAAGAGCCCAGGAAAAGTTTCCAAGCAGTTATTATTCCTCATTAAGAGAAGCTATATATATTTCATTAGAGAAGTCGCCCAGTTACATTATGAAGTAAAATAGTGTTTCTACCATGGTGGGGGAGAGGGGCTTAACTTCAAGAGTCTGACTACGGTTCCTTAAGTCCCCTGAAAATCTTTAATGTGGCTGCAATATAAAAATATATATACCAATCGTAAGCTGCCAAAACCTTAGAGAAATCCATCAAAATGCTATTCACATAATTTTCAAAATGTGCGCATACGTTTCATCCAACTGGACTCTGCCTTGTGGAAACTCAGAAGTCAACCATGAAGGAATGGTAATATATTTCCTTTTGAACCTGGCCAGTTCTGAACTTTAAGTTAAAACATCTTTAAGCTATCTACTGTAAAATTGTCTTTTTGTTAATGTTATTTTAAATTATGTAGTAATTCTCTATCTTAATCACTAGTCTTTAAATTTAATATTTAACTTTCTCTTTTCTTACGATGGCGGTTCATTTATTATATTATATATATTTATTGTGTGATTTATTAATGTTGTTTATTTTTTATTATATGCCAATAATAACTTCAACTCGATAATAATTTCCTTCGTTGCATTTGCCTTGTTAAATAATATTATATTTATTTTTACAGTAATTCTTACCCACTAGAACTATTTTGATACAGTTCTATTAATTATCGAGTTGAATGATTTGTACAATTTTTGCTATTTTATTAATGGCTAATAACAACAAATTATTAGCTCAATTTTTAACCTATGCTCCCGGCCACTTTACTGAATTTATAATAGTTATTTATTCACATTAATTTATTGTTTCACAAAAAGGTTGATAAAGGAATTAAATGAATATATATTCTAATTCAAATTTTATACTTTCTAGTAATATTCAGGAAGGGCATGGGATTTAGGGCATAATTAATATAATTTCTAATTGCATTAAATACTTTTTGATTAAAGCACGTTTGACTTTAATTTAACTTGATCAGGTCATCACGTGAGAGCACTCTTTATATAAATTGGGTATTATTATTTAAATACGATGATTACCAAGTCATCATTTTCCGAACGTTGCTGACGCGAGCCATCTCCTGTTTCATAGGCTTGTCCTCGGTGATATTTCTATTAGTGTAATTATCTAGGAAGAAAGCACTTCCTCCACTTGCTCGTTTTATATTTGGAACACCAAAGGTTCGAGGCTACGACCCGACCTGGTTTTCTCTGTGTTCTATGGATCCTTCATATAGGGCATCGAAGACTTGTCAAATACAAGCAGCCCTGCTATTTTCTCAAATCACAGACAAGCCATTATTTTTCATATTTACTCTTATAGCTCAAAAGTCATCAGTACCGCTTATTTTTCAGTTCCAGTAAAGCCCGCTCTCATGCTCGTAAATCGTGATGAGTTGATTTTATTAAAGTCGAACAAATTCATGTTTATTTATAATTAAATAAGTTTTCTATTAAATATTAAAGTTATGCCCTAAATACGTATCTTGCTCTTTGTGAATTGATTTTACGAATGTGAAAATAAATCTCACATTCTTTCCTTGAGACTCAAAATAATAATTTCAGTCATAGCCAAATACCTTTATCTACCTTTATTTTCTTGTCGGGGCATAGACATATATTTATCATATAATATTGCGTAATAGTATTGGCATATAATAAGGACTGCCATTCTTGTTGTAAATATAAATTCCGTTTAAAGACTAGAGGTAATCTATATAATCACAATCTAAAAGTTGAACAAAATTATTATTATTATTAAACATTTTATTAACACATTTGGTTTTTTTTTTAACTTTCTTTCTTATTCAAATTATTTTAATATTAATGCTCACTGTCTGTATTGGCAACCCGAACATATATATATGAGTTGACTTATAAAGATTGTTAGTTATTTTATTATACTTTATTAGAGTTAGATCAGGAGTCTCATTAATCATCATTATCCGTTGAGCTAGTTCCTTGGCGCATAGTCATGTACCGTTGATATATGTCATCCATTGATTTGATCTGAGCTCGTGAGTTGGGTTTGAATTCAGTTTGGTTCGCCTGAGTTTGAATCCGACTTTGAGTTTGGGTTTGTTGATGTGTTGGCTTCTTTTTGACCGGTACAGTACGCAAATAAAACAATTTAAATTTGATATTAACCCAAGGTTTAGATCGAGCAATAAATTTAAATATACATTTTAAAACATACATGATAATAAGTGTGGCGAGAAAAAGGGAGTTTGTTTTGCTATAGCGGGTTTTAGATCACAAGAGCTCTTGGGTTAATTTTGTTACCTTTCAGTTGCTTGGTTGGTTGAAGCTGGAGCACATTTCAGGAGTGGATCAGATTTAGCAGCATGTTAATTCAGTCTCTGTTTGCAGCAGCATAGGCGGTTCCTTAAGGCATATTGGTGATGCATCAGATGGTACATCGGCAGCGGCCAGCTATTTCCGAAAGGAAAATAGCCACGGTGCCGACTCTACTCAGTCATATTGGCGGTTCTATGATAGGTCAGCATTTTGTACATTTTCTTGAAAGCGGATTCTTTAAGTCACGGATGGTCGATCAGCAAAACCTCAGGATCAGCATTCCGAAAATAATAGTTCAGACCGTCCGAAATCTCAGAATCAAAAAAATTATAACCTCAGAAAATAAAATCAAAACGCGAAATCAAACAGCAGAAAAACAGCATCAGAATCCGAATCAGCTTTTGTTTCCCCCCCTCTCCTCTAAACAAAAAAAAAACATTCAATATATACTGTTTATCTTATAAAAGAACCTGCCTTGGGGCATGACAAACCTTTAACCTTTTGCATTCTTATCAATTAGTTATTTCTTATCTGAACATCAGAAGGAATCCATTTTAAGGTTTTTTTTTTAGTTTACAATTATAAATTCCAGTAAATGCTCAGATTGAAAGAAGATTAAAACATTTATTTCATTCTGTTGAAGACTTTTGCTAATTGCCTTGGGGCATGACAAACCTTTAACCTTTTGCATTCTTATCAATTAGTTATTTCTTATCTGAACATCAGAAGGAATCCATTTTAAGGTTTTTTTTTTTAGTTTACAATTATAAATTCCAGTAAATGCTCAGATTGAAAGAAGATTAAAACATTTATTTCATTCTGTTGAAGACTTTTGCTAATTGGAAATTCCTAAGTAGACATACGAAGTGTGAATTTATAATCCAAAATGTTTTACTTTAAATCTATTATATTCTCAACCTAGCCTTATTTTATATAATCTTCAATGGCGGGAACTTTATAATTTTAGAAAAATATTAAATTATTTCACATTTAGATTGTAATTGCATGAATCCGTTTATAAACTACTTTTAATAATTATTATTTTACCTACAATAGAAAATAAATATTGCAACACAATATTTTTTAAAATAAATGAACTCAACAACCACAATCCAATAATATAATTCCAATGATTGATATTAATATTTAACAGTTATCGTAGTCTGTGTGTAGTTTTACCTATATAACCTTTTAAATGAATATGTAAACATGCACATACTCGACATTTATATATCACTAAAAATAAAGGGTTGAAAATTGGACTCCATGAGTAATACTGCCTACGTGGTTTATTTTAGGCGGGATTTTAGTATATAAATGGCCGTACAGACACACCACGAACGATTTGGGATTCGAATTTAGGTATAAGGGTAGGTGAAATGTAAGAGAAAGGTGAAACGAAGACTTGCAGAGCAATCTTCCTGTTTCACTACAATAGAGATGGCTATCAGAGAACGATTTCAATTATTTTTATATAAATCAAGTTTTATACATTGAAATTTTAACTTATAATTTTGATTACCAGCACATATGACACATGCTATATTTCAGGCACATTTTGAAGGAAAAAGTGCTCTAAATGCTGGAAAATATGGTAAATTAAAAAATTAAACTACTCATTGTTTTTTATTGCTGTAAATTAGTTTCCTTTCAGTGTGGTGGCACCAACTACAAGACATTTTTTTGTTTTCAAAAGCAGAAAAATATCTTCATATTGTGAGATATATCTCTTGTTAAAGTTTTTGAAATTAATTCAAGTTTTTTTTTTTTTTTTATTAATATAAAATATTTATGTTTTCCCAAAATTGTTTGTCAGTGTACTGATTATCAGTTGATTGGTTTCAGGACTTTATCTATATTGCATTCAGTACTTTGGATAGTATGCACTTATTTAATTAATTTATAGCTAAGCAGAATAATTTCATGCCAGTAAATAAGTTAAATAGGGTTATACATTATTATCTTACTTATTCAACTGAATATATTGGTAATAAACAATTTGTTTAAATTAGAACTAAATATATGTATATTGAAATAGTTTTTGTAGGCAAAAAGTGTAGAATAATTCATTGTAATTTTTAGAATTGTCTTTGTAAAATATTAAAATTCTCAAGATACACTGATGTTTTAGCAAAATAATATTTATTTCAACTGCGAGACATATTATTCTCTGATTATTACAAGAATAGGGATAGTTATTATATGAATGGTAATAAAGTCAAATTAATAATTGTCGAATTAAATAGATGACATGAAGTCACAGAACAAAATAGAACAAATAAAAAAATATTTTATTCAATTATGAAGATTAAATAATGAATGGGAATCAAACTTTTTGTGATGAAAATTGATTTGTTGGATTTAAATTTAAATATTGTTTTTTATTAATTTATATAAAGAAATAAGTAATATTTACCGAGGCTGTCACCTTGAGAATATGCGTGTAAAATGCAATAGTAGGGACCTCTACAGGTGTTTAACCACAAGCTGAAAGAAAAGAGCTTGTGGTTAAACACCTGTAGAGGTCCCTACTATTGCATTTTACACACATATTCTCGAGGTGACAGCCTCGGTAAATATTACTTACGTAATCAATGTGTGTTTAATAAATTTATAATTATAAAGAAATACTGGTATAAAGATAGTTGTTTGATTGTTTTATTTTTATCTTTTTATTAATATATTTTGCTTCTCAAATATCCTTTAATGATTGTCAGATATAGATAAAATTTTGTTTTGGATAAATCTACAATAATCATAGCTAAGACAAAGAGAACAAGTGCTGAAAAGAATGAATGATGTTTGATTGAATTAGCATGTTCGTCTCTCATAAAACTTGAGCAATAGATTACTATATCTGATATACTCCAAGAATTTCATAGATTCCTTTAACCTTAACAGGGATTCTATCGTTAATTTTGATCCAAATATTAGTAATTTTTTATTTCAGTGGAAAATATTGTCTTAATATATTATAGCATTTTACTACATTTCTAATTTTGGGTGGGGGTTTCCTTTATATAAAAAATACATATTCAAATATAAGTATTTTTTTCTTTTATAGAGTTTTTATTCTGATGCTTTATGATTAATTATTATAACCATTAGTTAGACATAAATATTTTAGATTGATTTTGATTTTATCACCAATCAAAGGATTATTACAAATTCAGCTGTAAACTAATAAAAATGAAAATCACAATGAAATATTAATATTAACATATGATAGAAGTCTGATTGGAAAAAGACAAAAAATAGATTTAAGATTATTGAAAAGAACATCATGCTTTAATAGTTTGATATCACATTTATAGGTGAAAGGAAAGAAAATCTGAAAACACTAATTGGGAAAATTAAAAAATTCGATTTGAAAGATGAATATATACCTAAATAAAATATATATATATAATAATTGTCTTACTTTAAAATTGATGAAAAAATAGGAAAATCACTTTGCTCGTTCATTAATCCAGCAGTAATGCTTATGTATTTAGTGCAGTGACACATTTGGAGTTTATGAATGATCTCTCCGGCAATAAACGTATTTGATTATTATTCTCAGCAGTAAAGAAGTTCATGACAAAGTGACACTTGTAGAGTTGCAATAAAACATCTGGAAATTTTTTTTAGATATGGATTATATATATTTTTAAAAACAAAAACTGAATTATTCAATATTTGATATTTTCTGTGACTTTAAAGATCTGAAAATTTATTGCTAAAGAAACTTTGTAAGTATTGATGCCTTTGAATTATTGTGATGCTGAAAATTTACAATAAGGAAGAAAATATAATGAAACTTTATAATTGATCTTTTTTAGAGGATAGAAAATAAATGATAGATTCAGAAAAACAATAGCACCGATAACTATTAAAAATTACAAATAAGAAAAATCTAATGATTGTTTATAATAATAATCCATTTCTTTTCTTATGGTACAATTATTGCAAAAAAGAAAAAATAATAATCCAATTTATTTATGCAATTATTTCCATGCAATTTATTTAGTGCTTACAGCTTCAATTAGACAAACGTTTTGGTATTCGCCGATTAGCCGCTGCACATCACTTGATGTCGCTGATTCCATGCAAAAGCACAGAAATATGCCGTTTATTCAGCCTATAGAACAGTTCTGTTCATATTAACCATTAAGCAGGCCTAGATAGCGTTGCACACAAATATTACGGCCCACTTTTGTGCTTCGTGGTACTATGCAAATAGCGCACACTTCACAGATCGCTACGGTATGATGTGAGGGTGTATAGAATTCAAGTGGCCATAACTGTTTTCACGTGCATTCGAAGTAATGATTTTTCACACCTGACGTTTTAGTTAGTAATAATTGTAAACCCGTCGCCGCGCTTCCGTACACATCTTTTTAAGGTGAAACAAATTGCAAAAGTGTTCATCCCAGCACGATTTTACCGAATTCACACGAAAAAGGAATTTTGCGCAAGAACAGCTACGAGACTACTAAAACAGCTGTGGTTTGTTGATGTTTTTAAAAGCATAAGCTTGGTTTGATAAACAGAGCAAAACTCTCCATACAGTATTGTCACCTGTGCTAAACAGAGTAATCAATGGATGCCAGAAGGCTTGTGCATAAAATCCCTATCTAATGCCTACTCATCCAATGTCCCCAGACTAGTTTCTGGCTTGTGGCCTTCGTCAGTGAGGAGCTTTGGATCTGAGAGCACTGCATCTAGATCTTAGGATCTAGTGCAACCCTCTAGCAACCACCTTTTATCTCTACTTAACTACAAAACTATGAGAATGAAATTGAAAACACAAAAAATATTTTCAATCTAAGCTCAATAGCTTATATAGTCATATGGGTCTGAACTCAGTTCAGCACCCATACATTTTGGTGTCTTTGGCTCTTTTACAACCATAGCTACCACTATCCTATTAGGCAGGATTGGTGTTAAACCATTAAGCATCACATGATCACATTTCCTATACTAGCACATTAATTGTTGATAAACAGAGCAAAACTCTCCATACAGTATTGCCACCTGTGCTAAACAGAGTAATCAATGGATGCCAGAAGGCTTGTGCATAAAATCCCTATCTAATGCCTACTCATCCAATATCCCCAGACTAGTTTCTGGCTTGTGGCCTTCGTCAGTGAGGAGCTTTGGATCTGAGAGCACTGCATCTAGATCTTAGGATCTAATGCAACTCTCTAGCAACCACCTTTTATCTCTACTTAACTACAAAACTCCTCACTGACGAAGGCCACAAGCCAGAAACTAGTCTGGGGATATTGGATGAGTAGGCATTAGATAGGGATTTTATGCACAAGCCTTCTGGCATCCATTGATTACTCTGTTTAGCACAGGTGGCAATACTGTATGGAGAGTTTTGCTCTGTTTATCAACAATTAATGTGCTAGTATAGGAAATGTGATCATGTGATGTTTGGTTTGATCTGACAGTAATTTTAAAATGGAATTCTTACATTTTATTAAATAATGTTGTTTCATAATTTTTTTAAAAAATAGTTTTCAAAATGTAGTCGCAGAATATTTCTAATATATATTGTAACCTCTCTCACCCTCTCCCTCTACATCGCATCGGGCCCCTCTAAAGTTGGACCGCCACAATCTGGCCTATGTTGTGTAACCACTTACACGTCAAGCCCACCACGTTACGCCACAATCTACCCTCTCACCCTACATGTATTTACGTGTATATGTGTACTCCACTTCTCCCAAAATAAATAATATAATATAGTGAAATCGCCTCACCGGGTTCTAGCTCTAATAATTAATGAGATATTCAATTAAATACTTTACTAGCTCAGGTTTCTTAAAATTAACTTAGGTTCTGTTTTAGACTAACTCAAATAACTATTCTATAATTCATAAGACTAGAAGTGGAAATAAGGTGACAAAGTAGATTGCATTGAGATAATATCCCATAGGATACCACCTCAATGGCATAAGAACACTATCCCCCCTTACACTACTATTACATATAATAACTACATAGTATTCTTATGACTTCTGCAACTTCTAATCACTAAACTCATTTAACAATTAAAGTATTAATCTTTTATCTATCATAACAATAATAGTAATTATCTAGCTCAGATAAAATAATCTCAGGTTCTTAAATTTATTCAAGGTTAAATTAAAATAAAGTAGCAAAATATGATAAGGGATTTTGTGTCATAATTTACTACTCTGAAGTTAGATTAATAATAAAACAATAAGAATAATAATCACAATCTTCATTGTTTAATCTAACTAGTACAGCTTTTCTTTTATCGCAAATTTATAACCGTAATAAATTAGTTAATAATCTAATATCCTCCTTTTTTATTTTTCCCTTACGTAATAAAATAAATTAGTAAGTGGCAGTGTTTAGATAATCTGATAAATGAAGCAAGTGGCAACTAATAGCATACAATTTAGCAAATTATTATGACAATGGATTTATGACCAATAACGTAATGCAATTTCATAATTATTCAATTACAAAACACCAATAAACATTTAAGATTAAATATACTTCTCTATTTATATTTTGTGCAAACAATTATATACTTAGTTTAATGACTGTAAACATACCCTGTGAACTCATGCAATGATGTAGAGAAAACAAAACTCAGACACAAGTTTTAATAAAACAAATTTTAGAATTTTATTAACAACAATCAAAATTAAGATAAAACAAACAAATCTATTTACATTTATTTACAAGGGATATCCTCCTTTCTTTTAACACTACAAAAGTTAAATTATACATTTTTAGATTTCTTTTATAGTTGATTAAAATTATTATACCTTTTATAATTTATTTATTTATTTCTAATTAGGTTTATTATATTACTTAGTTTAACTATTATATGGGTAATACTATTCTTTACCTTTTAATATTAAAAATTACAGTATTATAAGTTATATATGTGGGTAAACATCATTTATAAACATTATAAATTTATAATCAATATGGTTTTTCCTCTAAAAAAAAAAATTACATTCTTTTGTAACTCTATATAAGTCACTTTGCATCTTGTTCAAATATTATTACTACCTATTACGTTTGTTATCTAATGCTCGTAAACTCTAATACATTTTTTTTTTATAAGCCATACTCATGTCTAATGCCATAACACGAGTTTAATTATCACCTGTTTTAGTTTCACATATATTATAATTATCGAATGTTATTATATTCTTTAAATATGCAATACTTATATTTTTAAATATAATCAACAATAAGAAAACGTTAAATCATTTTTTAATATTTTTGTATATTTCTATTTGGATATATTTTTATAAAATTATAGTTCATTTCTTGAAAAATTAACATAATTCTCTGACTCCTTCCTTTCTTAGGATATCTGCATCTTTCTTTCAATAATCATAATCTACTCTTTGTTAATACTTAACTATTCTTATTTCAAATAACAGCATGACATACATTCTAAAAATATCTATTGTTTCTTTTCAATAGACTTATCAAATAACGATGTAGTTGCAAGAAATACAGATAAAGATAGCGAAAGATGTATAGGATATTGGGAAGATAGATAGATAACTTATCAAAATATATACTTCAAAATGTATGGAACAGTGTGAATAGGGCCGACATTCCTTGTCTGATAACCCTGGCGATAAGCATGATGTGGCAGCTATTTATTCAGCTTTACCAAACATCTAATAAGATTCACAAGAAAGATAAAAACAACACTGTCCATGACAACATGTGTAACAGTCGTAGGGCTTTGTTAACTACGCTGATTACCATCTAAAACTACTTATTAATTCCATTCCCTGTAGCATCCTAGTTTTTTAATACATCATCTTGGTTTCCGAATCTCCATGTACTACCAAGTCACTACCCAAACTATCTCTCAAGATTTTTACTGTATCCAACATCGATAAAACTAACTACCTTTTAAAACAATAAACAAAATTCACTAATATAAAAACATTTCCCTATTCTATAAGAACAATTTGTCTTGCTTTATTACACTGTAGGTTCGACATCTACGTTTTATTAAAATAACACTTAAATATCCTAATCGGAAAAATTAACAGAAAATATGACATAACCATTGGTTATATTGAACTATATTAATAACACATTAAATGATTATCGTATGCATATTTTTAAAAAATCTAATTACATCTCATAGTGTTTTAGAGTGTTGTTTTTCAAAATGCGTTTTACAATAATTATAACAATAAAATTTTGCATTACATTCATTCGATTCACAGCTGATCTAAATAAATAAAACATACATTATATCATTAATAACCATAAAATGTACCAAAATAATCTTTTACCTTCCTATTAGAGTTCGTAGTAGGTTTCTTTCTCCTCGAGCATCGCAAACATACAAAATTTCCACACACATACAATTTTATTTGAACATTCAAAATCAAAAAAAAAAACATATTATTTTATATAATGTTATATTGCGAATTAATGTATTTGTTTCCCTATCGCTATCTAAACTTAATGTTTAACTTAAATTAATAAAGAAAATAATTTAAACCATAATCACATATTTTTCTGTCGGTAAATCTTGGTTAGTCCCATAATATTTATTATTTCTTCTTTTTCCGAATGTTCTTCTTTCTGATTATTAGAGTTTTAAAATAAATTAGTTCATTTAGTTAACTGTTTAGACGATCTTTAGTTTCAATGTTTAATTCAAAATTATAAAAAAATATTTATTTAGTTATCCCACGAAGTTTTTTAATGTTCGGGCGAATATTACCTCGGCACGTTGATGCATCTTTATTTCTAGCAGAACTACAAGTATTTATATCATTACGGTACCAATTGCGTTTTTCCATGGATCCAATATTTTATATTTATTTCTCTGTAAACTATTTTTTTTTTCTTCTTCTTCTTCAGGCAAGTACTTTCCTTGGTAATTTCACTTTTATTCATTATTATTTTATATACGACATTTTTGATCTTTAACTATTTCTAGAGTAATTGCTCAGGTCATCTTAAAGAAAGCAATTCATAAAAATTCTTTTTGTCCATTTATTCTTACACGAATAATATTTATTTTTATTTTTCATTATATTCATTAACTTTGCGCACAATGTCCTTTCATTAATTTTACACGCACGAAAGCAGTTTTCATAGTTATACGCTATACAAACTATATCAATGAACAACATTAACATTTTTGAAATATTACAAAATTTATAACTTGTTTTTAAGAATCCATCCATTTTTTATTGAAAATTCAGATTATATTTTAATAGAATCCACTGGCAGGTAACTGTGGAGTTAGTGAAACATTATTATGAGAACTTTTTTTAAAATTTTATTCTTAGATTCGCTTCGAAAGATTTTAAATTGTCAGTTAGTTTCTTTCAAAGATATTTATTAAAAATTATAATAAAATTGACTAATAATTGAAGAAAGAAAGAAATTTTAAAGAGCTTAAAATTTTACCTCTGCTCTGGAGTCAACACATTTTTGTTCTCCCAGTTTATATAATTAGTTGGCGCGATTTTTATTGTCTGCCAAAATCTATCTTTTTATTGGTCAATTCCTACTTGGATTCTATAAACAATTTCTAAAGTTTTAAAATCATGACGTAATAGACTTAAATATTAACCTATTATTACTTTTAAATTAATTATTATCTATTACAATTTAATTACTTCTAAATAATTTTGAAACAATAATTAATAAAATGTACAATCTTATCTTTTTATTATAATGTGTGACAATTCCATCCAGTTCTATAATATACTATTTAAATATTTTAATTATTTGTATTAATTTAAACTAGTGCTTATACATAAAATATTCCAGACAGTCACGTAGACATTTCCGGTGTTTAGTCTAGTTTTATCTGTCTTAATAAATTTGCTACTTATATTATTTAAAATGATTATATAAAATTTTGAAAAATAATTTAGAAAAATATAGAACTAGATGCAATCCCCACCATCACAATACTTATTATTTAAATATATTATATTAACCTTTTATTGCTTATTTATAATTTATAATATTAAATACTATATAATATTAATTTTAAAATTTTTTAGCAATTGACCATTTATAACCATCATTGACCTATAGAAAAGGGCACAATATATATATACGCGTAACGAGCATAGACGTTCGTTACATTGTTTTTTTTTTAAATTTATTAAACATGAAAGTAAATTAAAAAGTTCGCATTTAAAAATTTTCTTTAAGAATTAAAAATTGAAATTAAATATCATCTTAAACTCTTATATATTAATTAAATCGCACAGATAATGAAAAATTATTAAAATAAAACTTTATTAAAGAAAAAGTATTTTAAAACTAAATTTTAAAAAGATTTGGAGATAAAATTATATCTTTAAATTTATCTTTAAATATATTTTTGATTTGGAAAACAGGTTAATTAATCAGAAATGGAAATGATTGTTAATTAGTTAAATGTAAACCAGCCTTGGGCATTTAAATGTAAAAACACCGGTCAGATAAGAAAACAATAAAAACTGTTAGCAAATAAGAAGAAATCCCTATGGAATCGGACCGCAGCGAAAGGACCATCGCATCGGGACGAATGTAAATTCAATCCTTCACATTAATATAAAAGGAAAATTTGGAAATTATTAATCAGTGACTAGTGACTAGTTATTGATGATTATTACGATGTAACAGCTAGGTGTTAGTGCTGAGGGATTGAAAAAGACGCACAGCTTCAATCCCTTCAGTTCTGCTAAGAAAGGAAGAAAAATGAACCATCGCTTCTACATTGAGGACCAACTATACTAAAAAATCTCCGGATGGATAAATAAATCGCCAACAGGATACCAATCTTCGGACGACGTAATTCACGCTCAAACGGCAAGGAATATATGAAGATGAACTATTTAAATAACCGTAAGAACTTTAAAATTTATGAACAGTAAATTAAAAACTTTCCAGATTTAAATAATTGCAATATTATTCTATTTGACCAACATTATTTATTAATTAGTTATAATTTTATTTAATGTATTTATTTTGTAAAATCATTTCCATTTATTTAATTTTGTTCTTTAAGTTTATTTATGATTTCTGTTTTCTGATAAATTAAAATATATCAATGTTAAACTTAAGTCGGGCGTGAATGGCTGTATAGATTTGTAAAGTTATATTAAGGGAGGGTAATCTTAGGTTATTTGTTTCGTGGTTAAATTGGGTCAATGGATTGGATATATTGGTGTGATTAGTAGATGTAATATTGATTCGCTACGGGCAGAATCGCTTCATACGCCGACACTTCCGTTTGCCTATGGAAGGAATTATAAGTCGGATACCGCAGTTCCTTTCTATGGAGTTTTTTGTTTTATTGCTCTTCTTTGCAGATAGATGTAATATTCCTATCTCATAAGAGGCAATTTCTTCCCTTAATCTTTTGTGCTGCCGTATGTTATTACATTGAATACATCGATATATCAGATGAATTGATGCCAGTTTGACTGCGTATTTTAGCCTAAGGTTAAATAGGGATAGAATATTTTAATTTCAATGCAAATCTATGTAGTATTCAGACTCGATTCTAAATAAAAATGCATTAAATTTAAGTTGTTTATAGACGCTTGCACGGATTGTTTATCGGTTAACTATGTTTTGCGTTTTCATATTTGATCGGAATATATAGACATTCGATAAATAATGATACCTTATGGTGAGTATCTAAAATGTATTTATTCGGATGTCTTTTAAGTTATTGGTGACAATGCAAGTATCTTATGGTGAATACTATTGGGTTACATATAAATTTCCCTCCGCAATTGTCAGTAATCAATAATTTTATATTTTGATCGCTTATGTTTACTTTGAAATGTTTTTAACCGTGTAATCTATGTAACCGATCTATAGCAACATATTAAAACAAGCTTTTATAATCCCATCTGTGCGAACTTAATTAAAATGTAAAATTAGAATATAATAGTAATTAAAGGTAAATTAAAATCAAAATCAAAGTTAAAAATAATGTTAAATGTTAAAATGTAAACTAATACTAAAATAATTTTAAATCTTATATATATGTGCATAAATAAATGTTTGTATGTTAATTACTGGCAGTGGCTTATTTTATTTATTTTTTAATGTTGAAATCTAATTAGATAAGATCTTATATTATTTAATCTCTGCTATTCCACTGAGCTAGTGACATGGGCTAACGACCGGATGCAAAATTTAAAAGGAAAAAAAAAAAAAAATTTTTTTTTTTTTGACTTACGTATCTGCCTACTTTATAAATTTTTCTAGGTTCAAATGCCTAGGTGGCGCCCCGTAGTGCAGTTTACGTGAAGTCTCCTTTCTCCGGATCGTTACAATATATTTGTTTGATCAGAGTAGTGCATGTTTTGGCTGAAAACCATCAGTCCCCCCCTCCCTGCACATTCCAGCGCTATACACGCTGACATGTATAATATAATTAAAAAATGTAATTTAGAAACTAATGTTTTCCCCAAAAAAAAGTAAATGCACTTTTTTTTAAAAAAAAAATGTTTTAAAGAAAAATAAATGTAAATCCTTATAAAAAAAAAAACAGGTGAAAGCGCTATATTTATTTGTTTTTGAATAAATAATAACAAAATTGTAAATCAGCCTTATAACATTATATCTATTGGTTTTTGGCTAGCAACAGAACCATCAAGCGGCGTGTGGCGGCTAGTCGACTAGAACCAAAATGTTCTTTAGAGATGTAAAATATACATAGCTATCTATCCAATTTTATATGTAAACAAAACTTTTTTATACATTTCGACACACATATGTAAGTCAGATATATTTTACAAATGAAATCGTATTATTTTTAAATTATCTAAAGCAATACAATATTGGTGATAGAATTTTTTTTAAGCCTTAAATGTGAATTATACATTTATTTTTATTATTATATATTTCTTTAAATCATAATTTTTTATTATCAATATTTTAACTAAATTATTTTAATAAATATACAATTTTATATTGGATTTTAATTAAATTGACTAAATTTGTAATTGCCTCAATTTCTTATTGAAAAAAAAAAAAAAAAATCTTTGAATACTACTCCCTCTATTGGTATTTTTGCAAATTTATATAATACTTGTAGGAGATAGTAAACATACATATATATATATATATATTCAACAAGAAATTAAGTAATATAAGTTTAAGAAGTTTAATAAAATAAGTTTTAAAAGTACATATTTTTAATATATTTAAAAGATAAAGATAATATTTGTGATATGTAGGATTATTATATAAGGCTTTTATAAATAATTGTATCAATAATATTTTGCCATTAAATTGACATTTAAATTAATTCAAATTGAAGTCTAATTTGAATTTTAAAAAAAGATTAAAAGTAGAAGTTATTAATGTATATTTGTAGGATACTTAGTTTCTTCAGTCAGCCCTGCCAGCTTCATTGAATATTTTTCATTTTTATATCGATTCTGGATCATAATTTTTACTGTTAGGCTGAACATTATTTTTCATCCTTTTATTAAATCTATTAAGTTTCTTTATATATGTCTCCATATAACTTTTTTTTTAAAAAAAAAAATCCTTAGCTGTTGACCCTTTTATTTTTATTGTTTTTACAAATAAATGTAACAATAACATTATCATTAGAGGTAATAGTTCTAATAAAAAGATTAGTAATATTTATGTGAATAATTTTAATAAACTATTGTAAATGATAATATTGAGTGTAATAATGGCCAAAATAAAATATATAGAATTAATGTAACCTGAATATAGAGTCCTTTTTTGTTCCCCTAAGAACCCAGTTAACCTTATTTTTATTATTTCTACAAGAATTAGGCCTCTGTTTTAAATAAAATTGTATTTCAGTTGTCTTTTTTTATTTCCAAATAATTATGTATAATAAGATTTACATGACATATAGAATAACTTAGCTTGAACAGATTATAATATAGAAATAAAGAAAGTGTTCCAGTATTGCTTAAATTTCAAGAAACAAATTTATTTTTCATATAAAATTAATGATTTATATTTCAACTAGAAAGTTTGAATCTGTGGAAATTATTAATATACATTAAACTTGTTTATATGAGATGTATATAAATAATGAATACCAGGAATATATACATCAACACATATGCATTGTTGTTTTATTTTCATTTTAAACAATAACTATTGTGTGAAGTTATTTATTTCTCAAATTATAATTAGATATAGTTTATTGCAAGAACTAGCAACATTTAATGTGTTTGTTTATAAGTATAGAGTTAGCAGTTATATTTGCTTTACAAATGTAAGTATTTTGTATAAGAGTATAGCACATGTATGCAAGTATATATCAAGTGTATTTGGCATGGTTTTGTTGTCAGTATATAAAAAAACTTTATGCTCTTCACTGATAAATTTTTGATTTAAATCAAATAATATTTAGCAGAATGAAATAAGTAAATATCAATATCATGGAAAAATTGTTTTGGATTCTGTAATGGTTTTGGGGGAAGGGGGAGACAGAAGCTTCATATATGAAAAATGATAATACAGTTTTAATTTTTTTTTTAAAATTATAAAGATAGAAACTAATGACTAAAATATTCTTTGAAAACCGAAACTGTAAATATTCAATTAAATAATATCATATAATGCCCAATATTTAAGTGTTAATTAAAAATTCTAAGTAGATATTAAGGTAGGCATAATATTTAAGAAAACTACCATGTGTAAAAAAATATTAATGAATAAATAATGATAATCAGGTGGCTTTTATTGCTTGAGAATGCATAAGTTCGAGTGCCGGAGATGTCAGAACTGGAATCGATTCAAGGACTTTACATTCCAGAATTTTATTATCTTCCACTAACTAAATATGCTGGAGAAAGTATTAAATATCGAAACACTTGCAGTTGATCTTGAATTGTCTTATTAATGTTATGTAATTATCTTAGGGTTCACTAACTATAAATTTATCATAATTTATTTTCATTTTTCTCTAAAATACATAAAGCTTTTCTTTTTCATACATGATTCTGACTTTCATGATACACTTTCAGAATATTTTTCATAATAATAATGATACTTGATAGTAGTAATGGAAAAGATAATCTTAAACAATGAACACTTTTAATTTTGGAAGATTATAATCCAATGCAAATCAGATGTATGCTTTCTGTCCAATAATGTTGACATCTCTACAAGTCTCTTGTAAAGTTAGCCTCTCTTTAGATTAGAATGACTGTTAAATAAAAAAAGTTTTCTGACTATTCATATATATATATCACATTGCAAAATCTAATCCAAGATTAGGAAATTTGGAATTTATGATGAATAATTAAACTCTAAAAAGCAGAGGTCTAAAACAAATTAGTTCTGCTGTCTGATATATTAATTAATAGGAAAAAATAGTTTGAACAAAGCACAATACAAAATTATGTTAAAAATTTATTATTTTTATAAAATATTGAAATTCAAGTAATCATCCAAAATAAAATCAAAAAGAAATATACTATATTCTACCACCAGGTGTCAAATCAGAGCTCGCAAATCATGTTTCTAAAAAAGAAAAAAAGTAGAAACTTTTTAATTGATCAAAAATTGCAAAATTCTTATCAAAAATTAAATACTTCAAAATTTTTGATTCTTTATATGAGTAAAGCAAATGAAGTTATTCACATATTATAGATTTTAAATATATATTGTAGAATTACTTAAAAGTATATATTGTGGCATTTATATTTATCATATAGCCTAATTATAATGAGATATAAATAAATGGACTAATTTATGGTCAGACTGAAAATAAAGATAGAATTTAGAGTTAAATTTTAAGAAGGATTGCTATTAGTTTTGCAGACTATTGATAAAAATATATATTGAAGTTTCAAATAAGTTAAAGTATGTGTATGAATGTATGCATATTTATAAGTTGATATGATTAGACTATTAAATTACACATCTTTAAAACATTGTTTTGAAATATTTACTTTATTTTAAAAAATATTAATTATAATTTATGAAATAGATAAATAAAGGGATATCTATATTTTATTTGAAATATGGTTTTATATGATTATATTTAAGGATTTGAACTTAGGATTTTCAGTCTATTTATTCTTCATTCCATCTGAAATACCTGATACACATGACTACACACAGATAAATGATTCATATATACGTGTTTCATACAGAACCAATGCTCACCAGTTGGCCAAATCATAATTTCCCACACATATTTACAATCATTGCTCGGGTTATATTAAGATAGCAATTCCTTAAACTTTAATAGACAGGCTTCAATCTTCTCACCCTTCCGACAATTCAACCATCTATTTCAAGCCCTTAGTGGGTTTGATATTGTAGTCATACCCATGAAGACATTTCAATCTAATAATCCTTCATATTATTGGACCAATATATATCCATTTATATTATTAGGGGAGGGATGGACTAGACTTATACTATGATGTAACCTATTTCCAAGGCAATATATAATTAACCTATTCATTCAATATACTGAATGTTTTCTATAGTAAATACAGGTATTTGAACTTAGGATTTTTAGTCTATATTCATCCTCCACATCAAACAGCCAATACACATTATCACACATACAAAACAGATAAATGATTTCTAACAACATATTTCATGCCGAACCAGTACTCATCAGTTGGGCCAGATAATAATCTCCATATTGTGTGGGGGATTACAATCTGACCCAACTGGCAATTGCTGGTTCTGCACGAAATATGTATATTGGGGGATCACTTATCTTTTTTGCATGTGTGTGGTCATGTGTATCAGTTAAGATGAAGTGGAGGAAAAATATAGACTGAAAATCCTAAGTTCAAATCCCTCTATTTACTATAGAAAGCATTCAGTATACTGAATGGAATAGGTTAATTAAAATGTATTTTATGTTTTAATTTGTATATTTTTTTATTATTATTTTAAAAACCTATTGTAATATTTATTTTTATAAAGTTTAAAAAATATTTTAACATCACGGAATGCTGATGTATTTGAAATAACTTATTGAGTGGATATGTGGATAAATTTTAACTCTTAATAAGAAAAACTAGGGAAATGAATGATATTAGAGAATATAGCATAGAATATCATAGCAACACTATCTAGGATAATGACATAAGTATGACATTATTGGGAGAAAATTATTTAAGCCCCCAATTGTGGATTAGACTCATTTTTTGTCTAGTAATTAAACTACTAAAAAGTTTATGTGATATTTATTAATAATGTTATTGAAAGTTTAAAATGGATATCATGGGCTAAAATATTGAAAATATTTGTTCAAAAGACTGCATGCCTTTTGAGAATCTAAATAATATCGGATATAAAAAAAAATCATTTCATTGTGATGAATATTGAAAGTGCTACAATATAATTCATAGGAAGACAGAAAAATTGACAATTGCTGTAGCTGTTATCTAAATAATGCAATACTAACATTATAAAATTTTAATTATGGAATACTTTGTTTAAAATAAAAAACATGTCAAAATGGATACGTTTATAGAATGCTAATAAGTTGAAATAATATGAATTAAAAATGTCTATCTACACAGCTGAACACATCGGGAAATTTTCAGCAGAATATCTAATGTAGTTTGGATTTAAATTTGTGTGTGTGTGAATCATAAAATTTTGATGTCCATATTAGATATTATTTTTCAATGGAGTGTATTTTTTATAAATTCCCTCTGTTTTAAGAATGCAACGAAAATAGTAAACAAAAATAAATAAATAAATTTCTTAATGATAATTTTAGTTTGTTTAAATAAAAGTGTTTTTTTTTTTTATTTATTTAAAAAGAAAATAGGTTTTCATATATAAACATTTATTGGTGATATTAATGAAAGTCTATATTTAATAAATTTACATTTATAATATATTTTTTTTGTATGTAAATTAAGTCTTAGAAAAATAGTAAATAAATTAAAAATACTAATCAAATTTTGTAAAATACTTTCTTTTTATGTATTTATTTAGCAATATTTATGCTAGTATAATATATTTTTCTTTTTGGTTTTTGTTCACAATATATGATGGATACATATATAAAGCAATATAATAAATATAATAGAGTAATCAATTCAAATGTAAACTATTTGACAAGAAATTTTTTTGCTTCTTAATTGTTTATATTAATAATTTTTGATTTTGTTAAGTAAATTGTTTTTCCATGATCATTAGTAATTAAATTATTATACTCTACATTAGTCTAAATCTTTAGTCTTTTTTTTTTATATTCATATATTATATTAGCTAGTTTCATTTTAATATCATATTTTGTAATCCAAGTAGAATCTGAATATGACCTTTTATTAAATGTAAATACTATTACATTTGGCACTCTTAAACACAGGTTTTAATTAGACTAATTACTTACTTTATACTATTATGTTCAGCATTCAATGTTTTAAGCAATTTTTATATTATTACAATATATTAAGTAAATTCTCCAGCTAAGTACTTTATTGAACAATGTCATTAAAAGTATGTTTAACACTAAAATATTTAAAAAATGTGATGCAAATTTTCAGTTCTTAGAAAAATTCATCCACTGTATAGATGTAAATATTATTTCAAAATTTTTCTTTATAAATTGTTAATGCTTCAAATGATTGAAAGCATTCATTTCACTATAATAAGAACAATTCCTGGTAAAAGAAAGCAAAGCATGGATATTCCCAGAAATCAAGATGAATAAGATTTAGATAAACAAGAAAACTATGAAAATTATGGAATGCCCAACCAAAGCGCAATGAAACAGAAAATATACTAAATTTGTGTGTTAGTATTTAAACTTTTATAAACTATAACATATCTCAAGACTGTCATTCTGTAAACTTAATATTTACTTTAAATTATGAAAACATTACATGATCATCTTTTCTTTACGCTTACACAAGCAGTTAAAATAGTAACAAATTATTTTACACATTAGTGCAATAATGCAAACTTTAGTAATCAATAGATGCTAGAAGGCAGTGTATCATTATCTCTATCCAATGCTTTCTCATGCAATGTTCCCAGTCAAGTTTCTAGCTTGTGGTTTTTATCAGTAAGTGGCTTTCGATCTAGGCACAGTGCATTTGATCTTTGGATCTAATGCACTAACCTTTTACCTTTTTTGTTTAATTATAAAGCTATCAGCCCAAACTGAAAATACATTAATGTTATCAATCCAAGCTAATTTGCCTATATAGTCATACAGATCTGAAACCATTTCAGTATCTATATATTTTGGATCTTTTGTTTTTTAATAGCATAGTCATTTTTATCCCTTGGCTAGGATTGATATTAAATCATTAAAACATTACATGATCATCTTTTTTTTTTTATGTTTATATAAGCTGTTAAAACAGTAGCAAAAGTTTTTCCACATTACACAGCCACTTTGTGCACAAAGATAAAAAGTGGGTGCTGGAGAGGGGTGCATTAGATCCAAAGATTCATGTGTACTGCTCTCAATTCTAAGGATCGTTATTGATGAAAGCCATAAACTAAAAACTGATCTAGGAATATTGAATGGAAAAGCACTAGATAGGGATTATGATGCACCACTTTCTAGCATTTATTGATTATTAGAACTCGCATTAAGTTGCATTATAGTGTGGAAAAAAATGTGCTACTGTTTTAGTGATTTGGTACTAGCTAAATGTTAAAGATGGCTATGATTATTTAAAAAAACCAAAGAATCAAAATATATAGGTAATGAATTGATTTCAGGCAAATTATCTTAGTTTGAAAACATTAGGGTGTTTTTAGTTTGAGCTCAGCCAAGTTAAGTAGAAAGATAAAAGGTGGTCGCTGGAGAGATGCTGTATTAGATCTAAAAATCCAGGCACACTGCTCCCAGATCTAAGGTTCCTCATTGAAGAAGATCAGTCTTAAATATTGAATGAGAAAGCACTGGATAAGGATCACAAGCATCTCGCATTTATTGATTACTAGAGCTTGCACTAGATAGCACTATTGTGTGAGAATTTTTTTGCTATTATTTATTTCAAAAAATCTTTTGACCCCTCCCATTACTGATTTATGTGTTTTTGGAGCAAGTTAGTTTTTAATGAAATTGACATTGTATTAATCATTTATTAGCTTTTGCTATTTTTATTAAAATCAAATTTGAAAATAGTAGAGATAATTTTGATGTATTTGATTATTTTCATTGATCTATATGATATTTTTTTTTTTTTTGGACAATTAGAAAAAATAAAGGACGAGAAGATATTTTTATTTAAGACGCCTTTTGATATGTGAAGAGATAATGCATGTGATTCAATATAGAAATTTATGAGAAATAATTCTATATAATTAGTGCTTTAAAATACTCCAGATTAACATGAATGAGCATCATAATATGAACTCAGTATTATTCAGGTTATAGACATATTTTCAATTCCATTCACTATTTACATTAATTGTATAATAAATTGCACTAACCACTTCTTTATTCTAAACAAATTTATTGCAATTTTTAACTCAAAAATGACAAAATCTTGAATATATTAGAACGTGTAGATTTTAATACTTATTATTAATTAGTAAGTAAGCCGTATTTTTTACATATAACTATTGACAAATTGAATAAATAATAAACTATAGCAAAATTGCTATTAATAAGTAAATCAAAATGATGCTCTCTCACTAGACTAAACCATGGAGGGCAATGTATTCCTCTTATTTTAAATGATTTGAATATTTTCTCTCATTTCTTATATGTGATTTAAATCTATGCATGGATTTCTTCATATATATAATATTAGATATTATATGTATCTACATATAAAAAAAATAGTACATTATGAAACTTATATAGATTTATCATTATTTATATTCTAAATCAAGTAATACTACAATATCTGATATATATGCTTATACATATACACAGAGGCCAAGCTCTCCATAAAATAAAATATGCTTCTATTTTCAAATAAATATTGGCTGATTTTATATCTGATGTGAATATCACTCATTATCATATTCTTAACTAATTTTTACTTATAAATATTTTTACTTATAATATAAATATCTTAACTTATGAAACATCTTTCAAAATTTTCACCTGGAGTATACATAAAATGGGTGCTTGTATTATAGATAAAGATGCTATAAGATGAGTACCAAATGGGTGTTTGTATTATAGATGGCGCCATTTTCATGCTAAAACTATAAAATATGAACATTCACGGGCCGTTGATTTTAATAATTTTTCTGTGCTTTTTTGTAATGCGAAAATAAAAACAAAACAAAATCGTATTTTTTAAATATTATTTTTTATTAACGTATACAATTTAAATGATAATAATAAATGTAAAATAAAATCAACAAATTACAATTTGATTCGTGTTTTTTATATCGTATACTTTTTAAATTGTGTTACGGCTTTTTTTTATATCAATTTTCTATCGGATATTTTTTTACTTGTGGTACGGCTTTTTTTTTTTTTTTTATCAATTTTCTATCGGATATTTTTTTACTTGTGCTACGACTTTTTTTGTTGTTGTTTAACTAAAAAATATTATTCGTAATAAAAGTAAAAGTTGTTACGGTTAGATTTAGGTTTAGGGTTTTAGGGTTAGTTTTCTGTTTGTTTGTAATGCTAAAATAAAAAATACTGTACTCGGACAGAAGAAAGAAACTCAAACTTTTTTAAATAACAACAAACACATGTCTTCTTTACTTATTAAACATGTTTATAATATTTGCTTTTTATTAAATTTACAAAAAAACCTGTACATTTAGACTTTTCTTACTGGATATTTTTTTCCTACCACTCTTTTTTACTTCAAAAATATACAGTAGAATCTTCTTTGTCACGTCACCTAATTGCAACTCAATAAAAACATAAATATTTAATATTTTACCAAATAAAAGTTCAATACAGTACGTTGTAAAAAGTCTTATAATTATTGTTTTAAAAAATTTGAACATTTCAATAGTTTAAAATAAAAAAAAATCCAATGAAAACAACATTTCAATACAATTCAAATACAAACTCTCTCATCAAGCCGTAATTATTTTATAAATTGTATTTGCAGCTATGCGACATACATGCTGTACTGCGACGCGACATAGCGGCCTGCATTCTGTAGCACAACAAAAAAGTTGTATTATAGAAAATGCGGGTTCGAACGTGTCGGCCACGGAAACAGCATTTTTATGTGTTTTGGCGCAAAAACCGCGCCATAGAGCGGTACCTTTAGCTATAAGATGACTACCATAAAATGATATAAATATACTGTGGTATTTGTCAATGGCTTGCTTTTCATTGAACAAGAAAACCTCAGATAATATTCTGAAAGTCTGAAAGAATCTTCCTTAGTGTAATATAATCTTTCAAAATATTTAACAACAATCTTGTTTGCTTTTGTTTTCTATTTTCAAGTAAATGACAACTAATCCCTGATCTCATTAGATTTAGTTAACTATTTGTTTCATTGGAAAACAAGTCATACTAATATTTTATTATTTTTATTAGTCTTTCTCTAAGTACACTATGAAGTTTTTGTTTTCTGCCTTGTTGTGATCAAATCCAGATAAGATTAATTGATCAATATTTAATTTAAATCCCATTCAAAAAATTTTCCAATTGTCTCAGATCCCTATTCAGAGTGCTACCTATTAAAAAAAAAAAGAATCCTATTATTAATGCCATGTCATCTTTAATAAATTTCCAGTCATAGTTTATGCCAAGTCACAAAAAGGTTTAAAAAAATAAATGACATGGAGAAACCTAGGCACTGCATTTAGTTAGCCTTCGTCTTATATAATTTGAATCTTTCTGTGGAATAAAATTTGCTCAAGGAGCCTGAAAGACATACTAATTGCAAGTTCAGACAAAAATTTGGCATTTATGTGATGAAGAGAAAAGTTTAAAGGCAGTAAGAAAAGTTATGTAAATATATAAATTTAATTATTGAGTTCTAATCTCAGTTCAAATCATGTTTGTATATTAAGGCATTTTATAGATAAATCTTCATTCACTAAGAATTAATTTCTATATGTTTAGTCCCTCATTTATGTTGATGACCAAATAACATTCCCATTTTGTAAATATCACATTGATGAACTCTAGAAGAAAGAGTGATTATATTTCCTATCAATTTACAACCGTTCATCTAGTTCCAGTTAGATTTCTTGAGCATTACAGAAGACTACTATACTCTCATGTCATAATATCTTAATTCTTCCCCATTAACATTCTGTATTAATGTGAATTTAAATGTTTTTGTAGATCTTGGGAAGACTGCTGGTCAGTCAAAACTGCAAGAAAATAAACTATTGTAAAAATAATATGTTGAATAAAGAAGATAGCAAAATAAAGGAGTTTGCTATTAACTGAAAAAAGATTCTTTGATTCCTCTTGGAGGCCTTAAGGGAACCGCGCAGGAGCAAATTTCCTAATGTACACTCCATATGTTCTTGTTGTTGCTGCTTTTATTACTATGTGATTATTCGTATAGTATATAAACATGAGTAGGCTTCTAACCAACATGTATTAGCCAGTGTGATGAGTTTATTGGCTTTTTACCTCTGAGTTTAAGATCAAGAAATACCATGGTCTTCTCAGTTGCCTGATAGCTCTTAACTGAAATATTAGTTGAGTGTTCTTGAAGGCAGAATGAATGTGTGTGTGAATGAAAAAAAAAATTTTTTTCTAATAAATATTTACAATTATGACAGTCAAAAATAAATCATGGCTATTCTTCCCAGGAGGCTGTAAAGTCACGAGCTAAGGCAATGGTTGGTGACCGAAGGGGGTGAGTGGCTAGGAATCCGCTGATTGCAGACCCAGGTTCCTGTTTGCTGACCTTTTATTTAGGTACTCATAATTGCAGATCACTTTGAAATGAAGGAAGATAGCAAGAATTGAAAGAACTGTCTCATATTAAATGGGAAATGGTTAAACTTTATGAAGTTAGAAGAAAAACATGAAGAGACAATTGATTTAAAAAGTAGACATGTACTCTACTACATAAGCATAGAAATTGGAAATACAAGTGGAGTAGGATTCATTATAAATAAAAAGTGGAAGAACAACATTATAGAGATTGATGGTGTATTGCACAAGAGTGGAAAGACTAGTTATTCAATCTAATAGCAGATAACAAATGTAGATAATTCAAATGTATGCCCCGACAAGTTCTCATAGTGATGAAGTAACAGAGGATTTTTATATGGATGTACAAAAGGCTTTTGATCAGACCAAATATTTTAAAATTGTTATGGGAGACTTTAATGCTAGAATTGGTAAACAAATGAAAGATGAAAGTGCTGTAGGTAATTTTGGTTATGGTAATAGAAATGAGAGAGGACATAGACTTTGTGGAGTTTGCAGAAAAAGAAAAACTTTATATTATGAATTCTTTTTTTGAGAAAAATGTTAAAAGGAAATGGACATGGAAGCATCCAAATGAAGGTACAGCAGAATTGGATTATATTTTGACTAACAGAAAAAACATATTTCAAGATTGTAATGTTCTTAATAAATTTAACACAGGAAGTGATCATCGATTAGTAAGATGTAAGATACATGTTAATGCAAAACTAGAGAGACAAAACTTATTAAGAAAAACAATATTTACAGTTGATATTCCTAATCTTCAGAAACATTCTAATGAATTTAAATTAGAACTTGCAAATCGTTTTCAAGTATTAGTAGATTTTGAACATGATTCAGATTTGAATGAAATTAATAGGAAAATAACTGATATACTTTTAAAAACTGCAACAAAGATAGCTGGTAGAAAAAAGCAGCAATTGACCAATAAAATTTCTACTGAGACTAGAGAATTTATGAAGAAAAGAAGGAATATGAAAATATATAAAAATGTTGCATTAAGACGGATTGAATATCTCTAATTTTGTAAAATGTTGTGAAAAAGAGTTGATATAAGAAAAGTATAATTGTGAACTAGAAACAAAGCTATAGAAGATAATTAAAGTCTCAAGAGTTTAAATCATTTTGTTATTGGTACAAAACTTTAAATCTGCAATAAGAAAAAAAAGGTAGAACTATTACTAAAAAGAGAGATGACATCATGAAATGGGTAGAAGAGTTCTTTCAAGAATTATATAGTAATAAAGAACAAGTATCTCCTACAACTATTATATCTTCTGAATTGCCCAGGATTTTAAATGAAGAAGTGAGACATGCAATTAAATTTATGAAGAAGGAAAAAACTCTAGGTCATGATGGAATTATAATTGATATTTTAAAAAAAGCAGGTGAAGAAATAGAAATTTTTTTGGCAAAGTTATATACCAAATGTCTAAATGATAAAGATGTACCAGATGATTGGAAGAATGCAGTATTACTATTAATATTTTAAAAAGGTGATAAAAAAGATATTAGAAATTACAGACCTATCAGCCTTTTATCAGTTTTATACAAAATTTTTACCAAGATAATTACAACTCGTCTACAGAGAACTTTGGATTTCAACCAACCAAAAGAACAAGCTGGATTTAAAAAGTGGTTTTAGTACAATGGATCATATCCAAGTATTGAGAGAAGTTATAGAAAGGACCAATGAATATGAGTTGCCATTATGCTTGGGATTTGGATTTGTAGATTTTCTATAAGCATTTCTTCAGTGATCAAAAGCATTGGATCATTAAAATATAGACCCAGGATATTGTCATATTCTGAAGAATGTTTATAAAAATGTAACAGCAACAATTAAATTACATGATACTAGGAAGGTTAACATTGAGAAGGATGTAAGACAGAGTGATTCCATATATCCAAAACTTTTTACAGCAATGCTGCAAGAAGTATTTTAAGGATTAAAATAGGAAACTAAAAGAATAAAAGTAAATGAAGATTATTTAAGTCATTTAGATTTTGCAGATGATGTAGTTATTTTTGCAAATAATGCTTCAGAGCTTCAGGAAATGTTTCAAGAGTTATCAGATGAAAGTAAGAAAGTAGGTAAATGTTAAAAAGACGAAAGTAATAATGTTCAATGGATTTTTTCAAAAGATGAAAATAAAGATTGATAATGATGTGTTAGAAATTAACAATAGATTATTACTACAGATAGAAACATTATGGATGAAATTAATCATTAAACTTGGTTGGAGTGCTTTTTAGTAGAAATAATTTAATATTAAAATGAAATATGTCTATATGTTTGAAAAGAAAGGTTTTTAATAAATGTGTTTGAACAATTCTTACTTATGGATCTGATACTCGAATACTTAACAGAAGAGCAATACAGAGACTTAAGACCACTTAAGGAAGTATGGAGAGATGCATATTTGGAGTAACAAAAAAGATCAAAAATGCAATACATGGGTAAGAGAACAAACAGATGTTACTGACATCTTTGAAAGAATGAAGAGACTGAAGTGGAGTTGGGCTGAATATATTACTAGAAGAGATGATAATAGATGGACGGTTGAAATGTTAAACTGGATTTCAAGAGATTGTAAAAGATCCAGAAAAATACTACATGGAGGTGTTTAGGTGAAATAAGGATATGTGTGGGCATGATTCACCCATGCTGATCAGTAATGGAATTTCTAAAAAAAAAAAAAAATTGCCATGATAAGACTAGTTCTATTGAAACTTTAAAAAAAAATAAAAGAAATACAAAAGGTCTTGATAAGTCAGTATAGTCTGATTACTGTATTAGAATTTGTCATATGTATTAGTTGCTAAATTACTTTTATTTATTCATTTTTTTTATATATGCTTAGCTAGTTTATGAATGTATTCTAAAATAACTTTTTAAATTTGTGTTTGTATATGTTTAGTTAATTGTAACTGTTAAATAAATTAATTATAACATTTCAAGTTGTCAATGCCATTTTATATATCAGCTTGCATTTCAAATATTCACCTTAACATTTATTAGTTTCATGTTTAACCACTGAGCAAATGCCGAATATTATCGTGAATTGAGGGATTATAGTATTTGGAATTGGTCCATTTAACATAGCACCAAAATAAAGGCTGAAAATGCATGTCTTTTTATTTTTAAATCTATTTTGAATCACTAATGCTGATTGGGGGGGGGGGGTGATTGAAAAATACAACCTATTTTTAGGCTCAGTAATCTTCATTCTTCTCTAGTATATATGATTATGAAAGTTACATTGATTAGTTGTATTTAAAGTTAATCCCTGCAGGCTATTGGTACAATACGTATAGTTAGATCTACTTGCAGATTGTCCAAAGTTTGCTCATTATTTTTGATACTTGTAAATAATGTCGTATTTAAAGGTACTACTTGCAGGTTACTGGTGCAATACATATAATTAGATATCCTTTGCAAATTGTTCAAAGTTTGCTTATTATTTTACATATATTTATAAGGCATCCATATCATAAATAAAAAGTTAAATTTTTTATTTTATTATATCTTACTAAAAATTGAACAATATAAAGTAATGTAGGTTTTAGAAATTGTAATTAAAATTGGAAAGTATTTACATTGTTAAAAATCCTAATTTTTCCTTTGGTAACAACTTTTAAAAAAAATTTCTACCTCATATTTTTTGTCATAATGCAATAAAACACATTGGAAATGTAATTCTGTGCCAAGTTGTGATTTAAAGAGTTTTCCACAAATTTAAATTGATTACTTATGATTTTAGAACTTGCCTGAGTGTAACCTAATTAAAAATAATTTATCTTAAAAACTGAATGATAGTTTTATAATAATGGTAATAGAATTAAAAATTAATTACATTATTGAAATTCTTTCAAAAGCCTATTGAAGTTCTGAAAATTGTCTTTTTTTTTTTTAATTGTAAAAGTTGAAAAATAAAAAGTCTTGACAAACAAATATTTTTAAAATTTCATACTACAGTCAATTTTCATCCTGTCGAAAAAAGAAAGACATATTGTGAAATATATTTTAATACAGAATTGAATGATGCATAATGATTTTATATCTCAAATAGTTTTCCCCAAATTTGAATGGGAGTTTGTGCTTTAAGAACATGACCAAGGGGGAGATCCTACAGAATTTCAGGATTTAGTCATAAAACTTTCAGTGTCCATAATCTTTATTGTTACCAAATCAGACTTTTAAACAATGATTTGAAGTGAAAACATTCTTTAATTTTTGTATTTGTAAGTAAAATATATTAGTATACATTTTGAACTTTACTAATTAAAAAAAATTTTTCATAAAAAATTAGACTTACTTTACAAATATGATATAAACAAATATTTATACACATTTGCTGCCACAATATATATTGTAATGGAAAATATCATGTATATATACTGAGAAAATAATGCCCAAAATGTTGGACATCAATTATAATGGAAAAAAGACTCTTATCAAATTTAATCATCAGTTAACCACGCCTTAACGATAGCACGCTATTTATAATGGAATGACTATAGTATATCATACACATATACTGTTACTACGGCTAACTATATAAAACAAACTTAATAATATAGAGCATTGACTAGAGTACATTACTAATTAGTTCTCGGGGTTAATTTAACTTACAATTAATTATATACCAAATATAATTTGGAACAAAAGGAATTTTATTGAATCCAAAATATATCTATTCAATTGAAATTACCAATATTTAATATTTTTATATCTGCTAGCTTGTAGAACTGATGTACTAAAAATAGAGAAAAAGAAAATTAATAAATCTCAAATAAAAATCAAAATCATTCTTTTATATAAAACAAATGACATAACTTTATTTCAAGATTTCGATTTTAGATTTATATAATAACATAAATACACATATATATCTGGGAAACATAATAATGGTTTTGTTTTTCAAATAATCAATTTTCTTATATGCAAATCAAGTACCAGGTTTAACAATAACACTTATAATTGCAATTTATATTCACATAGGAATTGCATAAGCTGTTATGAAATTAATTAAATATACAAATAAATAAACAAGTTGTAGATGTCTCGTTACTAGTAATTTATATCATAGATGGATTTCTTTAAGTACATTTTTTAAAAATAAATACTAATTTAAAGTAGAAAATAACTAAATGACTGAATTAAGCAAATATTAAATGGATTCAATGAATGGGCCATTTATCAGAAGTCATTTATACACACATAATTTATAAATTCAATGTCCACATAATGTAAATCATCTAAATAAACATTTAAAAATAACTAAGTGATTTACATTTCCATTGGAAAAGTTTTGGATGATTGTAGCATATACTTAACGTGTGGATTATACCAACTAGCCATATGCTTATAAATTCAAACATTTACAATTATAAAATATTGTTGGTCGGTTTGTGAATGATTACAAATCATGATAGCACAAAACACAGACATTCTTGCACTTTAAAGCACTAACATAACTGAGTGCATCCTGAAGGAATCACATCCTTCAAACAAACTTATCTTGACATTATATACTAAAAATATAAATAACCTCACCTACTATGGTGGAAAATTTAGTTTTAATTAAACCTCATGAGTGATAGGGCCAAAAAGAAGACTCCGCAGAGCAACTAGCATAAATATATCAAAAGCATGGTGGCTTCAAAAATAACACCTACATTTGAGGCAAAATAGGATGCCTCTCAGCACATCAGGAAAATATATGGAGAGGCTCACTGAAAACAATAATAATAGGTATCTAGAAATATGTGATTACAATCACTGGAAGCATAAGCGCTATCAACTCATGGACAACTGCAATACAGATGGGGAATTTATCCGCTCCATCCAGCACAATACTAATAACTTTAATAAATAAGGCCTGACATACTAAGGTCACGCTACAACTAACAATACCAAAATAAAAACTTCACAATAGTTGACTAAAGTTATAAGCATAATTTTAACCTCAATAAACAATAAGTAATGTCTGCACCAACAAATCAATTTAAAAGTCAATCTCGATTGAAATATAAATAAAGATAATGACTAGCATATGAAATATTGGCACTAAGATATAATGCACACAAGTATGGAATATTAAACATCTTATGAGAACTAGTGGACATGAATACAATGCAACCAGATTGTGGGAATAATAATTGAAGAACTAAGATAATTATTAAACAATGATATAATTTATAAATACAGTTCTATAAAATTTGTATATTTATACAACTCCTATGCAATGAAATATAATTTATTGCTTTCCAATTTAAATTGACAAATGATATTTATTATTTAGTATACCTGTATGCAAACACGAATCAAAAATAAAAAATATATATTATATATATTTATAATTACAACATATTCGCGTAGTTTAGGCTATAAAATGTCTTGAAAATATATAAACAAATATATATATTAAAATCTACTTTCATCATTCTTAAGATTTTAACATTCAAAAGAAATTTATAAGTTAGTTTCCAAATATTTCAGTTGTATATTCTTTCATAAAGATATATTTAAATGTTACAAACAAAAAACAATAGACAAAAGAAAAATAAGATAAATTTTAGTTACCATCTAATTGCTTTAGTGTCCCTTCATTTTCAAATTAGCCAGTTATTTCAAGCACCTTCACTTATTTTATTCGTTCTAAAAATGGCTCGAAGTGACGTTAAAATATGAACATATATCAGTGAATTAATAGATTTGTTTCTTTTTGTTAAAACAATTGATTTCAGTCAAATCCTTGATGTTCAATTATGTATGCGGGTAAGTTGAATATTACTTTGGATCATTAAGAAATTTGGAAGTTATATTAGGATATATAATACAATTATAAATAGCTATTTTTTTTTAACTTATCTATGAACGCCGGTTTACTTTTAGGTTTTATGTTTCACGAGCTTGCAATGGTGATAGATTGGCAAGAAGAGGAGGCAAATCGCCCCAAAATGATAAAGGTTCAACTTAGCAAATCATCTTTAGTACTAAACCTTAATCCAATAATTATTGTAATGAGATTTATAATAAGAATTTGGGGAAATGACGAACGAAAGTTATGTCTTTTTTTTCCTTTGTTTTTATTAACTATTAATAATAATGACAATTATGTTCTCCGTGTTTCCCAAGCAATTTCTTTTAGCCTATTGTTGTAAATTCACGTGCAGATTTTAAGATCTTTAACATTATTGTTTAGTGATTTTAAAATATTTGGTTGTCGTCAATGAGCAACCATATCCCACTGGATGGCGCAGTTATCACGCTTAAACTATAAAATATGATCATTCACGGGCCGTTAATTATAATCATTTTGATGTGTTTTTGTAATTCGAAAATAAAAACAAAAGAAAATCGTCTTTTTTAAATATTATTTAATTTTAAATATTATTTTTTATTAACGTATACAAATGAAATGATAATAATAAATATAAAATAAAATAAACAAATTACAATTTGATTCGTCTTTTTTAGTTTTTTTTTTTATTAGAAAAATCAATTTTCTATCGGAGATTTTTTTACTGGGGTTACGGCTTTTTTTTTTTTGTTGTCTACCGCTATTTTTTATTTCAAATAGAATGACAACTAAAAGTAAAAGTTGTTACGGTTAGGTTTAGGGTTAGTTTTAGGGTTAGCTTTAGGGTTAGTTTAGGGTTAGTTTTAGGGTTAGGTTTACGGTTAAAATAAAAAATATCAAAATCGTATTTTTGTAAATATTTTTTTTAAATAACATCTATAAAATAAATGATAACAATAAACGTAAACTATTCAACAAAGTATAACAGTAGTCGGAGAAAAGAAAGAAACTAAAACTTTTTTAAACAACGACAAATATATATATATATATAAAATGTTTATAATATATGCTTTTTATGACATTTAAAAAAACAGTGTACAATTGTACTTTTCTTACTGGATATTTTTGTGTTAACGCTCTTTTTTATTTCAAAAATATACACACGGTACAATCTTAAAATGTCTCGTGGAAATGTTACGAATAGTACGTTACTTGACGTGTTACCTAATTCCAAGCCAATTTATACATATATCTCGTCAACATTTACTACTTAAAACTTCAATACACTATGGTGTAAAAAGTCTGTTAATTATTACTTTACAAAATCTGAACATTTCAATACTTTAAAATAAAAAAAAATCCAATGAAAATAACATTTCCATCCAATTTAAAAAAACACACTCTCTTTCCAAGCCATAATCATTTTATAAACTGTGCGAATTGGGAAAATGTATTTGCTGCGTAAACATACATGCTGTACTGTGATGCGACATAGCGGCCTGCAATCCGTAGTCCAACAAAAAGGTTGTATTGTAGAAAATGTGGGTTCGAACGTGTCGGCCACAGAAACGGCATTTTTATGTGTTTTAGCGCGAAAACAGCGCCATCCAGTGGGATATGGTGGCTCATCGACGACAAACAAATATTTTTTTAAATAGCAAAATAAAAAATAAAAAAAGTCAATAAAAAATATATATATATATTACATTGAAAAATATATGTTGTAATCTACAAATCAAATGAATAACTAAACAACCAGAATGATATTACTACATCTTTTATAATTTAAAAAAAAATAATAATAATAATTAAATAAAGGTACAATAATAATTATATTTAGCAATTTAAATACTATTGCTAACAATTATTTCTTTATACACACACTCGCGAATTTTATATATATTCACTGCTATTAAAAATCCCATCATCGCATAAAGCACATATCATAATAAATAAATAAACCTGAACTAAATAACAATAAAACAATTAATAACAATAACAGTAACAACTTATTTACAAATCCTTAAGTAAAACTATATCAAAGACATTTTTTTAAAACCATACTAGAACTTCAAAAAGTAAGGATGGATTTTCCATCCTGTACAATATATATATTAAAAAAGTTTGACAAATAGTTTTTTTCCCAAAATGCCATATCATCGTTATCTGATATTTCCAACTTACATCAGTAGTTTGATATAAAATTAAAAACAGATTGAATTAAAAATGCAAGTTATCAATTGATTAGTTTATAAAGAAACAGAATATGAGAAGTAAACTAGATATCATGTAATGGTGGATTCATTTTCAAAATTAGTTTTTAAATTACAGGGAAAGTATATCAAAATGTTAAAAGTTCTTTACTGGTGAATTACAACAATTTTCTAAAGATATTTTAAACTATTGTAGAAGCTTATATATTTATTTATCAGATTTAATAATCTATTTTCAAGTATCATTCTATATTCATTGTAAACAAAATAAATTAAACTAATGATGACAAAAAAATTTTTGTCAATAAAATATGTAAAGCAAATATTAAAAACAAATTACAATATAGAAAATTTATTTTTAATATTTATTTTAGATCCAAAATTTTTATTCTTTTTATTTCGAGACTTATTACTATTATTTTTTTCTTTAGGCTACAACATTGTATTTTTTTTTTTTGTTGGCTAAATATATTTTTTATTTCATATTCTTTTAAAGATTAACTTAATGACTCATAAGTGTTTTGGCTATTGATGTTATTTCTTAATTTCTTAATACATTCTTATACTTATTATATATGTGTTTTTTATTTATTTATACTTTAATTAGGAGTGGAACCCTTGAAGACTTGGATGGAATAAGGGCGTAAGTAGCAATATTTATTTATTTCTTTTATGTATTTATATATTTCATATACACTTCTATTTTTGTTGCATATCAGATGATATAACAAAGCTTTTATTCATTTAGCATTGTCATAGTTTGGTGAATGTGCTCTCTGAAGTCACTTTAAAATTTCATCGTATTATGAAGAATTATTTGCTTTTTTTATCATCTGATATATAATTTTTATTTTTATTCAAATGAAATAAAAGAAAGTTGGGAAGTCATGCTGGAAAATATTATGGACTGGTATTATGTCAGAAGTGTGATATAATGATAAGAATGAATTAAAACTGGTATATTTTTGTGTTGTAATGTTGTATAATTAAAAATAATAAAAAAATGAATTTGTAAAAGGATTTGTACATATTAATTTATATAAAAAAAAGATCAATTGAATTGAATATTAAATTAGAAAAATATTGAAAAAAATCTGTGACATTCCATCTTCTAAATATTTAGTCAAGATCTATAAAAAATTGTCAAGTTGTTTGAAAATGTCATGTTTTATGATACATTATTGTATAAAACAATTTTATTGCCAAGGTGAACCACAATATAGTGCTGTATGATATAGATGGTCTTATGACAAAAATGAATAAAAGAAATTATTTGATAAATTCTTTTATAATCGAATATTTAATGATATATTTAAATTATTTTGAAAAGCAGTATTCATGTTTAGGATACAAAAACCATTGCAATCTTCTAAATATGGAAGAGCATTAAATTAAACCACCAATTTGCCGTTAATCATCAAATTACTATTATTAAGCAAATTCAAAGTCTAATAGACAATTTTTAAAGCTACTATTAAAAATATAGCTAAAAAAAAAAAAAACCAGTATAAAAAATTGAAAAGTTTTTGAAAATATAAGAAAAGATTATGAAAATTAAATAAAATGTAACTTTAAGAATTTATTGTGTTTTTATAATTAAAATTTTTTTTTAGAATTTAAGGATTTTTGTTGACCATCATTTAGAATATAATTATTTGAACAGATATTTTTTGCCTTTTCAGGTATATTATTTTAAAGTCAGAAAAATTAAGTGCAGAAAACTGAGGTATTAGAAAAAAAATTATAAAGTATTCAGAAGAAAGTTATATACTTATTCTTAATAAACAGTTATTAACAAATTATATAACTTATAAAGTTTTTTTTTAAAAAAAATAAATAAATTATATAGTGAAAAAAATTATAATAAATAATAAAAATATATAATACAATAGTTATATAATTATATATAAAAAATCCTTTTTCGCACATGGTTTCATGCCCTTTTCAAATGTTTATCATCTTTTCTAATATTAACCAATTATTGCAAATAGAACACTAGATAGTGTTCTATAATGATAGTAAAATATCATCAATAATAAAATAAAAGATCACTAACATAGAATAAAAACTTCATATAAAGAATCAATATAATTTTAAAGAATTGATTATATAACATAACACTATACAGAATAAATAATACATACATTATGCAACTTTACATATATTAAAGAAGACAAATTAAGAAATTTTTTTCTATAGGTTCATAAGCATGATGGGTACAAAAGATAGCCGTTATTAAAAATTTTAAATATAGAAGTGATAAATATAGTACAGATAAAAATTAGCTGATTTACAAAAGAATCAATTTATTAATTTATATAATGATTATGGATATAATCCGAAAACTATTAAAAAAATATTTTTAAATTTTAATAAATGTATATTAAATAATAACATTTCTATACAAAATTATTATAATGATGATGGTAACAGTAGTTCAAATAAGAAATGGAACAAACTTGCATATTATCTCAAAATTTACCTTAATAAAAACAAAAATTATTTTGATAAATATATAAGTATTGGATGGCTGAATAATAAAAGTCTAGATAAATTAATAGATAATTTTGAATTAAGAGGTGATATAGAATACCAAAAAAGGAATCATATATAAAATTAATTATGATCTTTGCAATATGATTTAACGATGGTTATACAGTTAAGAATCAAAGAACATAATAATACAATTAATAGACGAAATGATGTGTTTTATAGACTCATTACATAACAACAATGCTACAAAAAATATTAAATCTTTAAATTACATTAAAAATCCAAAAAGTAGACAAATATATGAAACATAAAACTTAAGCATAACTTAAATACTATATTACTTTGGATTAAAGCTGCAGTAGAGTTTTAAAATTAGAAAAAAATATAAAAATGATTTTATAATAGGTATTGAAAATCAAAGTAACAATTTATTTTTTTTGATGCTGTTCTGTTTGCAATTCTCATGATGAAACAATTGTAACCACATTAATAATAATAAAAAAAGAATTAACATTAAATTTCAATATTTAAAATTTTTATTTCTTTGGGAAAAAAAAAACGTTTTTTGTATTTAAAAAAAAAAAAGTCTAATGCAAACAATATATAATAAAAATAAAAGCATTATCAGATATTATTAATTAAATGTATTTGTTTGTGCTATGACTTTTATCACAGCAGATCTAATGCCAAAGTACTGTATTGAAAAATACTGGTAATAAACATTTCTATTTACTAAATAAGAATTAAAAGAAAAATGCAAATGGGGTATTCCCTAATAAACTGCTATCAATGTCGTGATACTATGCGCATGCATAGAGCATAAAGCAAAGATGCGATTGTTGGGGAGTTCGAGATCAGCAGAAATAAGATATTAAAATATTTGCTTTGAGTTTAAGCCCCACTTAATTCTTTATCTTCAAAATTTAAATAAAAAATGTGTCTTAGATTCGAAGTAATATGGTAATTGTGTGAATATTTATAAAACTTCAATAAAGTTAACAACTGATCAATTAAAAGAATAGATATTGTTGTGTTATATAGTCAATTCTTCAAATTTATATTGGATCTCTATATGAAGGTTTTATTCTATTTTACTGATGTTTTATTGTATTGTTATTTTACTTCCATTATAGAACACTAGATGATGTTTTATCTGTAATAATTGGTTAATCTTAAAATAGATGATTAACATTTGAAAAAGGCACAAAACCATATACCGAAAAGGCTTTTTCTGTGTAATTATTAATATATATATATAATTATATAGCTGTTAATATAGTTTTTTTAAAATTATAATTTACACCTGGATCTCTTTTTGTGCGGATTTTTTAAATGCGATTTTTATGCAGTTTTCTTTTATGCGATAAAGAAGTTCATATTTCACTTAAAATCGGGATTCCCCTGTTTTATATATATGCATTAAATTTTACGTACTTTAGATGCCTGTTGGAAAAAGGTTTGGCATACATTTAGATACCATAGAAGATTTAGAAAAAGATAGTGAAACAGAAATGAAATGTGTTTGTTTCACAGCAAAAATGATTCGAGAAAGTCTTCAACTTTCTAATCAATTGGAAAATCATTTTTTGTTAATGACCTGAATTATGAATGAGCTCTTAAATTCCAACGAGAGTTAAATAGTTGTATATCTGTGTTATGTACGTGTATGTTTATATTTTTTTATATACACACATTTATACATGGAGAATCTTTTAGACAGAAAAAAGTTATAAGTAAAAATATTTAAGAACTTTTAATTTCTATTTAAAAAGAATGTATCTCTAAAATGTGTCTGCTTATATTTTCTTTAATATACATATATACTTGGATAAATTTTTAGACAGAAAAATTACAAGTAAAAATATTTAAGAACTTTTAATTTCTACTTAAAAAGAATGCATCTTTAAAAGTTCTTAAATATTTTTATTTGTAACTTTTTTCTGTCTAAAAGTTTCTCCATATATATATATGTATAAAAAAAATTTTAACCATTAGTCATTATTAACACACTCGTGGAAGCGTGTTGTATATATATATATTGTTGCATTCGTGGAAGTGCATTCTCTAACAGCTAGACATAATAGTCTGGATATCGCTAGCTTCATAAACAATTAGTAAAATCATCGTCTCAAAGTTTAATTATCGATTACATTGTCAACAGACAACCATTAACACAGAACGAGACTGATGTTAGCGCTAATTGTATTTCCTATTGTGACAAATCTGATTTCTTACCAGTTTTGTCAAATAGCGATAATGATTAAAATATGTATGAAAAAATGTAAAATAAATTACACATAAAAACATCTTGTTTTGAATAAAATTAAATAGTTAATTTTTTTCAAATATTTGAAATTTTTTATTAGTCATACTTTATTTTCTTATTTTTTTTAATGCAAATTTTAAAGTAATTTTACCTTGTTGGTTTGATTTTATGTGATTTCTTAAAATTAAGAAATGTATCCCACATTTTTCAATGTAAGTTAAGTCTATTTTTGTGCAATTTTTTTAATGCGGGTTTTCTGTGGAACCTATGTACCACACAAAAAGAGACCCAGGTGTATAATTATATTGTGTACATAATACATTCTAGTTAAAAAGGATAGGGTATTTTATCACAATAGTATAACTACTTCAACTAAATTAATAATTATACTTAAGGTCATCATTCTGCTAAATTTATTATGTGGAAGTGGATCCCTTATGAACATAATATAAAGGCACTGGAAAAATTTATTTTAAGGATCAACCATAATATTCTGAAAATACAATGGCAATATCATAAGATCATTGATTACATTACGTGTCTTCAACTTGCTAAATATGATAATACTGTATCTACTGCTTTAAGGCTACATCTATATTGGATTGGATGTATGAATTAAAATAAAAAAAAGAAATTATTATGAAATTTTCAATGATTTTTTATGATAAAATCAGATACCATTTACATTAGAAAAATCTCAAAGATTCTTAAGAGATGCAATGTCAATTATTTTTAATGAAGAATATGCTTGAGAATAAAATAGAATGTAGAACTGAAATAGATAAAGTTTTGTAGTTTTTAGCTATGTTAAAAAAATATTTTAGAAGTGAAGACAATAATAGTGCTAATTAAATGCAGTGTGAAAATTTTAAGTCTTTCCTTGTTTCCTCTTTAAGAATAACTATATATCCACTTACTAATCCATGGTTGAATAGTTAACTGGATTGACCATCTGAAAGAAAAATCCTGATTTAGCTTTAAATATGAAAAATTCTTATTTCTTGATTTTGAAACTCAGTTCATTTATGCACTATTATACCATGAGGTTGGCCTTTAAATATTTTTATCTGTGTGTGTGTATATATATATCTAGTATGTATAATGTTTGAATTAAATAACAGGAGTACATGTCATATGCTGCAATAGGGTATGTCTTGTAGTCCAGAAATAAAAATAAATGCTAGTATAACTTTTTTTTTTTGGCAGATAGATTTCTTACTATATTGAGCAGCTAAAATATTGATTAAACAGTAGAGATGAAATTTTGCAAAGACTAGGCAAACTAATCTTTAAAACACAATATTTGTTGTTCTTGTGATACTGGTTTAATTTCTTCACATCAAATTTTGCTTTCTGAAAGACTTCACTATCTTAATTATAGCTCTCCATAGTATTTTATTTTCTCTCATATCTCCCCATTTAACTAGAACACAACTGAAGTATTTAATGTTTCATAATTTATAGTTTTAAGGGTAATTATCTCATTTGCTAATAATTGATCAGTAAGATATTCTCATATAAAAATCAGTATTTATTAAAAATTACCATCAAACGTGAAGTATTGTAATCTACCAAATCAAACTATCATGAACTTCATAAGAAAAACGTATATAGCTGACTTTTAATTTAAAATCACTGGTTTCTGCTATGAAAGTTGTGATACAGGAGCTGTAATTCCATGAGCTTAAAGACAATGGATGACTAAAAATGTGTGCGATAGATTTAAGAAAATATTTTCTACCCAACCTAACTTTGAAATATATTAATAGAACTATTCAATGACTACATTTTTATATTTTTGGTTCAATCATTACTCTGCATGGATGCATGATAGTAGTTAATTATTTGAACATTTTAAAACTCAAAAAATAATTTCCAGACATGATAGTCATTTTCAAATGATACTACTCCCAATTTATACACCTCTTGCATTCAAATATTGATGTGAACAATACTTGATATTTCATCTGAACAGTAAGCAAGAGATCAATATTTTTGAAAGGCATTTTTCAAGAGAACTTGAAAACATCAATTTATAATGATTTAATAATCCTCTAATACTTTTTAAATATAATATATTTTCATCGCACAGTTTTTCTCCAAATGATGATCCTACAGTTATTTATGTCTGCATCAGAAGTGGTAATTCAGTAGTTACTCTATCAGAATCAGCTTGAGTAATCAATGGATAGCAAATAGTATTGCTATATCTACATCATCAAAGAATCGCCATATGATATTCTTCAAGTTTAATATAGATGGCTTTAAAGTAAATAGAGTGAATTACTGTTTGTGATACAGATATTGACAGTAAATAGGGAAAGCCGCTTGATGGTGTTGATGCTAAGCAAAAACACATTGATATAACATTCCTGGGCCAGCCATTCTATACAACTATAATGTCCATAAAATTAAAAAAATAAATAAAAACAAAATATAAAAATGTAAGCAGACTTTTTGGGACAGTAATTAATCAGAGACTGCTTTTTTTGTGTTTGTGGGTGTCGATAAAAAAAGTACGTTACTTTCCAATAGCAAATAATAGTACATTGGAGAGTTTTTTGGACAGTAATTCCAACAAAATTTTACAATGAAAGCCGATTTTGACCTTTTTGGGACAGTAATTAATTTGGACAGTAATTAATCAGAGACAGGCTTCTTTTTTTTGTTACTTTGCATATCGGAAAAGTTACGGTACTTTTTAAATACAAAATTAAATTACATTTTACCCATTTTTTACCCCACTCTAAAATACAATTTGTAATGCTAACACAGTCCTGATGGAACAGTGACGACAATGTTAAAAGTGCTAGACGGTACCAGTAGGTCAGTTCCCATGAAACAAAAAAAGGTCGACCTGAAAAGTTAAATTATTTAGACACGATGTAGTCAGCACACCATCACACGATACTGTAGCGAAAATATATAACCTAGGATTACGATAAAGTGCATAACACAACCAACTACGGCAGCCAATGAAGGCATTTAGCTGGCAGCCAAATAAACTGACTCTGTGTTTTATCGTAGAAAGAAAGCTATCTGTTTGGCTGCGTCCGTGGAAACGGCATATTTCTAGCAATTTATCTAGAAATAGCGCTGTCAAGTGACTGACGCAATAGATCAGAACACATCTATTATTAATAAAGGTATCACAAGTATACTTTTTTTTAAAATCCAATTTCTTTGCATACTTAAATAGGAACATATACTTATATGTTCATTTTATTTATCATAGTAAAAATTATTTACAGGAATGCTGCTTCTTTAGAGGCTCCATGTGAAGATGGCATTCCAGGAAATCCTGTTGGACAATTACAAGAATTGGCTATGGCCAAAAAATGGCCACCTCCTGTCTATGATTTGGTCAGTGAAGAAGGTCTCCCACATGAGCGTCAGTTTGTAATCAGTTGCATGATTTGGAAATATAAAGAAACTGGTAAGATATTTATAAAATATTTTTATATTTTGGGGGAAAATTAATTTATTTTTATAACTGAAAGTGTTAGTATTTAAGTTTGACAGTTTCTTTTCATTCCTCATTTTATATTTCTTTGCCTTAAGCAATTTTTTTTCTCTTTTTTTCCAAGTAATAATTTTGCCAATTATTCTATCTTCTGCTATTTTTTTTTAATCTGTACAACTAGCATCCAACAATTTTTTCATGACTTTTTTGATCTTTTTTTTTTTTGTTAGGGCAAAGAAATATTATTTTCTTAATGTTTTATGCTTTATTTTAATCTTTTTTAATTGATCAGTGAATAGATAATTGTTTTTCTTTTCAGCACCTTTTTTTCCAAAGTGATTCAAATGTGATATGTATTTCTCAAATTATCATAGTTTTATAAAACCTTAGCCTTTTATCATTCATTTTATCTCATGATGCTATGATAAAAAACTATTCAATTTTTTGATTTTAAATCTATGTTATTTTCTGATTTAAAAAAAAGTTCACATTTCAAGCGTCCCGTCCCCCCCTCCCAGTTTTATTTATTCTTCAACAATATTTTTTCTAGTTGATCTTATAGTTGTAATATTTTCAGTATTTATTTTTATAATTTTTTCTAAATGTAAAATATGGAAACCTAGGGTGTTATGAAATCAAATATGCTATCTAGAAAATATATAATCTACTTAGATATCTCCCAAGCACTTTTTTTTTTCACATTAATTTAAATTTGATTTTTTTCTACATTTATAGATACTTTCTCTATTATATACAGTATATATAAGTTCTTCCTTATCATGATTAGAATCACAATTAGAAGGGCTTCTAAGTTTCAAAGAAATTGAGAGCTCATTGATTTATGAATAGATTTTTGATTAATCACTAGAGCAAATAAGATTTGGACTTTTTTTCAACTGGAGAAAGATACTACTAATAAGAAGCAGTACAAGGAAAGAAAACTTTAAATACTTGATAAATATATTATATTGGTCAGATGAGGGTTCACAAGGATGGCCAATATTCATCACCAGAGTGCACCACTAAATTTACCATCTGGAATTTCTTACTTCCATTTATGATTATTGAAATTTAAGTTAATTGCTGATATTTATAGGAATATTAACATTTGCTTATGAATATATCCCAACCATAGATCTCTACAAAGCCTCCAATTATCATTAGCAATTTAATCTATATCCATTAGATTGCGGAGAATTAGAAATTCTTTAAAATATTCAATTGGCCATAGCATTTGAGAGTGTGATAAGAACAATGATTAAAAAAAGGAGATATGTTAATATAAATAACACAATATTATTATAAGGTTATATGATAATATTCACTGTAAATATTTTGAACTATTGTGATTTATAATTAACTTGGATAATTTAAAATCTACTTAATCTATTTATAATTTAAGATTACATCAATGGATCATAATTCTAAAACTTTATGTCATGTATACAGCTATATATAACATTCCCTATATATCTGAATATCATCACAGATCAGATTTAAATAGCCAGTCAATAATATCAGTCATTATATTCTTATATTAATTAGTTAAGCATATTAAGATTAAGCTTGATATATGCAGGCGTATATTGTTTCAGAACATATAATTTAGCAAGTGAACCTAGCACAATAGTCATTTATACTAATATTGCACATACTTAACAATATGTATTCAATAATGTGCTACATGATCATCATCATACAAAGCAAGAAATAAGCACATATTAAATTTGGGAATACTTGAAATGCATTAAAAAAAAAAGAAACAGTCATATATACAGGTCATTACTAACTAATAAAACTACTTCAAAATCTAAAGAGTGGGTATGTGAGTTGTCAGTAAACAATAGATATGCTTTAAAATATATCTATAAGAATAAGATGCATACAATTTTGAAAATATTTTATTAACTTCATTTAACTATGTCAATATCATCTTTACTATATAAATGCATCTGCAACACATATATATCATACTCTAACTAGAATCTGTTGGAAATTTTAAATCAACAAGTCAAGCCTACTTTCAACAAATCAGTATAGCAAAGGTACCTTCCAGCATTAGGATGCTGATAAATCCTTTAAACCCCTCCTTTTTATATTGGTCCTAATAAAATATTTAAAATCCCACAATATTCATAGATACCAATTTTGAATAACAAGGCCCATTGACATATACATTCCAATTTCTTTATCCAATTTTATATAAATAAGCTTATCTTTCAATTATTAATAATTTAATTAAGTATAAAGAGAATGATTTCTGCAAGCTAAACTATTAATTCTTATTTAAATGTTTTAAAATAAATAATTAGCTGTGAAGTTTATCTTTCATAACTTGCTTTTTCATTTTCAAACTCTTAAAATTAAAATGCTAATAATATAATACAATTTAAATCATTAAATATAATTTACATGATAATTGTTTTTTCAAAATGAATAATTAAAAAAATGTAAACCAAGAAATAAATAGTAAACCACAAAAAAACAAAACAAGAATTCAATTTAAAACCAAGAAATAAGATAGCAAAATAAATAGTAATGTGAATCTTTGGATGGAACCAAAAAAAGAGTTCATTTAGAATTGTTTATATCTTAAAAATGACTTTGATACAATTACCTTAGATTAGTATTTATTCCGCAGCCAGCAAAGTACTGCTGTGGTAGCAAGAGTATTTATTTCTTTTATATACATTTTTTAAAAAAAAAAAACGAATTCCATGTTTGAAATTCAAAATTTTAAATTGATTTTTGTAGGATTTGGGTTTTTTTTCAGTTGAATTTAAACATTTTGTCCTTATCAGTTTTCCACTCATTAAAAATATCCATTACTGATAGTTATTAATTGTAGATTTCTATATACACCTGGGTCTCATTTTACGCGATAGATAGGTTCCTCAGAAAACACGCGCAAACGAAATCGCGCAAAAATAGACGTAATTTACATTGAAAGGGGGGGGATGCGGTCTATGATTTTTCAAAATTCGTGTAAAAGGCACCAACATAAAATTACTTTAAAATTTGCGCAAAAAAAAAAATAAGGAAATAAAATATGACTAATAAAAAATTTCAAATTTGAAAAAAATTGATACAAGACAAACTTTTTTTAACTATGATATTTAATTTTATTCAAAATAATATATTTTTATGCATAATTTACAGTACAGTAATTTACATTTTTTTATACACGTTTTAATTTTTATAGCTATTTGACGAAAAACACGTTTGTTTGCAAACAACTAGCGCCAACTTCACACTCATGTTGTGTCAATGGTTTTCTGGTGACAACGTAATTAGTAATTAATCTTTGAGACGATTTTATTAATTGTTTACGAAACTAACAACTAAAAATTAAATTCTTATTTTTGTCTTTAATTTTCAATTCCGTTTAAAAATCAAATTTCACATCACATTATTTCAAGTCGCCGTAAGTAATTTTTAAATTGTTAATTACAATTAAAAATCAGATTTTAATTTTTAATTGTCAAATTTAATTGTGCCCACTGCTATTACTGACTTTTTAAAAATAAACTTGTGGACACTAAATGATTAATAATTGATTACGTTCTTTTTTAAAAAGCAAAAACAGAATGTGATTTAAAATGCAAAATTAACATGCACAATGTTTGAACAAATTTACATTATAATCTTGTAAAATTTAATGTGTGTATACATAAAATGTGGAAATCATGATTTTAATTTCATTATTGCATAAAATCTTACTATTATAAAGCACTGAAAATATTGAAATTACTAAGATGAAAATCGAATTCCAATAATGTGCTATTACTTTCAATATGATGTAAGTGCGCAAAATTTATTATTTAAAGTAATAGCGCAATATCGGAGTTCGACTTCCGGTGAAACACGAATCGCGTAACTTCAAAATCGTGTTAAATAAGTCCGCGTAAAAAGAGACCTAGGTGTAATTCAAAACAAAGCAAAACTCTCCATATAGTAGTGCCATCTTGTACTAACAAGAGCAATCAATGGATGCCAGAAGGCTTGTGCATAAAATCCTCATCCAGTATCCCCAGACTAGTTTCTGGCTTGTGGCCTTCATCAGTGAGGAGCCTTGGATCTGAGAGCACTGCACCTAGATCTTAGGATCTAATGCAACCCTCCAGCACCCACCTTTTAACTCTATTTAACTACAAAACTATGAGAATGAAATTGAAAACACAATTAATATTTTCAATCCAAGCTCAATAGCTTATATAGTCATATGGGTCTGAACTCAATTCAGCACCCATACATTTTGGTGTCTTTGGCTCTTTAACAACCATAGCCACCACTATCCTATTAGGCAGGATTGGTGTTAAACCACTAAACATCACATGATCACTATCTCATACTAGCACATAATTGTTATTAAACAATTCAAAACAAAGCAAAACTCTCCATATAATAGTGCCATCTTGTGCTAACAAGAGCAATCAATGGATGCCAGAAGGCTTGTGCATAAAATCCCTATCTAGTGCCTACTCATCCAATATCCCCAGACTAGTTTCTGGCTTGTGGCCTTCATCAGTGAGGAGTCTTGGATCTGAGAGCACTGTACCTAGATCTTAGGATCTAATGCAACCATCCAGCACCCACCAGATAGTGGGGGCTATGGTTGTTAGAGAGTCAAAGACACCAAAATGTATGGGTGGTGAATTGAGTTCAGATCCATATGACTATATAAGCTATTGAGCTTGGATTGAAAATATTGTGTTTTCAATTTCATTCTCATAGTTTTGTAGTTAAATAGAGTTAAAAGGTGGGTGCTGGACGGTTGCATTAGGTCACTGATGAAGGCCACAAGCCAGAAACTAGTCTGGGGATATTGGATGAGTAGGCACTAGATAGGGATTTTATGCACAAGCCTTCTGGCATCTATTGATTGCTCTTGTTAGCACAAGATGGCACTACTATATGGAGAGTTTTGCTTTGTTTTGAATTGTTTAATAACAATTATGTGCTAGTATGAGATAGTGATCATGTGATGTTTAGATTTCTATATAATTGGCATATGATTGATTTGATTATAGCTAATTTGATGCTCTTGAAACCATTGCAATGAAACTGGTTTTATATATTTAGGAAGTTTCTAGATGTAAATTAACATTGCATGGCTAGTTTCTTGATGCACCAAGGAGATTTCTAATCGCACAATAGTTTGATGATAACATCTAAATTGACAATCAACATGAGCAAGAGAATTAGAAAAGAAACAAATTGATTTCTGTTTCACAGTATTTATAATATTAAAAGTTTTTTTTTAGAGAATTTAATCTCATAATTACAAAAAAAAAGTTATAGGAATTTTTATTTTTAAAACAAATTAAAAATTTATAATAAATCATAATTACAGTGTAAAGCTATCAAGTCATTTAAGAGTAATTAATTCTGATAACATAACACTAATACAAATTTTATTTCTCATTTCCAATTTAGTTTATATGAAACCTTAATCTTCTAATATATCTTGTAGTTTTTAATTGGAATTTGTTAAGCAAAACTTTTTTTAAATAAATCTTTTTACCTTAATAAATGATTAAACTTTTTTCTTTAAAATATATATTTTTCTCTCTTAGAAGAAAACTATTTACTAAAAACTGATCTAACTTTTGGATAGCAAATATATGTTTGTTTGCTATATCTGTGCCAAATTTGAATATAACCTATTATGTTATATTTAACTGACTATACAATTTGATACTCTAACTGCATTTTGTCAAACTGCTTAAACTTGAAATGGATATTTTCATTTCAATATAGATGATATACTGTTACTTTAAGAATGGATTTATAATTATTAAAAGTTGGGTGAAAAAAATGTAAATGCAAAAAATATTTCAATAGATTCTATCTTTTGTTTTTGAATAGCTGTTTTTGCTTTCAATATTTTAAATATTAATATTGGATGTTATTTAAATTTAATTATTTTTATATCTCAAAATTTTATTTTCAAAAGATTATAATGTATTGTTGCATGGAAAGAGTGCGACATTTTATTGGCCTTGCTTATGACACCAAATTCCATTATTTGATTATTTTGAATTTTTTTTTTTTAAGTTTATTGAAAAAATAACCTATTAATTCCTGAAAAGCCAGTGAAATATTTTGGTTATTTTCATTTTTGTGACTTTAATTTTTTGTGTGTGTGTGTGTGTTTCTCTAATTTCTCCACTCACTTTATATTTAGCTGTGAGATTTTTTTTTTTTTTAAATTGATCCTTAGACCTTCCATGAATCTGTCCAACAAACAAAATAAGGAACAAAAAAGCTTATCTGGATTTTTTTTTTTTAATCTTAATTTATTGTTAAGCTATTGAAATGTTGTTACCTTTTTTATTTATTTAGATTTTTTTCATTATTCACACTTGATATCAAACCATGAGTTCAATATAGTAGATAAATGATTAAATCTAAATTTAATTTTCATTATTTAGGGAGGAGGATCTCCTCTCCACCAGTAAAGATTATATTACATTTGAGACATGTTGAATCCAGCTAAGAGGAGCTTGTCATTCATAATAACTGTTGGATGATTATATCTAAATTTAATCTTCATTATTTAGGGAGGAGGATCTCCTCTCCAACAGTAAAGATTATATTACATTTGGGACACGTTGAATCTAGCTAAGAGTAGCTAGTCATTCATAACAACTATTGGATGATTATATAGATTGGATAAGGACTGATTACTTAGAAAAAATTCCGAGCTACTTTTGAAAATCGTTATTTTTTGAAAAAGGTCTCCAAGGTTAACTCCAGATCTAAACTTCAGACCATGAATGTGGCAGATCAAGATGCTATCTACTAAACCATAAGATTGTCAATCCTTAACTGAACTTTTTGAATTTTTATCTTAGTATATAGCCTTTTATACATTTGTCTGTTTATCTTTAATATTTATGGACATTTCCTTTATTCTTCCATCAAATCTAAGGCTTTATTATTATTATTATTATTATTATTTATGTAATTATATATATATAATCTGTATTGTAAATATTCTCTTTTTTTTTGTTTTAATTTTACTACTATCTACATTTATTTATCATATTTTCCTGCATACAATTTAATATTGGCCAATTTTTTTCTTATCTTGGATCTTAATCTTTTTAAAATTTGTCTTCAGTTACTAAATAATAACTTAATACATCTGGAAATATGCTCATACTTTTAGTACTTCTCTTAAACATAGCTTTATATATATAAAAATCCCTTTTTATCACTTTAATTTTCCATATTAAAATTTTTATTGTCTTTTCAATTTTATTTACAGAAATGTATTAATTTTTCATCTACAGTTAGACAACAGAAATTAGTAATGACATAATGTTTTGAGTAGTAGTATTCTCCACTCTTCTTCTCATGTTGCTGGCCTGACCAGTGACAGTATTAACATAGGAGGCTGACTCACACCTTTAGATTCTTGAATATTGAATTTAAGGCAAACACACTAACCAACTTTTTCAGTTATATTTTTAAATTTCTTCACATATGATTTTTATCTCATTATTGTATTTAATAATCAGCATATAAGTAAATTTTAATGGCAACTTTATTAATACAGATTATTCTTGTTAGGATTATTGTTTTATACTGCAACAATGATTTCTCAGGTTAAGCCAAGTGATGTGCAGCTTATTTTGTGATGCACAAAAAAGTCACTGCGCAGTAGCATGATTTTTCCTTAATAAATTTTGAATAGGATTTATTTTTGAAATTCAGAGATATTAATTTGATGGCAGTTTATAAATCCAATATTGTACAAAATAGTTTGAAAGTAGACAAAGTAGACAATAAAAGATTCTGAAGCTACAATAGCTTGTAAAATTTATTAGATCATTGCATTTGTAGATCAATAATTAGGTAGTTGTAATGAAGATGATATCAGGACCATGCCAGATAAAAGAGAAAAATTAAATGTTAGTATTTGTTAGATGGTCTTATGGAAAATATAATTATGAGTATTTGAAGAGTAGACTCAATGTTTTAAAATTGCAAAATTTATTTTCCCATGTCTGAATAGAAATGAGTAACTCCTTATTAATCAAGTTTTTCTGATGTGACTTGTTTACTTTTTGACATTGCATGGCAATTTTAATCAGTTTTCTGATGTGTTAATTTTTAGCACAACATGCTTTATAATATCCAGGTCTTTCATTATGATTTTTGCTTTAATTGCATTATAAACTTTTTCTCTGTCTTTTCTAAATTGAATTAGCATAGCCTGTGTAGATGGAAAAACACCATATTAGATTTTTGAGAATTGATATATGATATAATTTTTAAGATAATTTCAATTAAGCATTATGGAAACATCATCCAATTTATGTTATCAGAAAGTTAAAATATCAAGGAATGTTATAAAGCTGAAAAAATATAATCATTATACTTTCAAAATTAAAACTATATATATGTAAGATTTTAACATTTTTTTTACAATTATTTTGATATATCTTCAAAATTTCTAATTTTAATAGATAATTATTTTTTTTTTAAACAGTATCAAATTCTTCATACAGTATTGTCATTAAGTGTAAACCTTAGTAATTAATCAATGGCTGCAAGAAGGTTTGTGCATAAAATCTCTAGGCACTAGGTAGGGATTTTATGCACAAACCTTCTTTCGTCCTTTAATTACTAAGACTTGCATTGGGTGGCAATATTGTATGTAGAATTTGCTACTATTTTAATAGCTTCTATAAGCATAGAAAATGGTGATCATATGAGGTTTAATTCTTTTTTTATTATTATTAATAGGTTTATTACATTCCATATAAAATTTCCAATAAAATGACACATAACGTGATTTACCCATGACAGTCCATTAGTTCAAAACATCAAAAAATATACTTATTGATATCTTTCATTTTCCCAAAAAACCTCATAAGAGATGTTTCTTTGCAGAGATCTGTGTATATTGAATGAAGAGAAAATAATAGATGAATAAGTTAATATAATATTCTTCGTGCTGTAAAAGGTGCAGCTAAATAGAAAAAGTTTCGATTTAGTGCAATGTAGAATATTAGTAATAATAATACTTTTTTTGGTTGTCGACGAAGAGCAACCATATCCCACTGGATGGCGCAGTTATCACGCTAAAACTATAAAGTATGATCATTCACGGGCCGTTAATTATAATCATTTAACTGTGTTTTTTGTAATGCGAAAATAAAAACAAAAGAAAATCGTCTCTTTTAAATATTTAATTTTAAATATTATTTTTTATTAACGTATACAAATTAAATGATAATAATAAATGTTAAATAAAATAAACAAATTACAATTTGATTCGTCTTTTTTTAGTTTTCTTTTTATTAGAAAAATCAATTTTCTATCGGAGATTTTTTTACTGGTATTACGGCTTTTTTTGTTGTTGTTTACCGCTATTTTTTATTTCAAATAGAATGACAACTAAAAGTAAAAGTTGTTACGGTTATGTTTAGGGTTAGCTTTAGGGTTAGTTTTAGGGATAGCTTTAGGGTTAGTTTTAGGGTTAGGTTTATGGTTAAAATAAAAAATATCAAAATCGTATTTTTGTAAATATTTTTTTTTTTACTAACATCTATAAATAAGCATTTATTTTTTATATTTTTTTTTATATGACGCTATGCATAAATACTATATCTTGTATTGTGGAGTGAAGTATTCATTTATTATTTAACACTCACAGAAGATGCATGCACAATTAGCTTGAAAGGCTGATCTTTGAATGTAACATCTATAAAATAAAAGATAATAAACGTAAACTATATTCAACAAAGTATAACAGTAGTCGGAGAAAAGACAGAAACTAAAACTTTTTTAAACAACGACAAATATATATATAAAATGTTTATAATATATGCTTTTTATGACGTTTAAAAAAACATTGTACAATTGTACTTTTCTTACTGGATATTTTTGTGTTAATGCTCTTTTATTTCAAAAATATGGCTTGTGGAAATGTTACGAACAGTACGTTACTTGACGCGTTACCTAATTCCAATTCACTTTATACATCTATCTCGTCAACATTTACTACTTAAAACTTCAATACACTATGGTGTAAAAAGTCTGTTAATTATTACTTTACAAAATCTGAACATTTCAATACTTTAAAATAAAAAAAAATCCAATGAAAATAACATTTCCATACAATTCAAAAAAACACACCCTCTCCCCAAGCCGTAATCATTTTATAAATTGTGCGAATTGGGAAAATGTATTTGCTGCGTAAACATATATGCTGTACTGCGACACGACATAGCGGCCTGCAATCTGTAGTACAACAAAAAAGTTGTATTATAGAAAACACGGGTTCGAACGTGTCGGCCGCGGAAACGGCATTTTTATATGTTTTAGCGCAAAAACAGTGCCATCCAGTGGGATATGGTGGCTCATCGACGACAACCCTTTTTTTTTCTATCTTACCTTTTACATTGTGAAAAGGATTTCATTTTGCTATCTAGATTCTATCTAAAATGTAAAATCAAGTGATTATTACAAAATGATTTCTTACAAATAATAAAATTACTGTAACCATGCAGGAAAAAAATAAACATAAATAAAAATGCAATTATAACTTACCAAGCAGAACTATTTACAATTCATCTTCTGATCACAAAGTTTGAATCAACTACACAAAAAATTGTTGGGTGGAGTTTAAAGAAGTGCATTGCCTATCTCAATTTTGAATGATAAGAAGTGAACAGCGTCTTTAAGCATTTTTGTTGTGTGATCATCACTCTATACAGCCAAAATTCATTTATACCTTTTTTTTTTAAGGCAGATAACAGACCACTTTCTTTATGAATGTTGTAAAACTTGGAAGCACAGCTTGAATATCCAGACTGTCTAGCACAAGATGTATTTTTTACTTATGTAAATCTCCTTATGATTCACGTGCCCATTATAGTTATCTGCTCAGACCCATTATTTGACCTTACTTTTTCTAATTTTGAGTAATGATATTGTCACATTGTATTATAATCGGTAAATTTAGTGATTACTCAATCAACTAATATTTCTTACGCATATGATTGCAGCTTTGAATTTTATGTTGCATTGGTTTCTTTTTCTTTATATATTATATATAGGACTAATTTTATATATTGGTTATTATAGAAATAACTGACGATTTGACACATTTTTTTTTTGGGGGGGGGGCATATTTTTTAATAATATTTATAAAAAGTTTTATAAATGAAAAGTAAATAAAAAAAATATATAAAATTTACTATTTAAGCTGATATGAGAAATCCAGGCTGGAATTATCAGAAGTTGTCGGGATGAAGAGTCTAGTATATCCTAACTTCTATAAATATAGATTGTTTATTCTTTTTTTATTTTTTTCTCTGCTATAGAAATTAGTTTATCTTCCAATGATACATAAATTAGAATTGGTAGATGATAATGTGTCTAAAGAATATAAAGTGTAGAAATTAGAAAAGAATCGTTAATGCTTGAATCTGTGTCAGAATCTTTTTTTTTTCAAACAAAATTTAATGCAGACTTTTCATCACAAAATCAAATAAGCAGGGGAGAGGGGATTAAATGATATTTATGTAAAAATTCATAAAAAATTCAATTTTGTTATATAATAATTTGGTTTGTATCTTTAGAAAGAAAAAAAAATTGAAGAGAATGGCATAAGTATAGTCCCATTTGGTTTTCCTCAATAATTAGAAATAAAGACAAAGAAATTATAAACATTAAAAATGAGCCATTTTTCTGAAGCACTTAATCCAAGGATTTTTGAGATTAAAAAAAAAAAAGTTTTAATAGGAGGAAATTAAAAAATAATGTATTTGTCAATCACAATAGTGCTTGTTGCATGCACATACTACTCATTAGTGGAACCCAATGCATCCCAAACTAAACAAATATAAGGTAATTGATAGGTTTCAAAAACAACCTGAAAATAATTATGTTCAAAAACAGATATGAATTTAATACCTATAGTGATTAGGAAGAAATTAAATTTATATATTGCTTATATCACTCTATTCATATACACGTTAATGCAACAAATTTTCTTAAAAACTTCTTTATTTTCTTACAGTTTCGACTGTCCAGCAGTCTTCATCAGAGTTACTAGATTTGAATAATATAAATATACAATCATCATTTCACATATATATATATATTGTACCAATCGGAATGAAAGTGAAGATCGAATCTAACCGCAAAAACAATATCTGCACTACAAGGGCGCCATCTAGGCATTTGAGCCTAGAAAAATTTATAAAGTAGGCAGATACGCGCTGTTAAGATTCCACTTTATTTAAATATTCCGATCGTTAGCCCAAGTCACTAGCTCAGTGGAGACGCAGAGATAAAAATCTATATCTTAATTTATATCTTAAATATCAAAGAGTAAAAGCCACTGCCAGAAATTAACATATAAAAATATTTATTTACGCACATATAAAATAATATTTAAATTTTGAGGAATAAGTTTAACATTTTAGATTTTTATATTAACTTTTAATTTTACATTTAACTAAGTTTCAATGAGTTTAATTATTATTTAGATAGTCAAGTATGAATAGACTACATAGATCTGCATTTGAAAAGAAAATATTCTTCCCTGATTTAACCTTAGGCAACAAATTTCGCAACCAAATTGGCGCCAATCCATCTGATACATTCATGTATTCAATGTAGCATGATACGACAACACAAAATACTATATTGTCAGGAATGTACATCTGAACAATAAGTAGAAATAGAGAAGACATTGACTCTCCACCAACAGGAATGTGACATCTGTTGGCAAGTAGAACAATAAACAAAAAACTCCATAGGAATGGACTGTGGTCTTCTGCCGACTTACAAACCCATCCATAGGCAAACAGAGGGTGTGTGGCGTATATCTATAATCCTGCCCGTAGCGGACCTCATACTACATCTACTAATTACACAAATATATCCAATCCATTGAACCAATTCAACTACGAAATGAATAACCTAAGATTACCCTCCCTTAATACAACTTTACAAAACTATATAGCCATTCACGCCCGACTTAATTTTAACATTTAAATACGTTCGCACAGATTTGTTTAAAAATGTTGGGTATAGATCGATTACATAGATTCCACGGTCAAAAACATTTCAAAATAAACATAAACGATCAAAATACAAAATTATTGATACCGACAATCGCAGAGGGAAACTTATAAGTAACCCAATAGTATTCACCATAAGATACTTGCGTTGTCACCAATAACTTAAAAGACATCCGAATAAATACATTTTAGATACTCACCGTAAGGTATCATTATTTATCGAATGTCTATATATTTTGATCAAATATGAAAACCAAAATATAATTAACCGCAAACGAATCCATGCAAGCGTCTATAAACAACTTAAATTTCATACATTTAAATAATCTTTACAATAAGAAAAAAAAAAATGGAAATGATGTTTATCAATCGGAAAACATATAAAATTAAACATTATTAATTTGATTTAAAAACTTACAAAAGTCAGATAAGAGTCCGTTTTAACATTTCAGTTGGCTTGTTTATCAATTTGTAAAACTTGACGAAAGTTCTTAATTGATTTTAACAATTGTTCATTTCATATAGCTTATGGTAGAAGAGTCCAGGCCTCTGCTTTCAATTCCCGTTGGCAATTCCCACGGCGTCTCCATTGGAAGAAAATGTTCTGGAGGTAGCATTAGCTGGTTCCATTCTGGTATCACAGTCTTTTCATTTTATTTTTTTTTAAAACAAACAAAAAAAATGAGAGAGAACGGCAAGTGCGTCTTACCGTTGTCATCAAATCAAGTTGGAAAAAACTGACTGGAACTCAATATTTTTTCTTTTTATAGTCCTCCTATGGATTCCATGAACAAAAACGTCACTGTTCTGTTTTTTCGTTATGGTCCGGGCCTTTATTTGCTTCCATTGGTCAAGCTAAAATCTCTTTCTTCTCTTATCTAACCTTTCATCTGACCTTTTAATTAAACAGCTTTTAGATAATTAATAAACAATCATTTCCATTTACAGATTACAGGAATTAATTAATACCTGTTTTTATTTTAACTTACGTTATTTTTTTATTAAAATATTTTTATATTTCAATCTTGTATTTTTTTATTAAAAAAAATACGTTCAAATACTTTTTTTTTTTTTGTTTATGAAAAAAATATTTTTAAAGTTTAGCATCTGTGCGAATGTATATACGTATAACAAACATTTTTAATTTTAGCGTTTAGTTTTTTACTCTTATTAGCGAACTTGTAAGTTTTTATTTTAAATTAATGTAACGACATATTTATGTATCGTTACAATATATATAAATAAATACATGTATATAATCATCACTTAACACATATATAAAATACCCAAATATATACATAAATATAGACATATATCTTCTTCATACACATACATATGAATTTACAAGACATATATATAATACATACCTACATCTATATATACATATATGTACATCCAATATATATACATAGCCCTTTTAACTATACGTATGTACACACACAGATATACATACACCCACAGACATACATACAATCTTTATAAATACACATGCATATCTATACTCTACCTACATATACATATATAATACAAAAACACAACCAATACACCTTTTTTTTTTAATCTTTTACCTTTTGAAACTATTTTATTTTTACTTTTTACCTTTTAAAAAACCCTTTAAATATTATTTCTTTATAACATTACCTATATTATTTTATTATTTTATAATTATCTAATATATAAAACATCTTTTATTTTACTATCTTTAATCTACCCTTATATTTATTCTTTTATAATATTTCCAATATTATTTTATAATTATCTAATATATTACATCTTTTATTTTACTATCTTTAATTTTACTTTTTATAATTTTTATCTCTACATTACTAAATAATATTTTTCTTTAACACTTACCTCTATCTTCTTCACTGCCTTAATTAAACTGACCATTATTTTAAATTTTCTATCTTATTATTCATTTAAAACAGCTCCCTCTGTTATCAATTTTATAAAACTTATTCTATTTTAAACTTCTAACTTCCAAATTATATTCATTAGCCATATTCAAATATTACAAATACAACTACCTAACCTTCATTTTACATATAAACATACATATCAAATTCCATACATCCCCTACACATAGATACATATCTCTTCACATCACCTCTATACATATAAATAAAAATAATATATAAACAATATAAAAATACACCAAAAAATTAAAAACAAAAATTAAAAATTCTCTATGTATATCTATATACACACATATATGTACACCCATATTTATAACACATATACATACATATACCAATCCTCATATACATTTATCTATGCCTCCCATATATACTCAACTTACTTATAAATTGCATTTATAAATATACTAAACACATCCAATACCCCATTTTTTATCTATTACTTTTAAAAACTATTTTATTTTTACCTTAGTTTTTCATTTTACTATCTATCTTGTTTCCTTATTATCTAATCTATATTCCTTTTAACCTCCATACCTATAATACAAAACCTATCCAATATACCATTTTTTTATATTACCTTTAAAACTATTTCATTTTTACCTTTAGTTTTAAAAAATTTAAACAAATTTCTTTTAAACAAATTTTTACTATTTTTAAATGCCTTACCCTTTTATTATTTATTATTACCTTTATTTATATCATCACTATTCTTTAATCTTCTTTTCATCATTTTTTTATCTTGTCCAATTATTATCTAATATATATCTTTTTTACTTTAATATCTCTACTTTTTTCTTTTAATAATATTATCTTTATTCTCTGCTGTTTTAAAGTCACTATCTTTTATTCCTTTAAACCAACTTCCTCCTTTATCAATTTTATAAAACTTATAAGTCTATTTTTTAATCTATATTAATTAACAATCTTTACATGTCTTATATCTATATTCACATATAACTTTAAATCTACTTTCTTTTATTACTATTATTATAACCTTTATTATTAACAATCAATAACAACAATAATCTTGCCATAACACCAATATAATTTCATATTTAATGTTTCCTTACCCATATACCTACTTACATACACCTAATATATACATTTATCTTTAATTACCAATAACCTTATAAATCCAATACTACAACTTACCAACACAAGGTTCTTAGTCCACCATCTCTATTTAAACTAGGCCTTATTCTCTTAATTAACATTGCTTCCTTTATTTTTCTATATCTTCTTTTATTAGTATATCCTATCATTTTTATACTTTCTTTGTCAAATACATGCCCTGTTTCCATAGTATGCAAATAAATTGGTGAATTTTTGTCATACCTATGTTGATTTAGCCTCGTAAAAATAGAATTCATTGTCTCACCTACATATTTAGTCCTTATCATATTCTGCTTACAATATCTACAATCTATTTGATATACGCCATTTATACATTTTCCTATATCTTTAATATATTTATTATCTAATATATTCATTAAATTTTTTCTTTTTTTATTTACTACCTTATACTTAATTACATTATTATATCTATAATTAATTTTTTTAATAATTTTATTAACACTCTTAACTACATTATTACTATATGTCTTAACCCCTATATACTTTTCCTTTATATTGTTCTTACTATATTCATCTTTCTCTCCTTCCTTATTATTTTTCTTATATTTTGCTTCTATTAATTTTATATTCTTCACTATTACATTCTCTGGATATTCATTTTCCTTAAATTCCTTAACTATTAATTGTACTTCTTTTTTATATTCCTTTTCACTTGAACAATAATTAATAGCCCTACATATTCGTGAACTAATACTACTTATTTTATATTTATTATCTGTATTAGAATTCCAATTCATTATATTACTATTCCCATTCACTTTTTTATATACTGATGTTTCTATTCTACATCTATTTTTAACATATGTTTTTGTTAACATATAATAAGTTAGCATATTTGGACATATTGTTAACAAAAACATATGTTAAAAATACATGTAGAATAGAAACATCAGTATATAAAAATATGAATGGGAATAGTAATATAATGAATTGGAATTTTAATGCAGATAACAAATATAAAATAAGTAGTATAAGTTCACGAATATGTAGGGCTATTAATTATTGTTCAAGTGAAAAGGAATATAAAAAAGAAGTACAATTAATAGTTAAGGAATTTAAGGAAAATGAATATCCAGAGAATGTAATAGTGAAGAATATAAAATTAATAGAAGCAAAATATAAGAAAAATAATAAGGAAGGAGAGAAAGATGAATATAGTAAGAACAATATAAAGGAAAAGTATATAGGGGTTAAGACATATAGTAATAATGTAGTTAAGAGTGTTAATAAAATTATTAAAAAAATTAATTATAGATATAATAATGTAATTAAGTATAAGGTAGTAAATAAAAAAAGAAAAAAATTTAATGAGTATATTAGATAATAAATATATTAAAGATATAGAAAAATGTATAAATGGCGTATAACAAATAGATTGTAGATATTGTAAGCAGAATATGATAAGGACTAAATATGTAGGTGAGACAAAGAATTCTATTTTTACGAGGCTAAATCAACATAGGTATGACAAAAATTCACCAATTTATTTGCATACTATGGAAACAGGGCATGTATTTGACAAAGAAAGTATAAAAATGATAGGATATACTAATAAAAGAAGAGATAGAAAAATAAAGGAAGCAATGTTAATTAAGAGAATAAGGCCTAGTTTAAATAGAGATGGTGGACTAAGAACCTTGTGTTGGTAGGTTGTAGTATTGGATTTATAAGGTTATTGGTAATTAAAGATAAATGTATATATTAGGTGTATGTAAGTAGGTATATGGGTAAGGAAACATTAAATATGAAATTATATTGGTGTTATGGCATGATTATTGTTGTTATTGATTGTTAATAATAAAGGTTATAATAATAGTAATAAAAGAAAGTAGATTTAAAGTTATATGTGAATATAGATAAAAGACATGTAAAGATTGTTAATTAATATAGATTAAAAAATAGACTTATAAGTTTTATAAAATTGATAAAAGAGGAAGTTGGTTTAAAGGAATAAAAGATAGTGACTTTAAAACAGCAGAGAATAAAGATAATATTATTAAAAGAAAAAAGTAGAGATATTAAAGTAAAAAAGATATATATTAGATAATAATTGGACAAGATAAAAAAATGATGAAAGGAAGATTAAAGAATAGTGATGATATAAATAAAGGTAATAATAAATAATAAAAGGCTAAGGCATTTAAAAATAGTAAAAATTTGTTTAAATGAAATTTGTTTAAATTTTTTAAAACTAAAGGTAAAAATGAAATAGTTTTAAAGGTAATATAAAAAAATGGTGTATTGGATAGGTTTTGTATTATAGGTATGGAGGTTAAAAGGAATATGGATTAGATAATAAGGAAACAAGATAGATAGTGAAATGAAAAACTAAGGTAAAAATAAAATAGTTTTTAAAGGTAATAGATAAAAAATGGGGTATTGGATGTGTTTAGTATATTTATAAATGCAATTTATAAGTAAGTTGAGTATATATGGGAGGCATAGATAAATGTATATGAGGATTGGTATATGTATGTATATGTGTTATAAATATGGGTGTACATATATATGTGTATATAGATATACATAGAGAATTTTTAATTTTTGTTTTTAATTTTTTGGTGTATTTTTATATTGTTTATATATTATTTTTATTTATATGTATAGAGGTGATGTGAAGAGATATGTATCTATGTGTAGGGGATGTATGGAATTTGATATGTATGTTTATATGTAAAATGAAGGTTAGGTAGTTGTATTTGTAATATTTGAATATGGTTAATGAATATAATTTGGAAGTTAGAAGTTTAAAATAGAATAAGTTTTATAAAATTGATAACAGAGGGAGCTGTTTTAAATGAATAATAAGATAGAAAATTTAAAATAACGGTCAGTTTAATTAAGGCAGTGAAGAAGATAGAGGTAAGTGTTAAAGAAAAATATTATTTAGTAATGTAGAGATAAAAATTATAAAAAGTAAAATTAAAGATAGTAAAATAAAAGATGTAATATATTAGATAATTATAAAATAATATTGGAAATATTATAAAAGAATAAATATAAGGGTAGATTAAAGATAGTAAAATAAAAGATGTTTTATATATTAGATAATTATAAAATAATAAAATAATATAGGTAATGTTATAAAGAAATAATATTTAAAGGGTTTTTTAAAAGGTAAAAAGTAAAAATAAAATAGTTTCAAAAGGTAAAAGATTTAAAAAAAGGTGTATTGGTTGTGTTTTTGTATTATATATGTATATGTAGGTAGAGTATAGATATGCATGTGTATTTATAAAGATATATGAAGATTGTATGTATGTCTGTGGGTGTATGTATATCTGTGTGTGTATATATGTATAGTTAAAAGGGCTATGTATATATATTGGATGTACATATGTGTATATATAGATGTAGGTATGTATTATATATATGTCTTGTAAATTCATATGTATGTGTATGAAGAAGATATATGTGTATATTTATGTATATATATTGGGTATTTTATATATGTGTAAAGTGATGGTTATATACATGTATTTATTTATATATATATATGTGAAATGATGATTGTATATTTATATTATTCAAATCTTGTAGCTCTGATGAAGACTGCTGGACAGTCGAAACTGTAAGAAAATAAAATAAAGAAGTTTTTAAGAAAATTTGTTGCATTAACGTGTATATGAATAGAGTGATATAAGCAATATATAAGATTATATGAAGATATGCAAAGAAAGTGAAGGAGAAGAATAAGAAATTAAATTAGTGGGAAGAGCAAATATATATTTAGTAAACAAATGATGATTGAAAAACACATTTTTAAATAAGTGTAATCAACACAGGCATTTGGTAAGACTGCAAAAAAACAACAACCCCCAAACAAACATGAAAACTAATCTGTAAATATATTTAGCAAACAACTAATGATTGATAAAACAAATATTTTTAATAAGTGTGATGAATGCGAACATTATATAAATAAATTGGTGATAACTACAAAAACTATTTTAATTTAGCATGAATCTATTGATAATACTTATTGAAAATATTTGTTTTTTAATCATATCTTGTTAGCTAGATATATAAAATAAATACTATATATTATTTTTATGTTATTGGTTTTTCCTTCGCCTTCATAATAGCCATTAGTTGTTAATGCTAATAAAATTTCTCACTGAATGTTTGTATTATTTGTTTTCCAATTATTATTTGTTTGTTTATTAAATATATATATATATTATTTTCAGGTTTGTTTTCTAAACATATTAAATAATTTTTATTTTTTTGTTTATTTAACAAAAAAATAAAATTTATTGACTAACATATTGTCTATTCTAGTATACAAATGAGGGTTTTACCAGTAGGTAATATGTATTTGCGAATAACAATTTTTTTCAAGAGCATGCATGAAAATACTGCAAGCAATTATGGAAGCCTGGTTTTAGTTAAATTAATCACTTTATATACATATATATTATAACAGTTCTGTTATATGGCGCACAATAATATAGTGTGTGTGCACATTTTTATATATAAATTAAAGGAAAAGTAGAAACAAACACAGACATAAATTTTTGTAGATATTTTTGTGTACTTCCTGGAATAAATTAACTATAAAGGGTTAAACAAAACATTTATTTTATATAGCACGATATTTTTATAAACTGTAATACCAATAAACAGTTAAAAAGATCTAATTAATATTATATCCTGATTTTGAAATTAAAAACAAGAATGTATTATGATAATAGATCTGATAATTGTAAAAATTTCTATTATCTATTTTTAAAAATCTTTGATAAAATTTTCAAAATGTAATTTTTAGTTAGAGGTGTTTAATCAAGAAAGATAAGAAAAACATTCCATACTAAGTTCGAATCTAAAGTCCAAATTTCACAGCGCCATCTACATGATAACGCATCTGATGCCACTACTAGTATAACCTTTGACCAGTGCCTGGTGGTCAGGGAGAAACAAAGGACTCTATACTAAAAGAAGCTTGGGTGGCTAATTAACGTCTATGGATTTACAAAAGAAATGCAGAAAATATTTATATATACCGAGACAGTGATAGGAATCAAATAAAATAAGAGATCAAATTTAGTTTTAAATAATTTCACAAAATTTACTCATATAAATTATATATATAATGCCACTGTCTGCTTATATGAGACAGGGACACGTATTAAATAATTGTTGGCATTATATTCCAATAACTGACAAAAAGGTTTTAAAGCAAAGTGATATATTCTATTCCTCGGGCTAATAGCATTACGATAATGTGCTTGATGAGATAGGAACATGTGCGAGGTACTTTGAGCAATTATACAAGTTAAGAAAATATTTGAAAATTAAGTGTTATAAAATATTTATTGATTTCGAGAATAGCACGGACAAAAGCTTACTAAGCAACAAAGTGGGAATGTGATCAAGGCATTTATTTGATAATAATATTAATAGAGTTGCATTGGGAGGTCAGTATTGCTGATAATGAATTTATTAAAGTTGGAGGGTGTGACACGTTTAAGTCACGGATGCTTTGTAAAATAAATATAAAATAAAACTATTGAATATCCGGAATGATTACGGAGGGCATCTCGCCGCTAACCCGTAGGAAAGTATTTTTATGAACAGCCGAAAGTTAGTGGCTGGGTGACGATTGCATTTAATTTCCAGGTATGTCATTTATGGACACACTCTGCCTGGAAACCGCAATAAGCGAAAAGAACGGACTTGGCCGTGTAAAAGAATCCTTGGAAAAGTAAAACAAAGCGGTCTCAACAACCAATTCATGTACCAGCAATACGAGACTAGTGTATATAAAACATACTAAATGGGTTTTACTTGGATTAAGAGAAATTCCCAGAAATTTATTTAAAAGGGTCCGCATATTCTCGACGTCAATGATGAACTTTGTAATTAAAGTAGAACATGGTAATTAAAATAGGAAAATGCATGCTTGTGGGTTTGAAAAGTAAGTATAGATTTATATACGCAATCATGCATTAAGGGATACATTTAATCATTGACCTCGCACATACTCTCATAGTAGATTAAAATCAATAACATGTAGATTTTAAACTATGTGATTATATTATATATTAAAGAATAGAATCGCCCTCGAACGAGTGATTTGCAAGATAATAAAATTGGAAATTATTTAGAAATTTAAAATATGCCTTCATAGCGGTGTCTTATTTTCAACAAAGGGAATAATTCACTCGGTCAAAGACGATTCTGACACATTATCATAATAAAATAACAGAAAGCTTAAGCAATAGAAAATATTAACCCAAGGATAGAGAGCAAAATATTGATTATATTTAAACATGTTAAAGAAATACATAATGAAGTTACGTGAAATATCAGAAAACAATTTAAAATAGCTATAGCATGTTAGTTATCACAAGAGCTCTTGGGTTAATTTAGGGTTACCTCTGGAGAAGCATTTTTAGGTAGATTGATGGTCAGCAGGTTTTTATATAATTTAACAGCAAAATCTGGAAATGTTCATATTTTTGGCAGCAGCAGCAGTTCCGGGGTTCCTTGTGTGATAACTTTCGATGGTCTACGGCAGCATATGACCATTCCGGAGAGAGATAGCCTTCTTGCGCTCTACTCCGTCATGTCAAGATTTACAAATTACTACAATAATTTTGGTTAGAAACATTAGACCTCAGAATGATTTCTCTTAGAAACATTAGAATGGAGAACAGAAGAAAACCCTCCTTTTTATATTAGAAATTAACAATAGAACTGCCCGGGAGTGTTACAAAATATATCGGACTTATCAGCTGTAATTAAATCTATCCGAATGTCTAAAGGAATTCAACATTAATTAATTTCTTTTGTTAATTTCCCTGTCGACATTCGAATTACAAACTAGATCTAATTAAAAATTACTTTTACTAATTAAAGAAAACCTTAAGTGGACATCTGCTGTTTTTAGATAAACTTATATAACATTAACTAATTAAACTATTATGACTTTTATTAAATTAAACGAAAATTATTTTACTTTTAAATTGCAATATTTGAATCTATTTACTAAACAAATATTTACTAATGAATTTTATTTTAAATCAAAATATATTACGACGGTAATATATATTTGTAAATAGATTCAAACAATATAACTTTAACAATTTATAATTTTGATATGTTTTAAAATGTATATCTTAGTGTGTGCGCAATTACGACTTATACCTACTTTTTAATAAATCAAAATTATGTGAACATATACATAATCCATAATATTTTATTTTATTTGGGAATGAGTTATATATATAATACGAGCATTGTGCTCGTGGTTTAAAATTAGGCGGGATTTTCGGTATATAGGCGTATTGCAGACACACTACGATAGATTGGGGTTCAAACTAAGGTATGAGGGTAGGAAGTAGGTGAGAAAAGGTGAAACGAAGATCTGCAAAGCAGACCTTAGTGTTTCAATACTCAAATACCGATTAATGATACTTGTAGTTGCTCTACGGAGTTAGCTGACTGATCTCTGAGATGTCATCTCTTCATGCTCTCTTAATATATAAAATCTCTGATATATGTCATGATATTAAACATTAATATCATTACCTTACTTTAAACCTAAATATCTACTATTTCATTATTATTTGAAATGGTTTTTATTTATGATTTGCCACCACCCCAGGGATGACTATCCTGATTCCCCTTCCTGTTATAATATATATATATATATATATATATATTCAGAGAATATATATATAAGTATTTTTATTTTATTATTTTATTTCATTAATTGAATATATAATAGTAATTTTATTATAAAATAAACTAATTTTGTCCACTCTCCCATATATATGTTAAATTTTTTGAATATTGTAATTTGTTTTTAACATTTAGTATTTAAAAAAAGGTAATTAAAAAGATTAAATGTATTCGTTTTTGGATTTCAAGTAAAGATTAAGATCACTAAAATGATGCTATACTAAACCAAAAAATATAAAAAGATTTTGAGATTCAAACTTCAAATTAGATTATACAAAGAAAACAAATTAAACAATATTTTGTTAATTTGTATGTAATTTTACAACAAAAAGAAGTGCAAATACAATAAAGTATATAGATGTATCACTATTGCCATTTGCATTTAACAGTTCTGATCAAAGTATTATTCTAATTTTTTATTATTCAATTTTTAGCAAAATCATATGACTTTCTTTCATATTTACTCATATCTTCAATAGCAGTTATCTTATATAGTAGATCCCTCTAGAGTAGGAAGAAGAGAACTGTTATTAACTTTTTTTAGAATTTCATTTTTTGATTTCTGATAATAAATGTATTTTTCAATAATTTACCCAGTTTTAAGATTCTACATATTTTTTGTTTTAAAATGATTTTTATTAAATATATTAATTTGAATTTGTGTGTAAATAATGTATTGATATGTATGTTTATAATTACATTACTATATATGTGATGTGATGTACTATAGCTTCTTAAACGAAGTCAAGAATCTCTCAGCAATTATATCCAGAGAAACCTGTTAGCTAATTAATTTTACATTCCCCAGTCTAAGTTTTCCCATATTCTGCTCCATCCCATTTCCATAACATAATCTTTGTCAACTCTTTAGCCTTTATATCTAAATCCCCTTTATCTTTTTCTAAACCCAGCATAAAAACCAATAATCCACTTTCTGTATAATCACTTTTTTCATATTTATTTTCCATAACTTCATTATATGTGCCCTTTCTCTTTTCAAGCATTTACATATATATATTTAAATGTATATATTTGTATATGCAGCTCTACTTTAGCGCCACCTATCTTAAACTTGAATAACAGTGATTATCAGCACTTATTATATTGTGAGACCTGAAAAGTTAAAGTGAATTGTTGTTTTTAATGTATATATTTTATAAAAATAAATAAATGTGTATATATGTAACATTATTATGATAGTATTATATGTACATATCTTATTTCATGTGTACATTAGTCTATTAAGCTCTGTTTAGAGCACTTTTTTATTTTAATACACACATATATAATTATTCTTTGTATAAAGGTGTTGGAAATTCAAAACGTCTTGCCAAAAGGAGTGCAGCTTTTAAAATGTTACAACGAGTAAAAGATTTGGCAGATTTTACAGATAACAAAGATAACATTGAGGAATTAGAAGAAGATATGGATACAATTGTAAGTATTGAATTTCTTTTAAAGCTTTATTTTTATTTTTATAAATTCTAATATAATGTAAATTAAAAATTATACATTTAATGAATTTTACCAGTGAATTTTCTATTTACTTAAAAATTAACTCTTTGTATGACAAGAATTAATTAATTTCTTATCTCAATCACATTTGTTTGTATCATTGGCATTTGTATCATTGGCATTTGCTTATAAATTTATGTGACCATTTTAACTCCAGAACAAAAAACAAAAGTAGACAGAAAATAAAATATTGGACTAAGGATTGCTGTGCATATAATTAAGAGTAGAATTGAGATTGCATGAGCACAATGTACCATTATCATTTACTGGTGTGGTATGCCTGATGGCATGAGAAATCATGACTAACAGATCCTGAACTAACTTAAGTTACTGAAAAAAATAAAGTAAAAGAAAATGGGAGAAAAAATACTGTTGATTAATTCAGTTATAAATGTTATGTAACAATTTTGAGTGAATCAAATTAAGGAGATGATAACCCAAATTAATTCTTCAGTCATAGTAAATCTTATTTATTTTTTTAAATTGTAATATAAAACTGGTTTAAAAATACTTATTGAGTCATATAGTGCACAAACAAATAAACAGATACAAACCCAAAAATAACCGAAATTGTTCTCTGGTTTGTGTGCCTGTTGTATATGCTTCAGCTGTCACATACTTCTTGCAAGTACCCTTCTGTACTAATCTGCTAAATGACATCACCTTGTGAAATCGTGGTGCCACGTAGTACATTTTTTTGTAAAGTGCGTTTCATGTATTTGTCAATTTTTTTTAATGACTGAAAAGTTCGAATAATGTTAAATTCTGTTTTCGTTTACAGAAAACAGCAGCAAAAACAGTTGTAATGTTTAAAGCAGAGTACAAGCAAGCTGATCTTGTAAAAACAGAAATTTATGAATGGTTTAATTGAAATATTAAATTTCCCACGATCTAAAAGAGTGTTGCATGTGAAGTCCAAAATCAATGCAATGCTGATTTTTTTTTTTTTTTTTGGATGCAAATGTTATTTTTCTCAATATTTAATTTGTATTGATTAGTCATTTTATCTGCAAGTTCTGAAATATTTATGTGCTGTAACTTCCTGTTTTGTGGCAGAGAAAAGAATGCTACCTCCATCCCAACAAAATGATATCTCTCAAAGCCTTGAGTCTGAAACACTTTTTAGTTAAATTCAGCATGACCTAGCTTATTTATCAGTCATATTCGATCGATTTTACTTCATGCAATTTTTTTTAAAATCTCTAATGAAAAAAATGTCTCAATTTTTTTTTTTGCCGACTTAGAAATGATGGGAAAAATAATGGAGGCATTAAAAGGCATCACTTTGCAAATATTTCTGGACTACTTTGAAAATGAAAAACACGTTTATACTGATGTATTGCATCAAATGGATAGTAATTTGAAAGAGATTACATTTATAACACTTAAAAGTAAACAAACAATTTTTTATTATAAAATTTTGGTTGTTTTTGGGTCCCCTTTTGTACAGTAATGGTTTAAGTTTAATTTATCTTTCTCAACTATATTATAGTTCTTTCACCAGTCTAAATAATAACTTATTTCAAATAATTGTACTTTTCATTTTATTGTAAAAACCATGAAGTTCATAACTTTATGCAGTTTTGCTTTCTTCTGCATTATATTGATCTTACTAAAAACTTTAAAAGTGCTTTATCCTCCTTTCCCCAAACTGCTTATCTACTAAAAAGTTAATCATTTGACATATAGATTCCAACCAGGAAATTGAATCATCAATAGTGTTATTAAGTCTTTTTATTCTACCACTATAGCCATAGATTCAGCAATCTTTAACTATATGATTCAAAGTTTGTGTTTGCCCATAGTTATACAGATCAGTAATTGATAAATTTTATTTATGAAGCAGATGAGTGCCACAATCATGAATTGTCTTGAATCTATTGATGAATGTCCAATTGCATCTAGAAAAATCAAATCCAGTTGTTTTTATTGTTGGATCTGGGAAGATAAATTTGTTGGAACATCATAAGCATTTCATTTTTACATCATAATTATTTGAATATAGATTCTTGATTTAACTTACAAAAAGAAAGAATCTTGATTTGAGATGAGGAAATTAAATCCAATGTGCTTAACAGCATTTTATATATTTCCTATGAAGTAACTTCTGAAATATGGTGAAAGAATATGTGAAGGAATAAAATTTCACTGCAAAAAAATGGACTTGAATGTATTAGTAGTATTTCTATTGGCAATGTTTAATTGTGTATCCAGAAATTTAATATACAAACTTTTTCTCCACACAGTGACTCGGTATTCACCAGCAAAATATGCTACTGCTTAAGAAGCTGCCTTAAAATATTTGCTTCACAACCTCAAGTAATGGCAGTTAATGTTCCAAGAAGATTATTTCTAAAAATTAATATTGATCTAATCTTAGCTAAATGAAATAAACAAATAGAATACAATCCAAAATTACTTCTAAATAGCATGGAGTAAGATTGTATTTCAGTCTATTGTTGCAAAAAGTTACAGATGAAAAATTGAGCAGACTGTTTTCATGGGCTTAAAAATAATTATTTAGTCTTTGAAAAGATTTTTCAATCTTTTCACATCTTTATTGAGAAACATTTCTATTTTAGATAAGGTTTTTTTACGTGTAAAGTCAAAGTAATGTCATCAGTATAAATAAATTTTTTGCATTCTATTTTGGAAAGATCACTGATGAAAATATTAAATTATGTGGGAGAACAGAACCTAAAGAAGGGCATTCTGTAAAATTTTATATCTATTATGATTCTACTTTAATACCACATGAGTTTTGATAACATTTTGTCGAATAAATTTATGGTTTTCCTACATTTAAGAATTTTAGAAGACCAATTTTTAAATAGAATCACAAGCTGAGATTAGATCAAGATTATACCAGTTTTTAATTTATTTTGGAAGCCTATTTCAATATGAGTTGTTAAATACTAATCTTAGTTCACACAACTTTTTCCTATCTGCTCTACAGATAGATGGCCCTCACTTATTAGCAAAGTTCTTATTAATATGACTTTCAAAATCTTGTAGAAAACACAATAATGATATTAAATAATTTTTTTAAAATTATTTCTAGGTTTATTTGGTGGTAGTCTTCTCTTAGCGTGTTGAAACTGCGAGAGGGCATACTTTCTATGCAAATGCACAGAAATATGCCATTTATGCAGCCCAATATTTCTTTGCTTTTGCATAGGGCCTATAGAACAGTTCTGTTCATATTAACCATTGCAGCCTTAGATGGCATTGCACACCAATATTACGTAATAGTGATCTTATATCCTAACTGACATAGTATTACATACTAATAATTGTAAGCCAGTTCCCGCGCTTCCCTATACATCACAGAATGTGAAAACAATTGCAAAAGAGTCGGGCCAAGCACTATTTCACACAAGTCACACGAAAAGCTCACGTTTGCGCGAGAACAGCTACGTGTCATATGAAATGGCTGAGGTTGCACGTTATTTTGGAAATCGTAAGCTTGGTTTGATCAGAGTACTGCTTAATCTTTTGATCAGATTAAGAACAAATACAAGACACATAAAATGTCTGAGGTTGCACGTTGTTTTGCAAATCATAATCTTGGTTTGATTCAGAGGGCTGCATCTTTTGGCCGACCCTTCGGACTGGCAAACCCCCCCCCCCCGCACATTCCAGCACAATACGCTGACATGTCTAATGTAATTATTATATTTTAGAAAATAAAGCTGGTTCGTAAATTGAGTACTGCATCTTTTAACCAATCCTTCGGAATGGCAAAACCACCGGTCCTCCCCATGCACACTCCAGCACTATGCACTGACTTGTGGAATGTAATTTAAAATATTGTAATTCTTGTATTTTTGAAAATAATATTTTTTACAAAATAATATCGTTTCGTAAATTGTTTAAAAATAGTTTGCAAAATGTTGCAAGGCACTAAAATGTCTAATGTAATTTAAAAACATAATTATTCCATTTTAGAAAATAATGTTAAAGTTGAAAATAAAAAAAAAAAGGCCCGGTAACGTTATATTTGTGTTTGTTTATATAAAAAGTACACCCTCTCGGTTTCAACACACTAAGAGAAGACTACCTATTTGGTTTTAAGATTGCTGTAATTTTGCTTTTATGCTAAATTTTTGGAATAGTTTCTGTATGAATAATGTTATTAAATTGATTAAAATTTTATCAATTAGCATCTTCAATACAAATTGTACATGTATTTGGTTATTCAACCTGATATGTAATGTGTATTTGCAGTCAGTACCAAGTTTATTCTAATTTTTTTTCTTCATGTAACTATTTTTTAGACTTAAACTGTTGCAAACTTCTTATTAAATGATTTAGAGGTAAATACTCTATTCTTTTGCAACTGTGTTCAAAAAAAGGTTTTCATTTGCTACAAACTATCAAATGAAAACTTGTTGTATTTGGTTTTTTAATTAAAAGAGAAACTGATAAAAAGATAAAATAGGAACATGGAATTCACATTAATTAGATTTATTAATTTATTGAGGATTTTTTTAATTATATTTTTATTTCATTTTATTTTAAAATGTGTGGTTGAATATATTTATTATTTTGTCTACTGTATTAATCCTTTTTTTTTTTATTTGTGTGTATTCAAGTTTAAATTTAAAAATTATTATTTAAATAAATTTTAATTCACATCTTAATAATAAAGTACCATAAATATGAAAATTCTGGATAGTAAAAGTTGTTAAATTATGGAGAGCAGGATTAATGGCATAACCTGTATTTACATATACACCTGGGTTTCATTTTATGCGGTAGATAGGTTCCTCAGAAAATGCGCACAAAAGAAATCGCACAAAAATAGACTTAACTTACATTGAAAAACGAGGGGTAGGTTACTGTAATTTTTAAAATCACATAAAAGCAAAGCAACAATGTAAAATTACTTTAAAATTCGCATAAAAAAAAAATAAATAAATAAAATATGACTAATAAAAAATTTCAAATTTGAAAAAAATTGATACAAAACAAACTTTTTTTATTAACTACAGTATTTAATTTGATTCAAAACAATATATTTTTATGCGTAATTTACATTTTTTTTATACATGTACAGTATTTTAATTATTATCGCTATTTGAGACATCAGATTCGTCATGATGTGATGTGATATGAGGTACTGTAGTTTCTCCTTAAATGAAGTCAAGAGGAGATACAACTAAAACGTTTTCCAATCGCTGTTGATCCTTCCCATTTCGCTAAGCAATCTAAAATTGAAATTTTTGCTTCCAAAGAAATTCATTTTCTTGGGTGTTTTTTCCTCTCCATTAGGGTAAACTAAAAGTTTAAAATAAAAATAAGAACTTAGACTTACGATAATAAAAAGATACCGACTCACCACTGTTGGGCAAAATTTAATTAAAACCAACAATTAAAAATTAAATTCTTATTTTTGTGTTTAATTTTTTAATTTTCAATTCCGTTTAAAAATCAAATTTCATCGTTTCACATCAATTTCAGATCACATTATGTAATTTTTCAATTGTTAATTACAATTAAAAATCAGATTTTAATTGTCAAATTTAATTGTGTCCACCACTGTTACTTTTAAAAATAAACTTATGGACACTAAATGATTAATTGATTACGTACTCTTTTTATAAAAAGCAAAAATAGAACCTGATTTAAAATACAAAAATAACAACATACATAATATTTTTCATCTATAACGTTTGAAAGATTTACATTATAGTCTTGTAAAATTTATTACTTGCGGACACTAAATCATTAATTGATTACATACTCTTTTTTTAAAAAGCAAAAATAGAACATGATTTAAAATGCAAAAACAGCAACATATATAGCATAGTCATCTATAACGTTTGAACAGATTTACATTATAATCTTGTAAAATTTAATATGTGTATATAAAATGGGAAAATCCTGATTTTAAGTGAATTATGAACTTCTTTATTGCATAAAATCTATTACAGTACTATTATAAAGCCCTGAAAATATTGAAATTATTAGATGGAGGTCGAACTCCGTACTTTAAATATAACGCGGGTGCGTGAAATTTATAATATTTAAAGTAATAGCGCATTATCGGAGCTTGACTTCTGATCTAATAATTTTTACATATAAAAGAAAACCGTATACAAAGATATTAAGAAGAAATATGAATCGCCTAACTTCAAAATCGCATTAAATAAATCCGCATAAAACGAGACCCGGGTATAATTTCTTTGCCCAATTCAAATCTTTTGGTTTTCTATTTATCTATACTTTATATTGTTTGATATGTATGAAGTGGTTCACTATTTAATATTCATTATACTGTTAAATTATTTTTGAATGAGACTCCAACATATTAATTAAATATATTATTAATATTTTATGTATAGTATAATATAATTTTTTTAACATTCTCACATTTTCAATAAACTTAATTTTTATATACTGTTTTCTTGACAGTATTGCTGAATTACTTTGTTGAGTAATAATATTTTTAATAAAAAAATTATTTTACTCATTGGCTGAAAGAATCATATGATATTAGATATTATCAAAAAAAAAATTGAATAAAGTAAGTTCATGCATCATATCAAAATCTAAAAACAATCTGAATATCAAGTATTTATAATCATTTAAAAAGTTCAAATTGAATGCAGACTAGGGAATTCAAATTTTTTAAAAGAATTACTTATTTATGGTGATGGTCAACTATTTTCATTTTATAGTTCTACTGGATTTTTACTAACACTTATGAAAATTTTTTTAAGATTATGAATTTATTCTAGTTGACGAAAAATATAAATTGTAAAAAAAATATTTTTTTTTTCAAATATTCTCTAAGAAAAATATGAAATAAATGATAAAATTCTTGTTAAAGTTTTGCAGTTATATTTTTGTGTGTTATAATTTTAAATGTTCTTTGCTTGCCAATAGTAAAACAAATTATTCTATTTATCCAAATCTTATTATAAAGGCTGAAAATTTTAAAATTATTAAAGCAGAAGAAGTCAACCTCCGATAATGCGCTATTTTTTAAATATTATAAATCTCTGCGCACTCGCCACCAGTAAGAGTTTAAAAAACTTAAGTGAATCACTTAAGTTTAGAGTGTATTTGTATATACACCAATTTTCACTGACCATATTTAAATCAGGGCTTGAGTCTATTGGGTACCAGATGTTATAATCAAATATTGAGTTGTACAAATTTAGTTAACCTATACCCTCTAAACTTAAGTGATTCACTTAAGTTTTTTAAACTCTTATTGGTGGGCGAGTGCAGAGATTTATAATATTTAAGAAATAGCGTATTATTGAAGGTTGACTTCCGCTTTAATAATTTCTATTTATATAAATGAAATAATTTATGAAATATAGATGGTAGCAACTGTTATGGTGATTTATTGTAGATACATTTATCTTTGAAATAAATATTTATTTTATTTTCTTCGATAAACATTTCTGTTAATCATTGTATTTGATGTATTATATTTATTTAATTTTGTTTTAGTAATAGATTTGAAATATTTGTCAGTGATTTTATTTTTAATATATAATCAAATATATCTGCAGTTTATATGCCTTCACTTAAACATTTTTTTATATTTTTTTTGGTTTTAATGAAAAATTGTGTTGAACTAACAAGTTAGCATGTTAACAAAATATTTCTATTTTTACTATTAATTTGATTTTTTTTTTTCTCACAGAATGTTTAGGTTTGTCATTACCAAATCTTCAAGCCAGTCATTATTTTTTACTATTTTGACAATTTTTAGATCTTATATACATAATTCTCGCATCCATATTTACATTTCACCAGCTTTACATATTGAATACCTCCATTTATATCTTTCACATCATATTCTCTTTAATACTTTATTATTGGAAATCTTTCTTTCTTCCTTCTTCTGACATATCCATTTTTTAATGGTTTTTATTGTTCAATAGTTTTCTTTAGTTTTTCACTGACACATTAAAGCAAATGAAACATATTTATATGAAATGTGATCAATGCTAATTGAAAACTTATTTGTTTTGTCAACTGTTATGAAGTATATTAGAAATAATGTAACAATGTAGAATTAAAATATATATTAGAATAGATAAAATATATTATTAAAATTATATTAATAATCAGCCATAAAGCTAATGCACATACGCTTTATGGATTTTTAACTATAAATGAATAGTTTATTTTAATTATTTTTATTGTTTTTGTGTGTATGTTTTTGCAATTTTTTAATTACTTTTTGTTGTTGTTGAAAGTTTGCCTTATACTTTAGTAAGTTAATTTTATTTTATATTTAGTTAATTGCTTTTTTTTTCTTACATATTATCAGTGTTAGATATTTTTAAAGACTTGTGCTATTTTTTTAAAATTAATATGATTATTATAATGTCTCTTTCTCTTAAATAATACATAATTTATTTATTTATTTTGCCATTGTAAGGTTTATTTATGTGATATTAGGATATTTTCAAGTTTTATTTTTTTTTTCTATTTATAGCTTTAATTATCCATATTAATCAAGAAATTTTTTTGTATCATCATATTTTTAATCTTTTAGGTTTCTTAAAACTATTGTCTTTGTGAAAAAATACTGTCATCACAACAGTCACTGATTTTGAATTGTATCTAAAGAAAACAATATTTTTTAAGTTATTTTGTGCTTAATCGTATTATTTTTAAACAGGTTTCCATTTGAGCTTCTTTGAAATTAGATAATTACATAAAATTTTATGTATTTGCTTCAGAATAATTTAGTTATATCATTTGCATGAATACTTAATAAACGTGTTGATAAAAAGGACCTCCAGTTTATTTTAATTTAAAAGCAATATCACAGTATATGTACATTAATTATTATTTTCATATTTTTAATCTTGATTTCCCTTTCAAACACTCAGAACAAATTCCTTCCTTTAATTATTTATTATCTTTTGTCTACCCTGTTTCCTTATATTTCTCATTTTTCTTTTCTAACGTATTTTATAATTTTTTTTTATATCTTCACTAATCAAATTCCTCATCTGTTTTTCATTCAACTCTTCATACATAGTCTTTTTCTCTTAGTCCTATCATCATTTTTAATGTTTTTATAATTATTTTTTAATCTGAAAATCTGTATTCATAAAATTTCCAATGGTATCCCTCGTTATCACATATTAAAGAGTATTGCCATCCTAAGTCCACAAATAAATAAGTAAAAATAATAAAAAGTTAAATATGAGATTTGCAATAACTATTTGAACTATAATATGTTTTTAAACATTTTATTTAACTTAGAAATACTTTGGTTGTTTGTTTAGGATTAAATGTAATTGGGATTTTGCAGACTTGTATCATATGGTTTTCCTTAAAATTTTGTGCATGTGTTAGAAATCAATGGCAATGCAATATGGCAGTTAAGTGTTTCAGATTGGTGGATTGAATTTCAAATATATTGTTATCAGTTCAGAAAGTTTTCAGTGATGCTACATGAATGGGCAGTATATTTTTTAAACACTTTTATTTAGTCTCTTTATTTGACATATTGCAATGCTGGCTTTTAAATGTCTTCTGCAGAATTTTTATTTTCGAAAGACTTCAACATCTTCCCTTATTACAAATAACTCCCTAATATGTTCTAACTTGGCCATATTCTCTCTGGAAAGCGACCAATATTGGATCTTTTAAAGTATCTTTAAAATAATCTCTATAATATACATGATATCCATTCACGTTGACCATATTCTCTCCAAATAAGATGTCTACTTGCCATTGTGGATGTCACATCCAGCAAGATAAAGAATGTACCACCAATTAGTCATTCTTAACTAAAAAGTTTCCAATGCCTTTAAGTTATGACAATAGAGTCTATAACTTACCTTCATATAATAAATTTGGCACAATATCATACTATACAATGTATGGCTAGTTTAATTTGAATAATTATATTACTTATAATGAACTTCTTTAACTTTTAATTCATTAAATGCAGTCGCTTTTCTATTGAAATTTTTAAATTGATCTCAATCTAATATCTATTCAAGCCAAAAGTTACTAAAGATTTTTTTCTTATTATTACCTGATAGAAGTTGTTTTTAAATATTAATTACTAAGATAATTTTTTTATAGATGCAGTCAAAACATTATGGCTATATAACGTCCTCTGAATTGGCAGAAATATCACAATGATCAACTTAATAAAATCTAAAAACAAAATACCAAAGATGAAGTCTACTTTTATAATTAAAGCAAATCAAAAACTCCAATATTAAACCTATATCATATCTTGATGCTTGCTTCATGAAGCCATCTTTCAATTGTTCCAAAGACTCTACTGTGAAAGTAGGAACAACATTGACACTAGTTCTCATTTCTGCTTAATACTGGTTTTATTTTAAATGCTTTAGAAATTTCATAAACAATAATAATGCTACCTGTCATATATCATGTAACAATTGTCTAATCTTTTATGGATTTTCAAATCTTTTTTAATTAATTGAGTTAAATGTTTGACCAAATTGATAAAAACAATATGTATTACACTTTTGCTGAAAATACTTTTTTTACATTTGCTGTTGCAATTAAAACCACATTGAATCATTAATAATCACTGGCCTATTACTGGAAATAAACTATTTATTAAAATTATTCAAAGTATTTGGTTATATTTAATGTCTTATTTTTAGATCAGAAATTAAAAGGCCTCATTATATAATGAAGCACTTGGTTTCAAATCTAGGTTGATGTGTGGGTATAGGTATTCAGAATTATTGTATATAATTCTAATATTAACCATAATAGAAGTAATAATGGCAATAGAGACAAAAATTTGTTATAAGAGAATATAGATATTTATAAATAGGAGTAAAATTATTTGTGATTTATAACAATGATTTGTGATTCTAGACAATAATATAATAAAATTTGAATTTCAATTAAAGTTTATCAAATATTTTTTTCCACAATATTTTATATTTTAAATTAGTAGACAAATATTTATAATTAAAATAATAAACTAATATTTTATTGTAAACAAACAGTTTATGCATATTGTTATATTTAAAATATTTTGATATAAACCTTTAAATAAATTTTTATTTAAGTTTAAAATTTTAAAAGAAAATTTATCCAATGAAGAAAACCAGATAGACAAAATTATGCTATCAAATTGTAAGTTGATGCAAAAAATGTCCATGCAGTATAAATTACATGATCAAGTTTGAAATTTTTATATAAAAAACTCTCATGGAAGGAAGGGAGGAGAAAAATGTTACGTATTCACTTCATGATAAAAACATAGTATTGTGAAATTGATAATTTGGGATGAATTTGCCATAAGAATAATATTTTAAGTAAATTATAAAATTATTATATTTTTTTCTACCATTATGAAAAAAATAATGTCTTATATACTTTATTAAAATTTCTCATGAATAAAAACAGCAGTTATCTTGTTTTCCATAGTTAATTTTAGAAAATAGATATCTATTATCAAGGAAGATTTGTTTTTAATAATTTAAAAGGAAAATTCACTTGAAAATATTACTTAATATTTATGAAATAAAGGAAATATAAACATGCAATACTAGTATATCTACTTGTTCAGTTAAATCATCAAAACAATACATATTAATATAAACCTATTATTAAAGAAAATTTTATCTTTTTCTATTTCAGTCAAGAAAAACTTTTTATTTTTTGTTATTGTGAAAATATTGTTTTAAAAACAAATATATAAATCCTCCATTAATCACTTTTACAATACTATATTTTATTTTTACTCCTATCCATTTTACAGTTCTGACTGATAAGCAGTCTTCTTCAAAGCTAGTATATATATATTGCAAGGAAATCAAGTCATATATCACATGATCTAATTTTATAAGCTTGTATTACAAATATTATATAATGAACACGCCAATAGCTCTTAACAAGCTTTTTCAGAATATTCTTATCTTCAGACTGGTTAGCACCTCACTAATGACAGCCAGAGCTAGAAACAGTTTGAGGATAGGGATATTCTGAAAAGTTTGTTAAGAGATATTGACATGTTTATTATATAATATATATATGTTATGTTCTTGGCCATAATATCTCAATAAATAATTACACACAGTTTAAATAACTAACAAACTTTATTTACGACTCGCGTTCTCTAACATCAGAGCGATGTCGCGTGCTCGCAAATCTCAGTTGTCACCGCTAGGCGTCAATCCGTAATTATAGAACTAGCCATAACACGACAACTCTCTTTTTTTTTTTTTAATTTTATTTACAAACATAGTCTTTTAAATGTACTGAAGGTCTTCTTCTTCGGTTTGATTTTTCTCTCTTCCCGGAACGTTCAACTGGTATTCTCCTTATTGCTGTGCCATTATCACTTGATGTTGATGGTGGTGATTTCTCTCTCTCAGGTACAGGCAACTGTGTCTCCTCATCCGGTTCTAGTGACTGTGGAGTTGTTGTGAATCTTTCAGCTGTGTTCATTTTGATAAAATCAGCTTTGACAACTTTCAGTTCATTTGTTAATAAATCAATAGAAGATTTTAATTTGCTGTTTTGTAATCGCAAATCCTGATGAACAACTGATAAACTGTGAAGATTGTCTTTAAGCTGTTGAATCTGTTGATATAATTCAGAATTCAAACTTTTTTCTTTCTCTAATTCTTCTACACTAGATTGATGTTTGTGAACTTTGATTCTTAGCACATTACATTCCTTTTCAAGTAATTCTTTATTGTGAATTGCTAGCCTGGCATTATCTTCAGTTTTTTTAACACCAACTTGCTTTTGATTACTTTCATCAATTTTGTATCTTTCTAACTCTTGAATTTTATTTTGTAATTCTAACATTTCAGCTTCTATATTAGTGATTTTATGCCATTCCTCTTCCTTTGCTAATTGAAATTTTCGCTGTATTTCTCTCTCCTTTTCAATTAATTGATGGGACTGTTCTTCACCCAATTTCTTTAATATTTCATGTTGTAAACGAATATCTTCCAATTTTTTTAATTCCTCGTGTAATTTTTCATGTATACTTAGTGGAATTAATGTTGGATCTACTCCTTCATAACAACCCACACCTTGAAAAACATCTTTGTTTGTCTCATATATAGGCTTAAAGTTTTCATTTTCTTTTACTTCCTGTGTTTTAATACTTTTATTATCTTTTCTACTCTTTGTTATTTTATCTTTATTGTTAGATATATTTTGATCATTTTTACTTTTATTTTTCATAGTTACTTTTTGAACTGTAATTTTGTTGCGTTTAATTAAATCTAATAACTCACAATCACGGCCACTAAGAAGTGTTGGTTCGTCTTCTTTTATTATTATAAAACGTAAATTACGCTGGTCTTTGTTTATTTTGCATTGTAGTTTTGCTTTTCCTATTGGGGTAAGAAATGATCCTCCAAAAGCACGTAATTTCTTCTTTGTTTTGTATATTAACGGTTGTGGATGAATAGTGTTAAGCACTTTTTTAGACCTAATGTTTACATCAGCTCCTGTGTTTATTTTTATTTTTACTTTATTGTTATCTAATAAAATCTGTTCATATCAACCATTAAGCGAATGAGTTGAGTCTACACGTCTGACGTATCCAATTGTGTTGTCAACATCACTGGTATATGATGAATCCAAGGTCGCAGTATCGTGTACTTCGTTCACATAACGTCCATTTCTATTAATATTTTTATATCTTGTGTTTGAGTGTTTTTGTGCTTTTAAAATTTTAGTGTCGTAACTTCTCGTACGGCAATTATTGGCAAAGTAGTTTAACTTGCCACAATTATAGCATTTTTTACCAAATGCGGGACACTTGCGTTTTGGATGGTTACGGTTGCACTTTTGACAATTGCGTATGTTTGTTGTATTTTTCGCTATTACGTTAATACATAGTTCAGACTTTCCCGGTAATTCATTTTTGAGTCTTCTAGTTTCATGTCTACGTATTATTTCCAGTGCTTTTTCTAGTGAAATATTCTTTTTTTCAAATAATCTGTCTTTTAGTCCTTCTTCTTTTTGTACCATTATAATTCTATCGCGGAGGATATTTTGTTTTTGATCACCAAAGTCAGCTTTTTCAACTACTACTTTTAAGCGAGTAAGAAAATGATCAATCGATTCTCCCTCGTATGGTTCCATTGTATATGCGTTTATTCTGTCATATAATGTTGTTTTCCTGGTGTTAAAATACTTATCCATTTGGTTTAAGACGGATAAAAATTTTGTTTTATCTTCTGGATTCGCGTGATCTAATGTTTTTATTACATCTCTCCCTTTTTTTCCAATGAGATGACATAATATTCCTAATTTTACTTTATCTGATTTCATATCGTTTTCTGTAGCTTCTAGGAAATTTAGGAATAATTCTTTCCAATCAGTCCATTTGACTGACATATTTCCTTCCATAGATAGCGGTTCGATATTGTAAAAGCGATCGAATTGTGACGCCATTTTGTATATCGACAAATATGATATGGAAAAAAAAATTGCTATAAAAACTATTTTTATCAATCTTTAAATACTCACTGTTTTATACTTTAGAAATTTTTTTTTTTTACTAATATTTCATTGATCTACTCCTGACACCATGTTATGTTCTTAGCCGTAATATCTAACCAAATAATTACACACAGTTTAAATAATTAACAAACTTTATTAACGACTCGCATTCTCTAACATCAGAGCGATGTCACGTGCTCGCAAATCTCAGTTGTCACCGCTAGGTGTCAATCCATAATTATAGAACTAGCCATAACATGATAATATATGTACATGAATAAATAAATAGATGATCTAAACCATATAAACAATACTAACATATTTTTTAACTCTTATTTTTTTCTATGGCATTTACTATAAACTTTAGCAAGTAATAATAGATGTCAGATGGATAATGCTTAACAAATAACTATCCTGGTGTTGTCTTTTTCATTATCCTCAAACTAGTTTCAAGCTTATAGCTTTCATCAGTAAGGAGTTGGATCTTAGAACAGTCCACCTAGACTTTTAGAATTTAATCCAAAATCCAAAGCTCCTCACTGATGAAAGCTATAAGCTTGAAACTAGTTTGGGGATAATGGATAGGACAGCATATGATAATGATTTATTAAGCATTATCATCTGGTAAGTATTATTACTTATTATAGTAAGTGGGATAGAAGTGATGGAAAAATATCATACTAAACGACAGTATGTAATCTAAAGTCTTCTGAGAGAGTTGTATGATAATTTATTGTTTCCTTACCAAATCCCGATAAAGATACCTAAAAACTAGAACCTCATAAAATATAAAAACTGAACTACTTTCTATATGACTGTACAGACAAGTTGGCTTAGATTGAAAGCATCTACATGTTTTTTTAATTTATGCTATTAACCTGATAGTAAAAACATAAGTTAAATAATAGCAGTTGGAAGGAAGGTGTATTAGATCCTAAAGATCCAGGTGCACTGTTTCAAGATCCAAAGCTCCTCACTGATGGAAACCATAAACCTGAAACTAGACTGGGATAATGAATAGGCACAGGATAGAAATTTATTGAGTACTTATCATCTGGTATCTATTATATACTAAAGCTTATAGTATCTGACATAGAGATGGTGAAAAAGTATGCTACATTTTATATATATTTCGAAGCAAATTTATTGTAGTTATAATATTATAGAATACCATATATTTATTAGTTATCTATGTTTGTAAGCCTATATTGTTTGATAATGTTTCAAATATAGTATTGATGTGCATTAAGTTTACATATATAACAAAATGCTTACATTCTTATAGTATTATATAATTTTTTTGAAATATTCCTCATTTAATTAAATGATATTATTGCTAGTCACTAATATTTTACTTGTTAAAAATATTTTGCTTCTTTATTAATGAAACAGGAAATATCCATCATTTGCATAGTGTCTGTATTGTTATGTGCTACTTTATTAATAAGCTAGCAAATACAGAACATTGATCACTCATATAACTATTGTAGCTAATCCTGATAGAGAAGCCAAAATAATGTTTGAAATTTTATCTGAAGTGAGTCTTTCAATAATATTTTTTATATTAAAATATCTCAAAGTGACATTTTTTAAATGCCCAATACTATTGCATTATGCTGTTCTGGATTAATTTGTGGCAGAGAAAATTTTCCATTAAACTTTATTATTTCAGAGTATGGTTATAATTTTAATATGATTTATATATACTTAGGACTTCAAACTTCATCTGAAGGCTTATATTGTCTAATAATATACCAGTTACCAATAATAGTTATGAACATTTGTTAGCATGTTGGATTTGACTTTAGTTAAAAATGTACACTTTACTATTTAACCATCAAACATTTCATGTTCACTATTCTTTATGCTTACACAAGTTGTTTATGCAAAGGCAAATCTCCATATAGTAGCGCCATTCATTGATGAAAGCCACAAACTAGAAACTAGTCTGGGGATATTGAATAAGTAGGCATTAAATAGGGATTTTATGTCAAACCTTCCTACATCCATTGATTATTCTGGCTTGCACCGAGTGGCGCTACTATGTGGAGTTTTGCCTGTGTGTATCACTATTTAAGTTAGAGAAACTGTTTAAGCATACATAAAACAATGTCATGCATTTGCAATATTTAAACTGGGGGGGGGGGGCAATGTAATTTTAGATATTATAGCATTAACAAAAAAAATAATAAATTTAGTTCATGTCATAATGTGTACAATGTCAATTTTATTAACAAAATAGATGTGGAATTAAAAATTAAAGTATAATTCATGTCAATTTGAAAAATAATTAAAATATTTATAATGGAAATATAATTTTATTTGATATAATTAGACAATGAAAAACTGTGAAGATAATATGAAAATTGTTTGTAAATAGAATATAAAGTTCACATTTCATTTTTTAGTTTGGAAAGTTCAGTTTATTATTTAATAAGTTATGATTGATTTGGGTTGTTGATTTATTATTTAATACAATTTGTTTCATTTCTTTTGCTGATTTAGAAGTGATACTGAAATGTTTTCTGTGGAATTGATATGGATTTAGAATGGAAGAAAAGAGGATATGATTAGAGTAAAACTAATTTTTGATTTTGGTATTTTATTTTATTTTTGTGCATTAATAAATGGGTAAATATTTGATAATATGCATTGTGTATATGATTACTATCGACATTTTTATATCTTTAATCATATATTCAGTGTACTCCAATCTGATAATGCTTAGCTCATTATGATTTAATCATACTTATTATATTTGGTTTCTAATATAAAACCATGAATCTTTATAGAGATTTAAAAGATTTTCAAAGAAAAGAAAAATTTATCAAAATATCAAGTATATTATTAATCAATTGACAAAATAAATAGTATCTTATTCAAAAATTTGACATCCAAGATGGGTCATAAATACATACATTGATCTGTTAGATAACTATTACAATATATATATAAATTAGAAATATGTATGTTAGAATATAGATGATTTGATTTTTTTTTTGATGACAATAAATAATGGATTTTTTATATTTTTTACCATAAATTAATAAAGATATTAAAGGTAAACAGGATTTAAATTTCTATGCTGGTTCGGAACAATCAAGAATTTGAAATTGATTTGTTTTATATTTCTGAAATATTAAACTAAAAAAAAAATTGCTTTTTTTTTTGTTTTTAGAATTCTGAATCCAAACATTCCTGGTATCAATCACTCAAAGAAGGCAAACACATTCCAACTTTGACTCATAAGTATAGTCACAAAGTCAGCCAATTTCATAAAACTTTGAAGAATTCACAGGGCAAAGTATTGGAGTCATTGCATACACGGTCTCTTAATACTCCAAACTTAAATCCAGAAACACTGTTACAGGAAATAGCTAAAGAGCAGAATTTTGAAGTTACTTATGTCAGTATTGAGGAACTTAGTTTGTCTGGTAAGCATTTTTAGATTAAAATTTCTTTTTTTGTTTTTTGTTTGATTATATTACAAGTTATGTATTATATTAAAAAGATCTAAAATTATTTACAATGGAATTTAACATTTTATAAATTTTTAATTTTGCTGTGAAAAGTCTAGATCAATAATTAAATAAAAAAAAATATTATTTTATGGATTTTTTTTTTTGCATTTTATATTAGTTTCAGATGTTTTTTTGCTTTAGTATGTTTTTTTTTAAAAATATTTTATATATTAATTTTGATATCAATGTAGTATTTGCAGTTTTCTTTTAAAGATTTTTGAGATTTGATCATTACTTCAAATTTTCTTGTTATTTATTTTCAAACACAGTCTTGCTCTATGTTTACTGCATCTTTACTTAGATCTGAAAAATGTATTGCACAGTAATAAATAGTAATCAAGTAATTTAATTAGATGTTTAAGCTTTCATTTGTTTATTAGAATGCAAATTAATATTTCATAATTCCAAGAGATTTTGTAATTGAGTAGTTTAGTATATATTTTGTTCATTTGCATCGAGTAGTTTAGTATATATTTTGTTCATTTGCATCTGATTTTACTATACAAAAATTACACAAAATAAGAAGTCTTGTTATATTAAAACACTATTTTTGGCATCATTTAGGGCAGAAATATACCAATGAAATATATACAGCAGAGAGAATTCTTAAAGAATATCTGTTAGAAAGTTGATGCCAATTTCATAAGATTGTGAGATATGAGCTATAAAGATTGTCTGATTTGCTGAAACATTTTTGTAAAACTTATGTTCAATGCTTCAAAATTTATAATTTCAAGGATGATAATTGCATTATTTAAAGATTGAATTAGTAAATCTAGACCATTTGTAGTTGGAAATTAATAATTATTGATAGGAAGTGATTTGAGTCTCATCAGAACAAATGTAAAAACATTATACAACTGAATACTAAGGTCTCTCTAAATAATTCGTCACGAGTTTCACAGGCAGAACATTTATGACCGATCTTTCTTTTCAAAAATACTATTTTCTTGATGAGAATGCTATAATTTGAAAATAATAGTATTAAGAACTTTAGAATGAGATTATAGATATCTGGAAATGTTATTTACTGAGACAGATCATTATTTATATTTTTCTCAAAAGAAATCCATCAACAAGATTACAAATAAAAATATTTTTGGATTAATCTATGATTAGATGTTAAATATTTACAGTGATAAATAAAAATACGATTTTATTTGCAGTCAGAAAGAATAATCATAAATCAGGAATCATTTAAAAAATTAAAAACACTATCTTATGTTTTCTAATATGCACATTCCTAATTTTTGTGCATATATATAATTGATAAAATCTTTTAACTCTTAATTTGCATTGTGGTGAGTGTATGAAAAAATAATCTTAACTATCAAGGTAAAATTCTATAATTTTAAAGTCTTCAAATTTCTTATTATAAACTTTAGTGTTCTGTTGAAATCAATGTGCCATAATTTTAAAAGATAATTTTTTCTGAAAAATAATTTTAAGTAGAAATCTATTTTTCTATCCAGTTCTGTTATCTAGTGTACATTTAGAATAACCACTAGATTATTGTGTAAGCTAGATCATGTAGTGGTTTGTTGGTTTTGTGTCCTAATTTTATAAATAAATGAAAAATGCAATATAAATAATATAATTTTAATGTTAAATATTTTATTTGTTCCAAATATTATTTTTAAAAATTATATTTACATTTAATATCACATTCAAGACTACTTTCACTATTTTGCTTGCAAATTAAGAGAATATATAAATATTCATTAAGATTTTTTTTTTTTTAGTCTTTTTAGAAATTTGAGTGATAAGAATAATTGTTGATAACTATTTAGATAGAAAAGATGGTTAATATTGGTTACATTGCCCTTGTAAAATCCATTGATATTATAGTGAATTGGATTATTTTATTTAATATGGGTGAAGAGACAAGAATTTATAGGAATATTATCACTTATCTTTTTTTTGTTTTTTTATGGAAGTTGTTGAATAAGAGTTATTTGATAAATAAGAAATTAGCAATAGAGGAAAGTGGATTTATTACATAACATTTTCTAACAAGAATATGTAAAAAGTTTGAAAACTAATGCAATTAGAGTTAAAGAAATAAAAATAGGAAAAAAAGATAATAGATTAACTGTGATAATTGACAAGTAAAATAATAATTGCAACACTTATAAATTTTTAATAAAGACAAGATGATATTATATTGCCTCTAAATCATAGAGCTAAGAAAGGGATTTTAAAATATTTTGTTTTAGTGCAGCTTTACATAGAATAGAAATTTAGAAAAAAATTAGATCACAATTACAAAATTCAGATGATATACTTATTCTGTTGATTCATGTAAATTTGAATAGATATCCAGTTTGATAAAATTAAAATAGTTCTTTGAAATCTTAAAAACAGAAAAACTGCAGATATTCATGAGATTCCTGGAAAAGTAATATATGATGGTAATAAATGTGCTTCAAAATTATTGGAATTTATTAGGACCCCTAATCTTAAGAATGTTTTGATTGTTACAATTTACTAAAATAAATGAATAAATAAAAAATTGACAATCATTATCATACAGTATCATTGTTATTCAAAAAATTAATAAAAGTGTTTTTCAAGAATTTCATTAAATAGGTTGTTTTCAATAGAGAATCAAGAGTATTGAAGTATTAAGACTTGTTGCCTGTGTTTGCAATGGCAGATTGTTGTATTAAAAAGTCACAACTACCTGTTATTATTTAGTATTGTAATGTGTTTATTATTTTTGTATACAAATTTACACTTTTTATATTGATTTTATTCTGCTGTTGCAAACACCCGTCCTCCCTGCACCACTGGAGAAAGGTTCATTAGCAAACACGGCGCAGATCTAATACATAAGTACTAAATCAAGTTTTTTTTTGTTATATTACATTTTTATATTTTCAAAGGAATACTTTTATTCCAAACATTATCAATTGTTGAATAATTGTTTGTTTTTAAAAAGTTTGTCTGATTTTATATATATAATCATGGAAATTTAAAGTTTTTTTTATGAAAAAGGCTGAATAGTAAATGAGGTTCTATTATAGGGAAAATTTCATAGAGAGAAACAAAAATGGCCATAATATTGACAAATATCTTAAAATTAAATATTGTATGTAATACTAAGATCAACTGATCATGCCTATAATTATGAATTTGAAAAGAATTTATGAATGAAAGTTCTCATTAGTGTGTCTGATGAAGCAGATATACTGACTAGGTAAAATTAAGGCATTAATAATATGGCCTCTTTAATCATTAATACTTTCATAATTGTCAACTGAAAAAAATACATTGTAGGATCTTATCAAAATCAGATCAGGCAAATTGATTTTTATTTTTTTAGAATGTGATAAAAAAGTTAATCGAAACCTAAAAGAGATTTTAATTGTATTAAGAGAAAATTTCATAAACAATTTCAAAAGTAAGATTTAGGAGATGTAAGTTTATCTACATTGAAGGATGTTAACTTAGCATTAAGTAGTAAGATAGCCCACAAAAGAAAAAAAATACAATCAAAGGATGAGCAAAGAGAAAAATAATCTGGAATAAATTAAACTGAGCATTGATTAACTTTGAAAACATTATTTTAGCAAAAAGATATTACTAAAATTAATTAATACACCTGTGATATATATACTCTCTAACATTATCACATTAAGTATTATAATATAAACTGCATAAATAAATTTTTCATTTCTCAAAAACTAATAATTATTTAATGTGAATTCAAAAATAGCTACACGTTCAATTTATTAAATTGTTATTTTAACTAAAACCTATTCACTGCTTGGTTTACAATAGCTAATTTATACCTACTTGTTTTGTGTTCTAATTTTTGTTAAACTTGAAAAAGAAAAAAACTGAAAGTGGAAGTATCATATTAGTTTAATTAAATTTATAATATGTGATATAGGTAGAAATATTTTCACTAATTATTGCTAAATCATCCATTTTTATCATCAATGAAAAATAGTGATAATGTTTGTAATTTTAGAGTTTATAAAAATTCAATTTTTATCATATTTTGACTATTTTTTTATTGCTTATTTTATAAATCCAAATTGTTCTTACCAAATTCTTTTTATATTTTTTATTTATATTTAAATTATGTATTTATTACAATGTGTACTATCATTTTTTAGGAAAACATCAATGTTTACTACAGCTTTCAACTTTGCCAGTTGCAGTTTGTCATGGCACAGGAAACTCCTCAAAAGAAGCACAATCTCATGCAGCACACAATGCTCTTGAGTACTTAAAGATTATGACCAAAAAATGAAGTAATTATTATTTTATTAAATATTTATAATCATGTGTTTAAATGTCAAAAGTAAATTATTTAAAACAGCATTTTGTAATCTGTTTCATGATGCAATGACTTTAAGTATTTAGTAATTAAATTTATTTTTTTAAAAAGTAAATTAGCCATATGATCATGCTATTATATTTTTAGAATATCATTGTCTTACTTACACACAATAAATTTTAAAAAAACAAAACTAGATTATATATAAAATTAATTTAGTTACCCAAGTTATGTCACTATAATGAGTTATTCTAGATTTTAACTTATTAAATGTAGTAGTAGCACATTTGAGTATGTTGCACCTCTACATGTAAATTTGCACCTTTCTACTTAAAAAGTTATTGTGATATTTAAATTGATTCACATTTAGAAGTGGACAACAGTCCAAATTAAAAATTGCTGAAGTTTATTTTTCTGTCGCTAGTTGGTAGAGGATTTGAGTTTTTTTTAAATATTAATTAACAAATCATTGTCTATAGTTTACATTAAAAACATTCTGTAGATCACTTTTTGAATTGTCGATAATATATACTGTAAATCAAGTTAAAAAGATGGAGTCTTGTTTTTAATCAGTCAAATTAAAAAAACTTCATTGTCAAGCCTCTATAGTAACTTAAGTGCTTGAAAGCAATCTATAAACCGAAAGATCTATTATCATCAAAAATGAAAAACAAATTGGAGTAAATGCATATGCCATTTTTAACATTCGACTTTCATTTTCAAATATTTAGGATTTTACATAAATAAAATTAAATGGACAGTCAGTTAATTTTAAATTATTGCACAAATCTTTTTGATTTACTGAATCAAATAAATGCCTTAATCAAATTAACAAAAGCATTATAACAGATTTTCTTTTGCAAATAAAATATACAATACTTAATTGTATAAACAGAAAACAGCTACATTATTGCATCATAAGTACTGTAATTATTCATTGTTAATAGACAAGATAAGATTGTCCACTAAAATCCTAATTATATATATATATTTGTAATTTTAGGTTTGATTACTGGTTTTATATTTGTGGTAAATAAAAATAACACCAGTTTTAATTTTATATTAATGAGGGTGCACGATTCTATTTAATACTATAAAATAATAATCAGAAAATAATAAATTCTTACAACAGCTATATAAATATCAAATTTTTTTATCTACATAAAAAGCCTTTTTCAGCACCTGATTTGATGCTCTTTTCAAATGTTAATAATATATTATGTTATCAAACTATTACAAACATAAAACCATCTAGTGTTCAATAATGAAATTAAAAGAACCAATACAATATAAATCATTAAAATAAATCAAAACCTACATATAAATCCAGTAATTACAAAATAATTGACTACACCTGGGTCTCGTTTTATGCGGTAGATAGGTTTCTCAGAAAACGCGCACAAAAAAAATCGCACAAAAATAGACTTATCTTGAAAAATGGGGGATAGGTTACTGTAATTTTCAAAAATCGCATAAAAGCAAAGCAACAACATAAAATTACTTTAAAATTCACATAAAAAAAAAATAAGGAAATAAAATATGACTAATAAAAAATTTCAAATTTGGAAAAAATTGATACAAGACAAACTTTTTTTACTACAAAACAATATATTTTTATGCGTAATTTATAGTATTTTTCATTTTTTCATACATGTACAGTATTTTAATTATTATCGCTATGTGACGATAAGTAAGTTCATTTGTAAACTAATAAGACATCAGATTCGTCACAAGAGGAAATACAACTAGCGCCAACTTCATTTTTTAATTGCTCTTATCATGGACTCGCCTAAACTAAATGTTTTCCAATCGCTGTTGATCCTTCCGATTGCGCTAAGCGATCTAAAATTAAAATTTTTGTTTCCAAAGAAATTCATTTTCTTGGGTGTTTTTTTCTTCTCCGTTAGAGTAAACTAAAAGTTTAAAATAAAAATAAGAACTTAGACTTACGATAATAAAAAGACACCGACACACCACTGTCGGATAAAATTTAATTAAAACTAACAATTAAAAATTAAATTCTTATTTTTGTCTTTAATTTTCAATTCCGTTTAAAAATCAAATTTCATTGTTTTGCGTCACATTAATTTCAGATCACGTTACGTAATATGTAAATTGTTAATTATAATTAAAAATCAGATTTTAATTGTCAAATTTAATTTTGCCCATCGTTATAACTCACCTTTTAAAAATAAACTTGCCACTAAATGATTAATTGATTACATACTCTTTTTTTAAAAAAGCAAAAATAGAATGTGATTTAAAATGCAAAAAAAAACAACAACATGCATAATGTAGGCATCTATAATGTTAGAACAGATTTACATTATATATAATCTTGTAAAATTTAATGTACTGATTTTGTGTGTGAATTATGAACTTCTTTATTGCATAAAATCTATTATAGCACTATTATAAAGCGCTGAAAATATTGAAATTATTAGAGAGAAGTCGAACTCCAATAATGCGCTATTACTTTAAATATGACATGTGAGTGCGCGAAATTTATAATATTTAAAGTAATAGCACATTATCGGAGCTCGATTTCTGATCTAATAATTTTTACCGCATAAAAGAAAACCGCATACAAAGATATTAAGAAGAAACATGAACCGCATAACTTCAAAATCACATTAAATAAATCCGCATAAAACGAGACTTGGCAATATAATAAATTACATGCATTTTTTTTTCTTTACAATTATATATATGTCAATTTATATAATTTTCCATTCATTTTTAATTAGCCAATTACTAACCAAATTTATAGAAGTCTTGTAAATATTCATACAATTATTTTTAATACAGTATGTTTCATATATTTGTTTTCTGTTTGGATCTTTGATGTAATTTAAATATTTAATACTTTTTGTAGAATCTATGCTATGCCCATATTTTAAGTAATGAATATATAATGCAGATTTATCATATCTTCTATTAATTGCATTATTATGTTCTTTGGCTCTTACCTCTAATTGTTTGCCAGTATGCCCAAAGTAAATCATTTTACAAATTTCGCATACTGGCAAACAATTAGAAGTAAGAGCCAAAGAACATAATAATGCAATTAATAGAAGAGATAATAAATCTGCATTATATATTCGTTACTTAAAATATGGGCATAGAGTAGATGCTACAAAAAGTATTAAATGTTTAAATTACATCAAAGAGCCCAAAAGAAGACAAATATATGAAACGTATTATATTAAATATAATTATATGAATATTTACAAGACTTCTATAAATTTGGTTAATAATTGGTTAATTAAAAATGAATGGAAAGTTATATAAATTGACATATATATACAATTGTAAAAAAAAAAAAAAATGCCTGTAATTTAATTTATTTATTATTTTGTTATGATATAGTCAATTATTTTGTAATTACTGGATTTATATGTAGGTTTTGATTTATTTTAATGAGTTATATTGTATTGGTTGTTTTAATTTCATTATTGAACACTAGATGGTTTTATGTCTTTAATAGTTCGTTAACGTAATAGATTATTAACATTTGAAAAGGACACCAAATCAGGTGCTTTTGAAAAAGGCTTTTTATGTATGTAAAAAAATTTGATATTTATATAGCTGTTGTAAGAATTTAATATTTTATAGAAGAACAGCATAAAGATATTTATTCTTTTCCAATTTAATTATTTAATACTATGTATGTGCATACAATCAAATTAGTACTTGTTCCTAAGAAATTATAGTATAAGATCATATGGTATAATATATATATATATATGTAATGATTAAATAAAATATATTTATAGCTGTATTATCAGTATTAACAGCCATTTATAAAACAAGCAAAACATTCTGTTTTCAGAAATTACTGTCATAAAAATTGTAAACAAAATTGAAGCTCATAAAATATCTCTGTTTAACCCTGATTTCCATTTTGAATGCTTGAGGTTTTCCATCAACAGCAATGACTTATATATATATACCATCATGCAGAAGCTATGTAATATGAATAAACAATCAATTAATTTCAATCATTGCCACAAATATTTTTTAAGAAACTGGGCTGTATATCTTTGTCAATATATAAATATTAATCATTATTTTGTTCACAAATATGCCTATAGTACTTCTTCTTTCTTTAAAACCATAGTGAGCCATTCCCAATTTTTCATTTATGACTAGAAACAGTCTTCAATAATGGGTACACTGATTTGCTAGTATAATCACTATGGCCTTATTTATTTTCTTTTATAAATTGAGAAAATATAAGCATTCTAAGATTGTGTGGCCCGACTCCATAGGTCCATATTTTTAAAAAATTCCAATAATTTTGAAGCTAACATATTACCATTGTGATTTTAAATCTTTTCAGAAATTTTATCAGAATCTATATCTTTTTATTTTTAATATTAATTGGGTTAGTTATATCAAGCTGGGTATCTGCCAAAATCTAAAAGAATTGGTTGAATCGCTATATTATTAAAAAAGTCTTTATTATTTAAATGATCATCAAAATATTCTCACTACTTATTTGAAATATCAACATTATATAAAAAAAAGAATGCTTTCCATGGATTTAATAGAATTATGCCATTGTTTTTTAAGCCATATCTTATACGCATTGCATCAAAAAGGATCCAAAATAATTATATACAATTTTAATTGATTTAATTTTTTTTTTTTTTGTTAATCATTGTATTTTTGGCTTTATATATATACATATATCACTTATGATGCTCCACATTCATTTTATTATCATTTTCAAGCAGAAAATATGTAGTTTTTTTTTTTAAATATTTTTTTTGCCTCAATAATATGACATGTTTGAATATCTAAATTGCTTATTTTAAAAAATTTCTAGTTTTTAAATCAATTCTTTCTTATTATCAGACAAATGAAGGTTTTTTTTTTTAATAAACTTCTGAAGACATCTTTAAAGTAAATTTTTTGCCTCAATAATATGACAAGTTTGAATATCTAAATTGGCTATTTTAATATTTAACAGATATTTAAATTTAGCACGAATAGTAGCAGTAACTTTTAAAAAATGGACATAAATTGATAAGAAAATTTAATTCAGCATAGGACTTTATTTTTTTTTAATTTATCGGTCTGTATTAGTATATCTAATAATCTGAAGCTGTAAGGACTCTTGTGAAATAGCTCCTAATTATAATATTTTTATAAAATGCTATAGATTCGTTTTGAGCTTGGATGCACACATTTCTTTATAGTAATTTTTCTGTCTAAGCAACATGTATGAGATAGTCAAACTAGTTCACAGAGCCATTATATATTTTTTTAATAACTTTGGCTCAAAATATACCATTATTACCAAACATGCATTAAAGTAAATCTCCAAGAAGAAAATTATTGATTTTTTTCATTAACATTAGTTAATGAAAAATAAAAGATTTTTTTTTTCTGAATCTTAACATAAAAACATAAGCCTTCATCAGATGGGAATAGGTAATCTTGCATAAACCAATTTTTGATATCATTAATCTTTTATTTATATATCTAAGAATTCCAAGGATAAAAGATCCCAAATTAGACTTCGGCAAATGCAATACTAAGTAAACTTTTTCCATTTGTTAATGTACCTTTTTAAAAAACTAATAGCCTTCTATTTGTTCAATTAAGCTTTTTTTCCCTATGGAAATTAAGTTTCACTAAGAGCAGCTACATAAATCTTAAACCTTGATAACTCCTTAATCGTAAGTGCTGTCGTATATAACAATAAATTTTTTTTTTTTTGAAGAGTTCTTTTTAAGCAAGATTTGCATATTCTATATATTTATATTTACAACAAAAAAATTGAAATATTTACATTAATTATTACCAATTGATTTGACACCATTGTCATTCTTAATATTACAATTTTTTCTATCAGTTTAATGCTGTCATATATAACAAAAATTTTTTTTTTTTGAAGAATTTGTATTAAGCAAGATTTGCGTAGTCAGTGTATAAGATTTGAAATACAGGCATTCTTCATATACTTGGAGCTTAATTGTAAATATTTATTAAAAAAAAAATTGAAATATTTACATTTATTATTAGTAACTAATTTGACACCACTGTCATTCTTAAGATTACACTTTTCTACCGGTTTAATGAGCTATTTGCCAGGCATGGACATTTAACTGGAATTAATGAGGCAGGCCAATTTTGGGACACATTTTAAAAATTCTTTCACATGCATGAAACATAAGAATAAGGCTGCCCAAATAAAGTTATTTGCTAAACAAAACTCCTACCCCATTACGATTCTAAAAAAAGTCATTTGTATTTGCTCATGTAAGTTCGTAATTTCTGGTTTTCTAAATATATCCTCATTGTTTCTTCTTCAATGCTCAAGGCTTACATTCTTATAAATATTTGTACCCAGGATAAAAAAAAAAAAGTTTGATTCCATTAAAATGCAATCCTATTTGCACAATAGTAGTATATCTAGATGATTGATGGCATAGGATTCATAGCAGTCAGATTATACTAACTTAAAATGATTTAGGATTTATAAGATTAAAAAAGAAAATGGAAAGAGAATAATAAAAAGAGTGCAGACAAAACTGATTGCATCAAAACAGCATCCAACTTTTAATAAACAGCTGTAGGATATTCTTGATTAAGCATTGATTTTATTGGTTATTGCTTATGTATACATACTATCATTGCATGTTTTTTCCCATTTTTTTTAGATTTATTATCTTCAGTCATTTAAACTAGAGTTCAGTCATCATGAACTTCACACTATCAAATTTTTTTCTATACAGGTTGGCAATGAGATTATAAGCTTTGCACAAATATATTTTCATTTTTTAATAATGCACATGCTAATTCGCTACAACTTGTCTTTATTTTTTATTCTTTTTTTTTTTTTTTTTTGGTATAAGAATGGCCATAATAGTTTAGGAATGACTGCTAATAATTATGAGATATTGTTAAATTAATAATAATATATGTGTGGATATGAGTATTGGGTATCAGTCTTCACAATTTAACATGAGAGAAATATCTAAAAAAAAATTATTTATTTATTGCCATATTTTTTTATTATTATGATGGATTATATAAATGCTATAACTAATATATGCATATGATTTCATATTAGTTTTAGGTGTAGTCCAAAGAAATAAAGAATTTTTGTTATAGAAAACAATTATAGTATTCATTCTACTTGCTAACTAACGAAGTGACTTAGAAAATGATTACTATAATTTTTTTTAGATAGAGTATGAACCTTGTTTTTTTTGTTGCTATAATTCTAGATTAAGGACTAAAGTATTTTCAGGAAGTAGTTACCAATAAAAGTAAACAAATGTAACAGCTAATAATATGTGGTTATGTTTAGATGTAAGTCATCCAAAGACTTATTAGAAAAACTTAGCAGAGTTGTTTTACAATTAAATTTAAATCTTGTTTACTTAAACTATTTACCTTTAGTATATCATAAGTGACAGTAGCAATGTTATCAGCATTAACAATTTCAGATAAATAATTTTTTAGTTTGAATGAAGAAGATATATAAACCATTATAATCGATTTTTTTTAAAGATAAAATTTTGCAGTTTTTATTAATATTTATTTAACTCGTTATTTTTAAATACATGTTGATGTTAACACATGATGGGAAATTATTAGTATATAAGTGAATGTATTGTATACAATTATTTTTAATTATATAAAAATTAAATGTTTTTATTGTATTTTCAGCTGATACCTGAAGTACTTCTGGTCTGACCATTAGTGGTAGCATCCAAGAAAATGTAGATTGCATATGTATATAGCTGTGGAATTTGTAGTTGGATATGGATAAATCTGCAAAATTTTTAAGTTCTTTTTTTTTTTAGTATTTTTTATTTTTACAGGTTTTTTTTTTTGTCTTTTTAGAAATTTTATAAATTATCTAACTATATCTATCATCCTTTTCTTTTGTTAGACTGTAACCACTCTGATTTGACGACTGACTAAAACCATCATCCGCAAAAGTAAGCTACCCCCAAAAAAATGTTTCCACCTTTTAAAGAAAAATACTACTCATTAAAATTTATCAAAAAATCCTTCAAAATTTGATAAACCATATTGTCTCAAAAATCTTAATATATTAGTATTGATAAATTGTGGGCTTGGTGTATGAAATGTTAATCAATTGAATTAGTGTACTCACAAACTGAATTAGGCTAAATAAAATAAATATGATTAATAAAAGTTCATATTTGGAATTCTGAAATCATTTATGTAATATTATTAGACATCATCAGTATTATTTTAAAAGTCATTTTGTTAATTAGGTCATTTATTTAATCATGTGTATTTTTAAAATTATTATGTGTTATTCTGATCTTATATTTATGCTAAATAAATGGCCTGCAATTTATTAAACATAAAATTTTTACAATTTTAAATATAACTGATATATATTTGTAAGCAAAAATGGTAGTAACTTAATTTAAATAATTTTATATCATTCAGTATGTGCATATGAATATATATAATTATAACAAATCTTTTAAAATGTATTTAAAAATATTTCTAATAAAATTCATTAGTAAAAACATTAGTATTCTTTTTAGGTTATGCTATTACAGTAAGTAGCCAAGATTTTTTGAGTCTTAATTTATGTCTTAGTTTTTAAACTAGAGTTGTCCAGCCAGATTACAGCATAAAAATATTTGTTTAGCTTTTTTTTTTTTTTTTTGAATGGATTGATTAGTTTGTAGATAATCCTTAATGTCTGCTATTATCATTAAAATCATTGCAAAAGTTGTAAATTTTGTATCTTTTTTGAAAATAATCTAGATAGAAAATATTCTAATTGTTTACAAACATTATATCAGTATACATGTATTAGGATTACTAATATATATTTGTAAAAAGAATTTAAAATTTTGTATAAAATTTTTAAAGAAAGCACAAACTGATTTGTATTTGGATACATATATATAGATGAATAAAATAACAAGGACATGTGTAATACTATATATATTCAAATCTCTGATTAATAACTCAAGTTCTCTCAGAAATGTCCATATTAAATATTTAAGTTATGTAATTAGAAAACAATGGTTGTGTTTTATGTGTGTAATATATATATAGATTGTCATACTCTGTGTATGTGTCATTAGTAAGATTCTTAAAAAAAAGGTCGTTCGACAATTACTTTCATATTTATAATAATAAACTTTTCAGTTTTAATAGATTCTTATCATTTTTAAATTTGGTTAACATTAATATTTGATTGATTTTTATGTTTATTTTAATTCAGTATTTCAGGAATTTGAATCTAATCACTTGACCAGTTAGTTGTTGTTTTTTTTTTTTAAAAAAAATTGCTTAGATTGAAAGAAATTTTTGATTTTAAAAACTGTGTATAATATATCTTAATTATTTCAAAAGGTTTTTTCCATTTATTTTTATAAAAAAAAAATACAATCCTTTTTTTTTTTTTTTTTAAAGTTTTCTTTATTGAAAATGTATCAGTATGAATTTCCAACCCCCCCCCCCCCAAAAAAAAAAAAAATTAAAACAATTCTGGAATAAAGTAAAATTAGATTTATATTTGTTTTGACAAGTTATAATTTAAATAGAAGTTATCCATTAAAAAAAAATATATATAGTCATTCTTGCAAAAATCAGAATTAAGTAATCCTAAATATTCATTTCTATTTATGTATATATGTAGGTAAATAAATTATGTTTTTTTGTGTTAGTGTGAATAAATTTATATTTACACTTACACAAATTTTTTATTAAATATCAAATGCTATTGATGCCATTTTGTGTTATATCTATTAATATATTGCAATTTAAAGAGTCTTTATATATGATTATGACTATTTTTTGTATGACATTAAAAAAATTTATTTTTTGAAATATTATAGAAATAGTAATTTTAATTGAAAATTTTTTGTGACAATATGGTGCATAAATATATTTGGATTTTTTTTTTTTTTCTGAAAAATTATAGAATTGAAAATAATCTTCAGTATACATTCTGAATATTTTTAATGTTTAAATAATATTGGATTCAAAACATTTTATTACAATGAAGGAAAATATTTTAAAGTTAATAATTAGTAATTTCTATTAATAAAGCTGGCAAGCTAATTGTGAAATTTTTTTTCCTCGTAAGCATAAAAAAACAAAGTGGATTTTTTTATTGTAGCTTTACATTTTTTTTTTTTTAACATTAGTAGATCATCTTATTTTCCATTATATTTTCTTTAAATAAATTTAAAAGAATTTTGTATATTTTTTTATTATTGTTATATTTATCCACTTCTCTCAGTGAATGCTTTTTAAATTCAAAGCATTTATTTTATTCATTAATTTTAATTCATATATAACTTTTATAACAATTATTTTTATTTTTCTGCATTTTGATTTACAGATAATTCATTAAATTTATTTAAATTAAGTAGATTATTATATTTATTACTAACATATGTTAAGCATTGCAAGCAAATCAGGAAAAGAGGGAACTTTAGTAAAAAGTCAAAATTAATATTTTTTAAAATTTATTATCAGTAATATGAAATATATGAGTTTAATACATATATATTTTTGTTATTATTTTTAATAAAACATTTTAAATCAATAATTTATAAATAAACAATGGTACATTTTTTACTGATTTTACATTTTGTTGACATTCTGCTATATTTTTAAAATCTTTTTTTTTTAAAAAAAAAAGAAGGTTTAATTAAACTTTTAGTAATTGATACAGTTAAATATCCTAAAAACAGACAGTTGTACCAATGGAATGTTCTTTATGAGTGGGTGGGTTGGATATTTATTGACATTAAACAAGCACACTTTTTATATAAATTATAGGAATTATTTTAAATCATTGCTTAATTAATCTTTTTATTTATAAATGTCAATTTAATATTTAATATTAAAGAAATAGATAGTTTAAGTGTTGATTTAATAAAATAAAAATTTATAAAGTGATACTACTTACACAGTATTCTTTTTCTAAAAGACTCTTAGTTTTACATAATGAGCTTTCAGATATAATTGAATTTGGCATACTCAATCATATGTTGCAATCATTGTGACATTACTATCTTACTAATATATCTTATATATATTCTATATTATTTTTTTCCTTATTATCAAACAATTGAAGTAGCAAATAAATTTTTATAACTTGCTATTGTAGATAAATAAGTGCTTTTTAAAGCTAAAAATGAAACATGTTAGCTTCTTTAAAAAGTAAATATTTTAGCAATATTTGTTTGGATAATACTGTTAAAATTATTCTCGATTTTTATTATTTGTAATACAACACTATATGCATGGGATAATTGTAATTATCAGAGCTAATATGAAGACCTTTTTGTTTTATATATGCATATAATAAAAAAATGTGGGTAAAATATTGTGTATTTTAATCATACTTAAGCTACTATTTATCTGTCTGTCTGCTATTTAAATTGTTTTCTATGTCAACTAATGAAAGAACAAATATTTTTAACACATTATATTTATTTACATTGTGATCAAAATATTTAAAATTTTGATGTTATACATTAAGAGAAGTTGTTAGGACAATAAAGTTATATAGTAGTAAATAGCCTCCCTCCAGAAATATTTTTATTGACACTCTTGAACATCGATATACATATACACTCAGAAAAAATATAATTTTTTCATCATTATTAGATTTGCCAGTCTTCTTTTTATTTTTTTCCAATTGCTTCTTATAATAGATGAGCCAGCTGAAAGCGGGGTTTGTTTTTGGTTGGATTTTGAATCAGAGTGAATACATGTTATAAATTATTAGTTTACATACAAAACTATTACATGGGATATCTAAAAAAATACTATAAAAGCTTCACTGAAATATTTTATTTGTGGGAGGGGAAATTTTGAAAAAAATTTTTGGATTGTGGAAGCTAAGAAGTAGAGACTTCAGTTTTTGAATATATTTTATTCCAATAGATTTATTTTTATTTGATGTTTTTATTTCAATTCAGTATATATATGTATATGTATATGCATATATATATATATATATATAATTATTAAATATTGCATTATAATAAGCATATCATGATATAGAAATTAGCTATCAGTGTTATAAATGTATAGATTCTTAGTTGTAGAGGCCTAGAAGTTTTATTATTTTTTTCTTAATTGTATAATGGGTCTGTTAAAATTGCTGAACAGTTATGTCACTATATATTTTTTTTTAAAACAATTTAAATTGATTGCACTTTTTGCGTAATTAATAGAATGATCTAATGTACAACCCATTTCCCCCCCTTACATCTATTGTTGTAATGTTACATTTTTATATTGTAGTGTTAGTGCATATTTAAAATTATTATTTTCAATTGTTAAACAACAAGAATTGATAAGAAGTAATTAAATAAGTGTGAATTTAAATTGCAAAAAATGTGGGGAAAAAAAAAAATAAATGTCTATTTGAAAGTAGTCTTTTAGATTTGTTATAGTTTGTCATGTCCCACTTTAGATCATAATAATTAGTGCAGAATTTAAAAGTTCAATGCTTTTATCAAGTAAAAATATTTTCATTAATTTACAATGTGGGTTTTAAAATAATAATTTCTCCTACTATATTAGAACCTCTATTATCCAGAAAGTAGATGATATATATTTGGCTATAATAATTTTCCTAAATTATTTTTGAAGTTAGATTATCTTAAAAAAAGAAAAGAAAAATCTTAAGAGAAAATGTTAAATGAGGAAGGAAAATATAATAATATTAGAGGTTCTTATGTAGTTGCTAGAATTTTTTTTTTTTATTGTACCCTCCTACCCTTGAAAAAAAATATATATATAATGATAGAATTGGATTGTTTTTAATTTATGGCAAATATAGTTATATGCCACTTGTGATTTTTAGAAATTGGAGGATATTATGTTTTCAAATGGTGCAAAGACAACTCAAAAAGAAAGAGTTTTGGGGCTGATGTTTGACTTTGTCATTAACAAAATGAATTTATTCATAAAATTGTAATGTCAATTGAAAACTACTGGGATATAAAAAAAATCCTTTCAGAGGATAAACTGAAGTCTCTGCTTGTCAGTACGCCTGGTTTGAAATTGTCTATCTGTATGTATTGTGAAACCAACTCACTGTTGCTATTAGTACCTGCTCATTTTTAAAATAGATCAGATAATTGTCCAATGTTGATATAAAAGTTTTTCAAATTATCTACATATATAATTAATTTTAAATGAGAGACAATATTGATTGTATGTTAAAAAGAGAGAGAGAGAGAGAAATGTATGTGCAGCAATTTTTTTAATGGTGTCTTTAAAATTCAATATTTATTCATTCCTGAAAATTGCATTTGAAAAAAAATATATTTTGTTTTTTGTATGTATTTATATATATATATTAATTTACTAATGATATTTGTTAATATTTTTTTTGATATCAGTGATTTCTCATTGACAATCACCATTATGGCAGTCTCAGGTACCTTTGTTTCTTCATTTTTTTATTTTTGTAATTATTAAACAATTATAGCTTATTTATTTTTATGCCAATATTGATTGAGTCAGTCATCTTTCTGATTACTCTAAGAATAGAGAGTTATAAAATTTTAGATATCTAAATTTTGTCATGGAAAAATAAGGTACCTTTCATATATATATATGATTAAGCTATTTATAAAAAATAAAACATGTCCATGAACATTTTAATATTAATAATTAATTTTGTATTTTTTTAATGGGAAAAAATTGAATATAGAAAGAATTAATTTTTAATCTGTATTTCAATGTTTTTTTGTTTGTATTTTTTAAAAAAAATAAAAATTAAAAAATTTTCTAGTTTTTAAAAATCTTTTTAACACTGTTCAAAAGATATTGGTAGCTTCCAATACATTGTTTATATTTAAACAATATTTTATTTAAAAGGATTTTGTTAGATTTATTCATTCATTTTAAAATATGTAATTTTTTCCTGATAATTTTAAAGTTTCTATATGATCATTTTGTATGACTTTCACCAGAGAAAAATATTTTTGGATTAAAATAATGAAATAGTAAAAAGTTATTATTATTTTTTTTTTATATCTATACACTTATGTATAATGTTTTCTATTTACAATTTTTAATTGGATTATTTTATTTTAAAAAGCTTATTCAGTAAAATAGACAGACGTATATACATTTTTTAAAATACTTTACCAAAATATTAATATTTATATATTCTGTGAATATAATTTGTAATACCTAATTGTCAATGAAAGCAGTATACACATAACACACATTTGTCATGAAACTTTCTATTGGTGCTGCTTTTTATTATTTTTATATATGGAAAAAAAGTAAAAAAAAAATATTGGTCTTACATTTTTTTAATATCATATATTACAATTATGATGGGACTTCCTACTTTGGAAAGCTAATTTTTTATTTTACTGAATAGGTTGTTTAATTTTAGTGGCAACAGTGAGTTGTTGGAAGAATTGTCAGTTTATTGACAAGTGGACTTTACTGTGATGATGTATCACCAAGTTGTAATTAAATATAATAATTCTCCTCACTTGTCGTCTGTTTTTTTATTATTTTATTTAAATTTGCATTAATAAATTATGTAAAAATGAATTAAATATTTTTTCCTTTAAGGATTCTAAAAGTTTGACCTGGATGATAATTTAATTTTTCATCATCATTGTTGACAAACATGTATAAATAAGTGTGACCATTATAATTCTCGAAAAAAAAAAAAAAAAAAATTAAAATACCGAAAAAAAAAAGATAAAGAAATGATTGTTGTGAATGTAGTATGTTAGCACAAAACTCACAATCCCATTTACAGAATTAATGTAAAGATACCTGACAGTATAGAAAGGCTTGATTTGACCAGAATACATGCTAATCTAAACGACTCAAGGCAGTAAATATGAGGAGAGAAATGTAAAAAGAATTAATATGTGTATATGTTTTGAGTATATTAAATCTTATTTTTTAAATTTATTTATTAAAAAAAAATGTCAATTTATTGCTCAAGAATATGATCCATGAACCTTGAGCTTCAGAGACCGTCATCCTATATCAAATCTTACAAGGTAATTTATTCATAAATAATGTAGAATTTATTTGATTATACATTTTGTCTAAAGTTTAAAGAAATTATATATTCTGTATTAATTCAGAAAGATTCCATCTATTTTAATTTTTATATTTAGAGTTTAATTTTATATAGAGCAAAATCTTGAATTATTTAGGAAAAAGATGAAAATATTAGAGGTTTTAAAAATATGGATGTAGAGATGAATTAAAAAGATAAGTTGAAAGAATATGATTAATATTGCAGAAGAATTGAAAAGAATAAATAAAATATCATTTAATGAAATTATCAAGTGGAAGGAAAATAAACAAAAGGCAGATGAATTATGAAAGATAAATCATCATCATCAACCATTATCAATCCACTGCAGGATGAAGGTCTCTCCAAGTTTAATCCATCTTCTCCGATCTTTAGCTTCTCTTTTCCACAACATCCCTGCACATTTTCTTATTTCATCCATCCATCCCACATGTGGTCTCTTTCTGGGTCTTTTACAATCTCTTGGAATCCAGTTTAAAATTTCAATTGTCCATCTATTATCATTTCTTCTAGCAATATGTCCAGCCCAACTCCATTTCAATCTTTTAATTTTTTCAATAAGGTCAGTAACACCTGTTTGTTGTCTTATCCATACATTGCGTTTTCAATCTCTTCTTGTTACTCCCAACATACATCTCTCCATACTCCTTTGAGTGGTCTGAAGTCTCTGTATTGCTCTTCTATTAAGTGTCCAAGTCTCAGATCCATAAGTAAGAACTGGTAAAACACATTTGTTAAAAACCATTCTTTTCAAACACATAGGCATATTTCCTTTTAGTATCAAGTTATTTCTACCAAAAGCACTCCAACCAAGTTTAATTCTATGATTAATTTCCTCCATTATGTTTCCATCTGTATTAATAATCTGACCAAGGTATTTGTAACTGTTAACTTCTTCTAATTCTTCATAATCAATCTTTATTTTCATTCTTTGAGCAAATCGATTAAACATTACTTTAGTCTTTTTAACATTTATCTTTAGTCCTACTTTTCTACTTTCATCTGCTAACTCCTGCAACATTTCCTGCAGCTCTGAAGCATTATTTGCAAAAACAACTACATCATCTGCAAAATCTAAATGACTTAAATACTCTCCATTTATTTTCATTCCTTTAGTTTCCCATTTTAATCCACAAAATACTTCTTGCAGCACTGCTGTAAAAAGTTTTGGAGATATGGAGTCACCTTGTCTTACACCTTTCTCAATGTTGATTTTTCCAGTATCATTATGTAATCTAATTGTTGCTGTTGCATTTTTATAAATATTCTTTAAAATATGACAATATCCTGGATCTATACCTTGATGATCCAATGCTTTAATCACTGAAGAAATGTGTATAGAATCGAATGCCTTTTCATAATCTACAAATCCAAAACATAATGACAACTCATATTCATTTGTCCTTTCTATGACTTCTCTCAATACCTGGATATGATCTATTGTACTAAAACCACTTTTAAATCCAGCTTGTTCTCTTGGTTGGTGGAAATCCAAAGTTCTCTGTAGACGAGTTGTAATTATCTTGGTAAAAATTTTATATAAAACTGATAAAAGGCTGATAGGTCTGTAATTTCTAATATCTTCTTTATCACCTTTTTTAAATATTAATATTATTACTGCATTCTTCCAATCTTCCGGTACATCTTTATCATTTAGACATTTGGTATATAACTTTGCTAAAATTGTTTCTATTTCTTCACCTGCTTCTTTTAATATATCAATTATAATTCCATCATTTCCTGGAGCCTTTCCTTTCTTCATACATTTAATTGCATGTCTCACTTCTTCATTTAAAATTCTGGGCAATTCGGAAGATGTAATAGATATAGGAGGTACTTGTTCTTTATTACTATATAATTCTTGATAAAAATCTTCTACCAATTTCATGATGTCATCTCTCTTTTTAGTAATAATTCCATCTTTTTTTCTTATTGCAGATATAAATTTCCTACCAATACCAAAATGTTGTTTAGCATTTTTGAGACTTTTATTTTCTTCTACAGCTTTCCTTGCTATTTCAGTTATACTTTCTTATATCATTTTCAACTCTTTTCCGTACCATTTTACAAAATTCGAGATATTCAATTCTTTTTAATACATCATTTTTGTATATCTTCATATTCCTTCTTTTCTTCATAAATTCTCTAGTCTCAGTAGAAATTTTATTAGTCAATTGCTGCTTTTTTCTACCAGCTATGTTTGTTGCAGTTTTTAAAAGTGTATCAGTTATTTTCATATTAATTTCATTCAAATCTGTATCATGTTCAAAATCTCCTAACACTTGAAATCTATTTGTAAGTTCTAATTTAAATTCATTAAAATGTTTCTGAAGATTAGGAATATCAACTGTAAATATTGTTTTTCTTAATAATTTTTGTCTCTAGTTTTACATTAACACGTAACTTACACCTTGCTAATCGATGATCACTTCCTGTGTTAAATTTATTAAGAACATTACAATCTTGAAATATGTATTTCCTGTTAGTCAAAATATAACCCAATTCTGCTGTACCTTCATTTGGTTGCTTCCATGTCCATTTCCTTTTAACGTTTTTCTCAAAAAATGAATTCATAATATAAAGTTTTTCTTTTTCTGCAAACTCCACAAGTCTATGTCCTCTCTCATTTCTATTACCATAACCAAAATTACCTACAGCAATTTCATCTTTTATTTGTCTACCAATTCTAGCATTAAAGTCTCCTATAACAATTTTAAAATGTTGTTTACTCTGATCAAAAACCTTTTGTACATCCATATAAAAATCTTTTACTACTTCATCACTATGAGAACTTGTTGGGGCATAAACCTGAATTATCTGCATTTGGTATCTGCTATTAAGTTGTATAACTAATCTTGCAACTGTGTCCGATACACCATCAATCTCCACAATATTGTTCTTCCACTTTTTATTTATAATGAATTCTACTCCACTTGTATTTCCAATATGTGTGCCTTTATAATAGAGTATATTTCCACTTTTTAAATCAATTGTTTCTTCACCTTTTCTTCTAACTTCACAAAGTCCAATAATGTCCCATTTAATATAAGACAATTCTTCTTCTAATTCTTGCAATCTTCCTTCACTTGAAAGTGATCTGTAGTTGTAAGTACCCAAATAAAAAGTCGTCATCAAATGGCAGCCTGGGTCCACAATCAGGGGATTCTTAGCACCCTCCGCCTTCGGCCACCAACCGCTGCCTTGGTTGGTGACTTTACAGCCTCCTGGGAATAAGGGCCATGCTTTATTTTTGTCTGTCATAATTGTGTATATGTATTGGAAAAATATTTATCATTTACACAAACATTCATTCTGCCTTATCAGGCACTGAGAAGAAAGACCATGGTGTTTCTTGATCTTAAACTCAGAGGTAAAAAGCCAATAAACTCACCATGCTGGCTAATGCGTGTTGGTGAGCAGCCCATCCATGTTTGTATACTATATGAATAATCACATAGTAATAACAGAAAGATAAATAGTTAATGTAAAAAAAGGAGGGGGGGGCAGTAAAATGTTAGAGAAAAGTAAGCTGATTAATGATTTTGAGATGAGTAGCAGTGATTATTTAAAGTTAAAGCTAGATATATAAAAACTTATAAATGGTGATGTGGTCTGAATGCAGGATCTTATTTTTTAGCACACATTGTAAATAATGGTAGTATGAAAAAAAAACCCAAAAAATTTTTTCATCATGCTAAAATGTCTTTTTATTTCATATTTTTTCCCAACAGCTTTGCTCATATTAGTGGAAAATTATCAGTTTTTTTCAATAATTCAAGTACCATAAAGCAAAAATCCATAACTTATGTAATTCTCAAAAAAAAAAAGAAAGAAAGAAAATTGCATAAAGTTTATAAAGATTAGTGCAATATTTACTGAGTTATTAAGTAACAAACAAACAATATCAAAGATAATCTATCATTTATTTTTAATCATTTACAGCATCCGCTAATATATCATTTAATATTTCTCTTATTTCCACATACAATTTTTATATTTTTCATTTTCTCAATATTTTTTTTTTATCCATAATATATATTTTTTTCAATTATTCATTTTTTTTTAATATCTAGAGATTTGTAATATTATTTATAGAAAGTTTCCTCTCAACCATATTTTGGTTTATTCTTTTTTTTTTCACTTATACAAACTTTTCTTCAATCAGCAATACACTTCAAACAAATTATATAACACTTTGATTTTAATTACAGATTTATTGGTCTATAATTTTTTTTTATTTTACATAAAATATCTGATTAATTACTACAATTATCTTTTTTTTGCCTTCAACAGTTAACCAATTTTTTAAATATTTAGAAGTACACCTGGGTCTCGTTTTACATGATAGATAGGTTCCTCAGAAAACGCGCAAACGAAATCGCGCAAAAATAGACATAACTTACCTTGAAAAAGGGGGAATACGGACTGTGATTTTTCAAAAGTCGCATAAAAGCAAAGCACCAATGTAAAATTACTTTAAAATTCGCGCAAAAATAAAATAAAATATGACTAAAAAAAAATTTCAAATTTGAAAAAAATTGATACAAGACAAACTTTTTTTTAACTATAATATTTAATTTTATTCAAAATAATATATTTTTATGCATAATTTATAGTACAATAATTTACATTTTTTTATACACGTTTTAATTATTATCGCTATTTGCCAATAAACAGGTTTGTTTGCAAACTTGTAAAAAATCAGATTCTTCACAAGATGAAATACAACTAGCGCTAACTTCACACTCATGTTGTGTTAATGGTTTTCTGGTGACAATGTAATTAGTAATTAATCTTTGAGAGGATGATTTTATTAATTGTTTATGAAACTAACAACTAAAAATTAAATTCTTATTTTTGTCTTTAATTTTTTAATTTTCAATTCCGTTTAAAAATCAAATTACGTTTCACATCACATTAATTTCAAGTCGCCATAAGTAATTTTTAAATTGTTAATTACAATTAAAAATTAGATTTTAATTTTTAATTGTCAAATTTAATTGTACCCACTGCTATTACTCACCTTTTAAAAATAAACTTGCGGACACTAAATGATTAATAATTGATTACGTTCTTTTTTAAAAAGCAAAGGAGAATGTGATTTAAAATGCAAAATTAACACGCACAATGTTTGAACAAATTTACATTATAATCTTGTAAAATTTAATGTGTGTATACATAAAATGTGGAAATCATGATTTTAATTTCATTATTGCATAAAATCTTACTACTATAAAGCACTGAAAATATTGAAATTACTAAGATGAAAGTCGAATTCCAATAATGTGCTATTACTTTCAATATGACGTAAGTGCGCGAAATTTATTATTTAAAGTAATAGCGCATTATCGGAGTTCGACTTCCGGTGAAACACGAATCGCTTAACTTCAAAATCGTGTTGAATAAGTCCGCGTAAAAAGAGACCCAGGTGTATTAAAATTTTCTATATTTTTTTTTTTTTACCAATTAATGTTTGATTTTTTCATTTTATAGCTTTATTTTAATTTGCATTTATTTTATATTCAAAATTGTTGCAAGTATGTTAGATATTAATACATATTTTCTATTAATATTTGTTTAATTTATGGATTATTATAAAAGAATTAATAGATTTCAACCAGAAGTCACATTTATTCATGACTTTATTTAAATGTTTCATTTTTTGCTAATTGTGCAGTTTGTTTCAGTTACAACTACATAAGTCAGTCTGTTAAATTTCATTTTCAAAGCAAATAAGTTTTAATGGCTATGAATGATCCTTAATCTAATGATAAATTTTAGTAATGATGGAAAAAGAAAACTGCCTTTGATACTGGATCTGGAAAATATACGATAGTTATTCAATTGTTTAGTTGAATGCCAGACAGGAAATCTTATTTTGAGACATGTTAAATGATATATTAAATTTTAAGTCTGTGGTAAGTCTGATTTTAATAACTTTTTATGTTTTTGATGAAGCAACATATGATATCTCATGCAAAAGAATAGTAAACCACTGTAAAGGAATGAATTTAACTATACTAGTATTATTTCTCACTTTTTTTTTTTTTTACCAAGCAGGAGCTCATTATTCACTAATTAAATATGGAAGTTTTAAGGAAGCTGTTGTAGAGTATTTGTACCATACTCTCAAATAATGCCAGTAAATTTTACAGAATGGCTTATAGCAGAAATTATTTTAAATCTAACATTTGATAGATGAGAAAAATAAATTAGGCTATCATTCTAGGTTATTCACAAATAGTGTCGTATTTCAGTATTTATTGTTAAAGAAAAATTACTTTTAGCTTATAAGATTCATCCATGTTTTTTGGATGGAAAATTGAATAGAATAGTTTTATAGGAATAATGATAAGACTAGTTTTTAAAAAAGATATCCAAATTTTCTGGGAAAAATCTCATTAAAGTCAAAGCAATGCCATCAGTATTTTGTTTTTAAAAGTAAATAAAACAGTTGATAGAAATTAATCCTATATAAGACTATTTGTTAGAATATGTCACATTTTATTATTGGAGAGCATTTTCTGACTTCATCTAAAAATATAGATTTTTAGATAATTTTTTCAAACAAAAAGCTGAAATTATATAAATAGTCGTAGCACCAGTTTTTAATTTATTTTAAACTTTCAATGTAAATAGTTAAAACTAGAACTTTCTATACAATATCTTTGTACTAAATTTAGCCTGATTTTTTGAATTGTTGACACATTTCTTATTAAGATTATTTTTTAAAAGAATTTTTGGAAAACATATATAATGGGCTGGTTTGTCCGACCTGGGTCGAATATTATTGCAATTCAGGCAAATACTACTAATTCAACACAACAAATCTATTACTTGATTTAATAAATTTAATAATATATAAGTTCTTTACAAATATTTGCACTAATAATTACATTATTTAAATGAAATATGTCAACCAATTTTAAATGTTTTCTTTTTAACTTCATATCCTGATTCTTCTCTTATATATAGTTTTCTTTTTTTAAATTAATAGTATATGCGGAGATATTCATTTTAAACTGCATATGGCATACGTTAATTAGATAGCTATGAATATGTTACATAACATTTTCCCCCCCCCCCCCCCCCCCCCCCCCCCCCCCCCCCCCCCCCCCCCCCCCCCCCCCCCCCCCCCCCCCCCCCCCCCCCCCCCCCCCCAAAAACCTTCCCCCCCACCTATAATATAACAGAATAAATTTAGATTAGCCAACACATTTGGCAAGACCAAATCAAAAGTTAAGAGACTCTCAGAGTTTACAAATATTAAATACAGCAGATAACAAATACATTAACATATAGCTGGATAACAAAAGGCATATTATTGTATCCAACTATATCATTTAACAACTAAATATGTAATTTTAAGGTATAGATTTAATAATATGCATAGGTTTATTTAATTATATCAGGTAATAAATAGAGCATAGTAACTAAAATATAACTTAAAATTTTATTAAATAAAATTTATTAAAATTTACCCAGTTGTGTGATGATATTGATGAATATGAAAATCAAATTAATTTGAATAAATATAAAATGTTTTATTGACATAATATTATAAATAAATGAATAAATAATAGAATGCTTTCTCTGATACATTCCTGAATACAAAATAAAATTTTAAATTCAGATATATATATATTTATATCTTAAATGTAATTGTTTTGCTACATATTGTTAAATGATCTAAATGTATTAAGGTAGCTGTTTAAGGAAAGCATAAAATGCGTGTTTTAATAAAATAAAGTATAATAATGTTTTATTTAATCTTTATTTTATTCATATGCATTTCTTTAACACAAACGTGTTATTATTTTATTATAAACTTATTATATCTACTTTATTACATAGTACAATCATGGACATTCAACTTCTAATGTGTAATTCTAAGAAATATACATAGCTTCAACAACAATGCATGCATAGGCAAATATATGTCAATGGAGTTTTGTTTTACTACATGACAATACAACTTAAAAAAATTCATTGCTACAGAGACTGGAAAAACATTCTAAAGATAAATAAAACATAATATCATATAGAATAATTTTAAATAGAAATTTTTAAAAAGCAATCTTTACTTTAAACCTTTTCACATCTAGGCAACCATATTGGATTTTTGGAAACTTTGATTTAATACATAGTTTTTATGGTAACTTCACTTTGCTTTATGCAAAATTCAAGTGAGATGTTATCAGAAAAGTTATATATCAAGAAATATAATAAAGCTGAAAAAATATAGACATTATATATTCAGATTAGTAAAAAAAATAAGATTTTTATACTGTTAAAAATTATTTTTATATTTTTTCATAAATACCAAAATTTAACAGATAAATTTTAAAATTATTTTTTTAATAATAGACTCATTATATTCTTTACAAAATTTCCAATAAAATGGTCTACCACATGACTTATCTAAAATAGTCCATCATTCCAAATTATCAAAAAATAAAGATATTGATATTTTTCATTTTTTCTAGAAATCCCATAGCTATTCCTTCCTTGTTAATGTCTGTATAATCAATGAAGAGTGATAGAGAAGAATAAGTCTAATAGTCATCGGGTTGTAAATGGCTTAGATACAGTACATGTGAAGCTAAATAGAAAAACAAAAGTTTAGATTTAGTGCAATATAGAATATTAATAATAATAATGCTATTTTTATAGTCTGTCTTTTCATCTAATGAAAAATATTTTATTGTTAAGTAGAATCAGTCTTAAGTGTAAAATCAAGTGATTACTGTAAAATGATTGTTTACAAGTAATTAAATGTTATTGTAACTGCAGCAAAAGAATAAACATAAAAATGTTGATGTAACATCCGTTAAAACTATTCATGATTCTTCCTTCATCTGATCACAAAGTCAAAGTAACAAGCAGGAAGTTGTTGCAGGAACCTGCTTATCAGTTAAGACCTCCAAGTAAAAGTGAAGTAAAGCTTGAAGAAGTACATTACTTATTTCAATTTTTGCTGATAAGCAATAAAGCAGTCTCTGAACACTTGGTTTGAGTCTAATCACTCTAGTCAAAAAACTTTCATGCCTTTTTTTCTAGACAGGCAGTGCAGAACATTCTTTTTGAACCTTTAAACATCACATGATCACTATTTCCCTTGCTTGCTCATATCTGTTGTTAAAATAGGCAAAACTCTCTTCATACAGTAGTGCCACTTAAAGCAAGACAGAGTAATCAATGGATGCCAGAAGGTTTGTGCATAAAATCCCTATCTAGTGCCTACTGATCCAACATCCCCAAACTAGTTTTTGGTTTGTGGCCTTCATCAGTGAGGAGCTTTGTATCTGAGAGCACTGCAGCTAGTCTAAGCTATTGAGCTTAGATTGAAAATATTTGTATGTTTTCAATTCTCATAGTTTTGTAATTATGTAGAGATAAAAGGTGGCTGCTGGAGGGTTGCATTAGATCCTAAGATCTAGGTGTTTAGTGCTCTCAGATTCAAGGCTCCTTACTGATGAAGGTCACAAGCCATAAACTAGTTTGGGAATATTGGATCAGTAGGCAGTAGATAGGGATTTTATGCACAAGCCTTCTGGCGTCCGCTGCTGGAGGGTTGCATTAGATCCTAAGATCTAGGTGTTTAGTGCTCTCAGATCCAAGACTCCTTACTGATGAAGGTCACAAGCCAGAAACTAGTTTGGGGATATTGGATCAGTAGGCAGTAGATAGGGATTTTATACACTAGCCTTTTGGCTTCCATTGATTACTCTGTCTTGTTTTGAGTGGCATTACTGTATGAAGAGAGTTTTGCCTATTTTAACTTTCTTTTTGAATGTTATGAAACTACTATGAGCTCAGTTTGAGTAACCAGATATCAGAAGTTGTATTTTTACCTATGAAAAACTATGACACACATCTGCACCGATCCCTAATTTGAACCCAGTTCATAATAGTTTAGCTGACACAGAGTCATCATTCAAAATCTCTACTGGGTTTGAGTGATTATCTTATTTCATGTTATTGTAATTAGTAAATTTCTTACTAGTTTTATCAACTATTATCTTTTTATGTATCTGATGTATACAGTTCTAAAGATTATATTACAATGATCATGTTTATATATATATAAGTGGTCACTGACATATATAATTGGGCTAAATTTTATTGCAATTTTTATATTTCACTTTTTTTTTTGTTAAAATTTAGACAAAAAAATATATGAAAAGAATATCATAAATGATTTTTTTTATCTAATTTTCTGTAAAATAACTGAAAAGAGGAATGCTTACAATTGATTGAAAATCTTGTAATAATGTTCAACCATAAAAAATCTTTCTAATTCTTCAAGAAAAAAGATTATGTAGTAAAGACAATCTTTATATTTATGAGTAAAGATGACTTGTTAATTTTTTTTTTAGACATAATTACTTTTAAGAAATCACTTGCCAAAATTATGAGAAAGGCTGAGTTTGTCAGCCCCCTGAGAAATCACGGTTAATGCTTGAATCAACTAAATAGTCCATTATTCTCCACTGTAAATTTTTCTATAAACATTATAACAAACAAAATAGTGCTACTTGGAAAAATCATCATAAAATCTTTATTTTTTTATTATAGAGAAATAAGAAAATATATTGTTTGAAAGGAAAATGAATACTGAAGCAAACGATTAAAAGTGTGCATGCGTAATGTGTATGATTTTCACATGATTGTAAGTTGAAGCTGATGATCACTAATTTGAAGATACAAGCCTGGTATTTGCGGGTGCATGAACGAAACTGTTAAAACAACAAATGTTCACACAAATATAATGCTATCAAATATAAATATAAGCTTTAAGTTATGAAATACTTGTTTATCCAAGATTATTCTCTTTTACATACATCTATATGGTAACAATATATCATGAAGATTATATATTTTATTTAATAATAGACAAATGTAAAAAAAAATCGTAAATAAAAGTTCTTTAAATAGTATATATTTTTTATTGAAGTAATTCTCTCGACATTAGGATGATGCAATTTTCAAGAAGTCCATTATGCAGATGGTTTTGATAATAAGTTTACCAATTGTAGCTTTTCTTTTCCACTTTGCAATATATGTTTTTAGAGATATAGTTCAGTAGCATTTTTCTCTAAGGCATTTTTGATTAAATTATTCAAATGGAAGTCAATCTCTGATAATGCACTATTTCTTAAATATTATAAATCTTCATGCACTCTCCCACTAGTAAGAGTTTAAAAAACTTAAAGTGAATTACTTAAGTTTAGCGCATACATTCTGTATACACTAACACTTGCAGACCATGCTTAAATCAAGGCTTGAGTCTGTTTAATCCATCACAGGAGAAAGTGCTTCATTGTTAACTACCTACGATTGAAATTATTCAAACAGAAGTCAATCTCCAATAATGCACTATTTCTTAAATATTATAAATCTTTGTGCACTCTCCCGCCGGTAAGAGTTTAAAAAACTTAAGTGACTCACTTAAGTTTGGAGCGTACATTCTATATACACAATCTCCTACAGACCATACTTAAATCAGGGCTTGACTTGATTTAAGGGTTGATTGATGTATAAAGAATATATGCTCTAAACTTAAGTGATTCACTTAAGTTTTTAAACTTTTACCAGCAGGAGAGTGCACGAGGATTTATAATATTTAAGAAATAGCACAATATCGGAGATTGATTTCTGTTGAATAATTTCAAAGTTATCAGTGCTTTATAATAATAGGTTTGCATTTTTGAAGAATTAATTTTAAAGCATTCTTTGTTTCCATTTTTATTTTATAATGATGTTCTGAGATTTTATCAACTTAAAGCAATCCTGAAAGGCCATTGCTTCTAAGGCAAAGGTCCTTTGGCTTTAGCCTTTCATTTTTGGAATGGCTAATAAGTAATTATTAAATTTAACACAGAAATATGCAACACATGCCTGTGTAAAGATGAAGATAAGTAAGTAATCCACACAATTTAGATTTAATACGCTTATTTCACATCATGCATTAAATCACTATCTTCTTGGCCAGGGGTAGTGAACCTTTTTACAGGTATGTGCCAAAAATTTCCAAAAAGTATTTATTGAATGATTGGCGTGCCATACAATTATTAAATCAAAATATAAACAATTTAATTTTTACAGTTTTTAAAAGTTTATAAAACAAAATAATAACAATAATAATTAAACAAAAATTTTAAAAAAGCTAAATAAAAGTGGACAATATTTATTTTGAAGAACACATGTTGAATAAAATGTAATAGTAAAAATGTTGTGTTTCGCCAATAACCTACAGAAAACACCAGTATTACAATTAATATATTTATTATTCACAAATATATATACAATAAATAATACAGTTATAATGTGAACTCTTGGATCCGGGTCTTCTGTTCTACCGCTTCCTGCTACACCTGATAGCTTGCCTCGCAGGTAGGGAGAATAACTTCTGCTGTACAAGGCAGCTTGCCTTGAGTCAACAGTAGTCTTAGCAGTGTCCAATCCTTCTGTGAATTTGCCTAGCTGCATATTGCTATTAATTGGGAATGCTGACTGCTTCCCTGGGAGAATGCACACAGTCTATGTAGGTCAGACAGATGTTCTCACAAAAGGCTGACTATAACTAGATCCCTGACCTTACTGAAACCATTTGGATTCAGTGAGCATCCTTGCTTATTGACCTACCTGTATTAATCATTGGCTATGTGTTTAGCTATACATCAGTATTGGGCAGCAGCAAACAATGCTTAATCCAATCAGATAAAAAGGAATCTGGAATAATCCACTTCTGAGAGAAGGGAGGCCTATAACAAAAAATAATAATAATTAAAACAAAATTTTGGAAATAAGCATAAAATCAACATAAATAGACATTATTTAATGAGATTTTTGCTATTGTACATTGGATGCCAAATTGTTTATATCTGGTTCACATTTTGTCAATTTCAATCATGTAGATACTGAACTAGATTCATCTCATTCTATTTCTCAAACTGCCTTTAATTAAATTCATTTCTGAAAACAATCATTTACATGCATATGTAGAAAAAAAAATTGATAATATAGTGGTCACTAATTTTTTTAAACAATTAAATGTTTCAGGAATAGCATTCCAAGCAGTCAGTTTCTCTTCAGCATTCTTTTTACATATGTCCAATAATCAATCATTTCCCATTGTTTCTAACTCATTCCTCAAATCAAATTTCTGTTTCCATGTAGAACTGGATTGAAAAGTGACTGATTGCATTTCCATATTTTCCTAATTAAGCTATTCAAAATTTTCTAATTTGAGACTCCATTGATATTGTGTCTGGGTATAAAATAAATTTTGATTGAAAATTATCTGAACTGTGTAAATCTTAAGGAAAATTCATCAATTATCAATTGAATTACAGCACAAAAGTCTTGCATCAACTTTACATGATTTGACTTCTTGTGAGATTCTAAATCACTCAAGAACTTTCAGATTTGGAAAATATTTGAAGGTGTAAGAAATAACATCACGGTTGAATATTTGAATTTAATTTCTAAAGCTTTGATCAAATCAAACATGACAACAATTGGCTTCTTATAGCCTTGCAGTTTCACTTTTAAATCATTTAGATGTGAACACATCAATAAAAACAATTTCAAAAGCCATTCAACATCTATTAATTCATTACATTTTTTAATGATTTTCTCATCATAACTTTTCTTCAACTTAAACCATCAGACATTATAGTACATAAGTAAACCATTGTATGCTGAGTTCACCTCAGTAAATTTATAAAAAAAAATAGCTAACTTAGTCACAACAGTTCATAACATCATCCAGTGGCCTAAAATTGATCTTGTGCATAAAACCTGCTGATGTATAATGCAATGGAAACCCAAAATTGAATGTCCAATATGGTAGGGTAAATAAATTGAGAAAACCCTTTTCTTTTCCAGTCATACTTTGAGCATCATCTGTAGCTACTGATACAATGTTGGCAACATCTATTTATTTTTCAGCAAGTATGTTTGAAACTTCATTGCAAATATCTATTCCTTTTGTTGTTGTTACTAATGGGCTTAAACAGATCAATTCTTTGATATTATTTCCAACACAATAGTGAATAAAAATAGCCAGCAGGCTGATCCATTTACGTCTGCACTTTCATCAATGCAGAGAGAAATTAAAGTAGATTTTATATCTCATTTTTGTTGGTAAGTTATTTTATTAACCATTTGCAGGACTCTTTCTTTAACTGTATTTCTAGCCAATGATAAACCTTTTATGCTCTGAATAATTTTTGCTTTGTTTTCAAAATCTTCAAAACAACTGTTGCACATTTCATCCAAGCTTTCATTTATTCTCCATTATTAATAGGTTTCCCATATTTGACAATTACATTTAAAATAAAAAAACTAGCAGCAGTTATATTTGAATGATTTTTGATAAATTTCATTAAGATGTTGATTGAATATTTATATTTTTAAATGCTTGGGCAATATGCTCTTTTTGTTCATCTTTACTTTTTTCGCAGAGCGATTTATGATTGGTCTCGTAATGCCATTTTACCATCATGCTCTCAATACAATTTCTGGAACATAAAACACATATTGTCTTGGTGCCTTTACTAATCATTCAATACTCATCAGTCCACCAATTTTGAAATTTTCTACTGCTTAACAATTTTTTTATTTTATTTTCACTAATATTAATATAATGGTAAAAAATTATTTAAAAGTAAATTTAAATGAGCTTTAATAATTTTATAAATCAAAGATTTATTATATGTTAAAATATATTATTATCTTTACATTACACTTTTACAACAAAACTTCAAGCAAAAAAAACACAAAAACGGTCGTTTGATAGTATTGATTAGCCATTTCGTTCCTTTGTTCACGATTTTGATTATGTTAAAAAAATTAATGGTGTCAACACGTTTGGGTAAAAAAAGATTAGGACAAAATAATTTTATTACTTTTACTTTACTTTGAAAAAAAGTACTTCAAAGAGTTATATTGGAATCATTTGACAGGTTGACTTAAAATATCATTCCCACCTATATATGTATTTTTTTTCTTCAAATTTTGTAATTTATTGTAAATTCTAGTATAATATAATATTTATTTTTGGTTTACAATAAATTTTTATTAGTACAGATTTTAGCAACAAAAAATTAAATAATTTGAAGCACAGAAAATTGGTACATGTAAATAGTTCACGTGCCAGTAAAAAATTCAAACGTGCCAGAGGTATGTTCGTTATCCCTGTTCTAGGCAATATACTAAGATCTCTTTTCACTTGAAACTTTCACCTATTTAATCTTGAAGTGGATTGTCATTGTTTGAAGATTGCCACTATAGTCAATTTTCTGTGTAAGAATATTCTTTTAAGAAGCATTCTTTCCAAATAAAATTATTTCAAGTTACATAATAAAATTAAATATTTTAAAATAAAATATAATTTCATTAAATTAAAATACATAAGTTATACTTATCGTATATTATAACACAATAAATATACAATCACTTTTTCTTTTAAAATATATATGTCCTCCAATAATATTAACAAATGCACAATCCTCTCCTTTTTTATTTCCAAAAACTTCATTTTCTTATATTAATAATGAACATATATATGACTAAGAATATATAACACTTGAAATGTTGGAATATGATTCTTATCGTTTGTGAGTAAAATTTCCTTTTGAAAGATAAAGTTTTTGGAAAGAAAAAGGAGAGGATTGTGCATTTGTTAAGTTATACTTATTAAAATAAATCACTTTAGTTAATATTAATTGAAATTTTGTATTAAAATAATATTGCCATAAATTTTAAAATAATAATAGACACATGCACACACATTTCAAGCAATAAACTAAAGTTATAAACAATTATCTTAAATCGTTTTGGTAATAGTTATAAGCTAATACATTAATTTATTATTTCTATTATAAAAATTATTCATCCAAACAAAATATGTTTTATAGAACATTTTTAGATTGGTCTCCATATATCACAATATATGTATTTCAATTTTACTAGTTCTATTTTAAAAAAAAGTCTTTTAAATACTTATGTGGGTTCTTTTGGTGATTTTTTTCTTCATATACTTATAGATTTATATCATTTTCATTTGTGAAATTAATATTTTTATTGTTTATAATTATTTTTTTTGTCCACTGCTAAGGATACATTGTTTTTTTCATATACAGTAATTTCCATTTTATTTTGCTGATTAATATTATTTCCGCAAGGGTTTACATATTTATTATTATTAAAAATTTAGTGTCATATATGATTAATGGGTCTTTAAAACCAATGCCTTTTGTCTTAGGTATTATTTATTTTGAAAATAGATTTTTTGTCTTTCAGTCCATTTTTTTATATAGCTTGTCTTTGATCGAAATTTCATCTCCAATTTTATGTTTCAGAATTAGATTTGTATAACCATTGTTTGGAGAAAAGAGTTTTATTCAGTTCTTAATTTTCTTTTTATTAATAATTCAGCATGACTTGCTATTTGTTATTATAGGAGTAACACATAGACAATATTTTGAGAGTTGTTTCTTTGCTAGTAGGAATATTTTCCTATTAAAGATTTTTAAAACTATTTAACAGATTTTCCAGCCAATTAGATTGAAAATGATATATGGGATGGGCATACTTGCTTAATCTTTTGGATTTCTAAATAGTCAACAAATTTTTTTATATGTAAAACCAGTACTGTTATCTGTAAAAAATATCTCTTGATAGTCATTTTCTGAGAATATTTCACCAAATTTGTCAAATTTTTTTATACTTGTAGTTTGATGGTGTGATCATCTATCCAGTGAAGACAAGTATTAGAAATGTGTGACTCATAAAAGGTTCAGCATAATTGACATGAAGATTTACCACCATTTTAAAACTCTAAGGCCATGAACTGAATTCATTTTTAGATCATCGAGCATTAGCCTGGCAGGTCAGATATTTCCTTGTAAGCAATTCAATGTCATTATTAGTTCCTGGCCATTAAATATAATTCCCAGTGAGAGCTTTTGCATGTATTACTCCTGGCTGTCCATTGTATAATGAGTTTAGAACTTTGATACAACTTTGAAGAGAAATTTAACTATCTCTGTTTAAAATGTATTTTTGCATGTAGATATGTTTTCTTGGAAGTTCGAGAACAACTGCAAATTTTACAGTCATTTTGTAGGTCAACTTTCGTTAATCCAATTTTTAAGTAGTTGATAACTTGATTGTTTTTTGTCCACTTTGTTACAAGCTTATTATTTAGTATTGTGGAATTCCAGATATGACTATGATTTAGACCAATATGTTTATTATTAATTTCTTCTTTATTAATTATTTTAGATAATATATCTGCATAATTGCATTAGTCTGCCCTTTTTTCAAATACACTCGCAAGCAGATAAAAAGAATAGACCAACAGACATGGTCTAAGATGATCTGGAATTGGATTTTGTTTTTGCTAAAATTTCTAACAAAGACTTATAATCAATGATGGTAATAAATTGACAACTAAATAAATATCAATGGAACTTATGTATGCTGAAAATTATAGCATGGATCTTGTTATCAGATTTGGCTATAATTTCTTTCTGCATTTGTTAATGCTCATGATGCATATGTGGTCAGTATTTCTCCATTTACTATAGTCTGTGTTAGCATAGTTCCAAATGCAAAATTGGATGCATCAGTAATCAAAATTATCTATGTCAATTGCTGCCATAGTATATTTAAAATTTATCCAATAATGTTTTATTGAAAGTTGTTTCCTGGATAGTTGTCTATTCCTATTTTTTGATTTTTCTTAAGTAAGTTGTATAATTGTTGAGCAATGTATGCTTTGCCCTTATGAAAAATTTCAAAGTAGTTTCTTAATCCCAAAAAATGCCTGAAGTTCCTTTACATTTTTAGAGCTAAATATGTTTTTAACTCTTCTAATCTTTTCGGGCATGTTTTTTTAAATTGGAATTGGTCTAAACATTTTAGGTTTTTGCTATTCCAGGTACATTTATTCACATGTAATATTGCCATGGATTTTTCAAATCTTATACATATATCAATTACTTTATTCTGTATTTGTCATAATTAATGTTATCAAAATAGGGAATTACACAAAGTAGTATGTTTATCTTCATTTGAAATATGTTGGGAGCAATGTTAATTCCAAATAAGTGATTATAATTAAATAATCCCATGTGTTTTTGCTTATGGAATATTTGGTGGAACATTATATGGAGATGTATCTTCATGAAAAAAGCTGATTTCTTCATTGAAACTAAGATTTCTTTGGCTTCAAGCACAGGGTAAGTGCTTTTACTTAATGGTAATCATTGGCAATCACCTCATATTTGTAGTTTGCTGATGGGCTTATTTACCATTATTGGCATGACCCATTTTGAATTTTCAGTAAAGGTCAAAATACTCTAATTAGTTCAGTTGATATATTGTTCTTTTGTCTTTGTATGAAAGATATTTTCTGTGCCTTAAAAATGACGTGGTGCTATTTCTTGAAGCTATATGTGAAAATTTTAAAGAATAGCTCTACAATTTTGCAAAGGATTGTAACCATGAACAATTTATAGAAGATGCTTTCCTGAAACAATTATGGTGAGGAATGCCCTTTCAATTCTCTCCCCCTGACAACAAATTTATATGAGGAACTCTCAGCTATTTAAGAGAACCCGGGCACCAGTTGCCAGCGGGTGAGATACCCGTGTATATATATATATATATATAAATGGTATTGGACCTCACAATATGCATTGCAAATTATACAACAAAAATTTAAAATTTTCTCTTTTTTTTTTTTTTGAAAAAACTATCAGCCACAGTGTGTTTACATCTCATCTCTAGCATTTCCCTTGAGAAATTGTGTTATAAAACATATAACATAGACTAGAAATTTACTTTTTTCACTCACATACATATATAACTGCGGATAAAATTCGAAATTAATTTTAGCCACTGTTTTTAATCACAATTGAATGCTCTTTTGTGATAATAAATTTTTTTTTATCCACACGGGTATATATATAAAATATTTCAAAAGAAAGATTCCCTTCCTATTTAGCTACTGCTTTTAATTACAATTTAAAATTTATTATCGACATGTGTATATAAATATTTCAAAAAATATTCTCTTCCTATTTGCTACTGCTTTTAATTACAATTGAAAATTTATTATCAATACGCGTATATATAAAATAATCTCAAAAAAAATCTTTCATACTCAATTTTAGCATTTATGTTTAGAAATATTTTTATAAATCTTATAATCTAAACCCAAATTTTACTGTTCACCCACATATATATATATATATTATAATATAATAATATTCAATTATTTAAAAATTTTTTTCTTTATACATACAGAGATTTATAAAATTTATATTTGAAACATTTTGTGATTATATTAATTTTTTTTATTAATAATATGTTAAATTTATTTAACTTTCATTTTGTTAAAATAGAAAATCAGAAAAGTTAAAATAAGGCAATTAAGATTGTTAGATTAGGAGATAAAAAATTACACATGTGAAAGAATGAATACATCTGTACAAACACAAAGATGCTTTTACACTATTCCTGATCATAGATTCCAGGTTTTTTTATCTGTGTCTTAAGATTATTTTTACAAAAGAGGTGTTTGATGTAGAAACGATAGCGATCAATTTTAAGTCTTTATTATTGACCCAAACTTGTGAAGCTTTATTTTTTTAAGATAAAGATTTCCAGATTTTTTTTTCTTTGTTGAAATTCCGATATAAATGATTGAAACAATTTTTTAATCAGTTAATCTTAAATTTCTTAGAAGATGATGAGTTAGTATTAATTTTTTTAGAGAGATCACTCAGATTATTATTATTATTTTGAGCCAACTCATCCTTCCTTTTATTATTCTTACAGAAATGTAACTCTGATTTTTTTTAAAAGAGGACTTTAATTTTTTTTTCTCACTCTTTGAAATAAAAAAGACAAATGAAATGATATAAACAATTTCACAATATTAAAGAAGAGGAGAGAAATGGAACAAGATTGAATTTATTAGAAGTTAGAATAATTATAAAAAATGATATTACATATTTGTTATCATATACTACCTCTCATTAACCATTTTTTTCTCCTTAATCAGAATGAGCAAATTGATCTGTCTATGAAGTCATGTATCCAGTAATAACCAACAAAATGATAGATTTTGAAGCCAACCACACAACTATATGGAATCTTTGTTTCTAGTTCTCTATAAAACTCATTACCTTCAATGAATGGAGAAGAGAATAAAAAAGAAAATTTATAACAATGAGACCAAGTTTGAACCATAAATCAAATTTTTTATTTACCTCAATCATCTAAAGTGAACACAATTATTTTTTAAAGAGAGGAGCAAACCACTGACCTACTTATAAACTTTAATAACTTTTTTTTAAATTAGAAAAGCCAACAACAGGAATAATAATGGAATAAAAACAACAACAATTGATTCACATATCTTAAAATATCTCAAAACTTTTTTTTTTTTGTTTTTAAGAAAAAGTCTGAAAATTCAAACCAGACATAATAAGAGTAAAAGTAGACTAAATATTCTTTACCGATTTTATCTTTTCTTATTAAAGAAACCTTAATTTCTGTCAAACAATTTTCTTTTTGATCAGAAACATAAAGATTTTTATTAGTTTTATCCCAACACCAAACATATTTAAATCTTTAACTTAAATTTTTATTATTTTTTTTTTTTTTATTATTATATATTGAAATTTTTTTTAATTTTCTTCTGTTAATGATAATGAGCAACCTATAGATATATCATTATAATTTTTTTTTTTTTTTATCTTATATAAAATGAAATATTATTTTATTTTTTCATAAGGTGCAAAGAAAAGATATTTTTTTATTTACATTAAACATATATTACATACAAGAATTACTCTTCCAAACACCAAAGAAAGTAATATGTTTAAATAAATTAAAAGAAACATTTGAATGGAAGAAAAACACAATTTCACCTGAAATTTATTTATGAAAAAGAAATTAAAACATTTATAGAAAATTTTTTCTAATATTGATTTAAGTCAGCTTATTTTGGAACAGAAAAACAACTTATTATTTTATATATTAAATTTATTTTTATTGACTTTAAGAAGAGAAAGAAAGTAGTGTTAATAAAATATAATTATCTTTTTAGAAATTTTTTTTATCTATTTTAATTCACACATCTTAATCCACAACAACTCAAATATAGGCCCAAAAAAAGACAGAATGAATTATTTAAGGATCGGAAAACCAAATTTGATAATAGTCCATGAACAAAATGTGGCCTGAATTACCCCATCAAGAGGAAATTATATAAAAATTTCAAATAATACTATATAAAAGAGCCCACAACACATTAATAAATATAATATTAAATTTAATTACAGATTTTAAATAGGGGTTTATAGAAAATTGAATATCAAAGAGATCATGGCAACACCCATAGTATATAAACCCATAGAAAAGGAAATTTTAAGGAGTTATAAAGAGAATTTTTGTTTTTAAACCAACTCATCCTATATAACATATTATGAACACTATTATATCATATTATGAATTATTCACCACATATCCTTTATTGAAAAACTGTAAAGCCACAAACAAAATCTCCCTTTGACCATAATATGATACATCTGTTCATCAATACCAAGCCAAGTCTAAAGAACTTTGATCTAAACTTAAATGGAATTTACAATAGAAAAAAGAAGATTTTGTCAAAGCACCAAGCAAATAAATATGCTGAATGAGTTTGACCAAGACCTAAAAAGACTACTGATGAAACAACAGGGCCAGGGAAAACCACTGCAAACGAAAAGAGGAACACCCTTCCAACTTCATAATATTAGTTTTATAAAATATATTTTTTTATAAGTTGTCATGAAACCCGTGTGCAATCCGAAGTCATATTTGGAAAGAAGAAGGAAGGATCTTTGTTGAAGACGTTGGGAAACAAGCACCCAGAACCACAGGGTTTTTTCGTCTATTTAATTATTTTTATGGCAACGAGTTTTTTCAAAGACCCCAAAAACCGAATCTTTACGTTTTCGCAGATCTTTTCTTTTCTCGGAATAGTCAAAGCGAACTTTCCCCCTTTGCACCCAAAATATTGATAAAATGCGAAATTAATTGAAGCAGTATTACTGATTTTAACATTTCCATTTAGCAATCTTTTTACAAATTCTATAATCTAAACGAAATTTTACTTTTCATTCACATAATTGATAAAATGCAAATTTAATTGCCGCTGCCTTTAATAACAATCAAACGCTTCTCTGAGACAAGGAAAATTTTTATTACCGACATGCATATTATAAAAATATATATAAAAATTTTACGTATACTATAAATATAAAAATAATTCGACAAAATTCCCTTCATATACTAAAACACTATTCAGAGTCGTGAAGAGATAATTGTATCTCATGCTCAAGCATCCACATGTGGAGAGAAAAATTCTACATATATAAAATTGAACTTTCAACATAAATCTATGATTTCTGCATCCATATCTGTGAGAAAAATTTACATATCTCTTTTTTTTCCCCTCTTCCCTCAACACGCATTCAGTTCAAGACCATGGAGAAAATTAACGAAGCCCCATGTATGAGTGTTTACACCCGGGGAAAAAAAATTAAACTATGTAACAGTCATATTTGTACATTCACGCAACAAAATCCAGAGTTTTGATAAATTACACCAAGGCTGCTCTAGATAAGGGTTTGAGACCTCAAATCTGACCACACCTCAGCTCCTTCAACAACCTTCCCTGACTTACTATCCTATGAATAACATATATGAAGTCACACTCATAATCTCTTAATTCTTGTGCTGACAGTAGCAAAGAGTGGAGCGAGAGAATTGAAAAATAATTCTAAACATTTGGCAGCTTAACTAAACACACACACAGCTTATGGCTGGTTATATAATGCATATATTAATAATTATGGAAAGTGACTCAATACAGAGTGAATAAGACATCAGACATTAATATGTTTAAAATTATTTAATCTTGTCAAAAACACAACCACAACAGTTAAATGTACTGGATATTCCACTCGCAGGTGGGATGGTGAATAAATAAACTACAAGTTCTCAAGATTTATTGCACTTAGTCATAATTATTTTATTATAACATTTTATAAATTAATAATTGTTTCTACGTCTACAATAATGCCTAAATTATGCTCTGCCATTCCTACTGGGTTTGCTAAGGGTTAAATCTAAAGAGAGTGTCAACTTTATATAATGTGTACTTAATTTTATTATTAAGTGATGAGCAGTCAATGCACTCTTTATTTAGATATTATTATATAAACTAGATCTGAGGTTCAGATCAATGTTGAACAATTAATATAACAGCAGGTGAACTGGTGCTTTGTAACATAACTTTTGAGACTACAGGACTACACAAATTACATCAGAGATGCATGCAGCTTGAATATGCCTTTACTCATGAGATTCAGTAACGCTTACTCAGTTCTCAGGTACTGGATGCTTGCTATATGTGAACATTTAGTTCAGATGATCGAACAGCCTTAATATACAATGCTGGATACCAGTGTTCCAATTCTGAAAGAAGTAATGGGAATGGCCCTTAAAACCAGTAGCCCATTCAAGAGAGAGCTGTCCGAACTAGGAATAATAGGATGGCCCTTAAAACGGAATCCTATCTTAATAAGTATATAATAGCAAGGTGTAATGCACAAAAGTGCTTCATAAAAGCCCATTCACAACACTTTCTAAATATTAATTATTAAAGTTAGTAAAGTGCAAAATCTATAGTTTCATTCTGTGAAACTACCATACACCAGTCCATAAATTAGCATACTTAAACTGTGCTAAAAAGGAATTTATTAAAATGATCTAGTTTACCAATTAACCTACATAGTCTATGAAAATAAACTAAGGAGGGCTAAAGCATATTTGGGGACTTAAACTTGGCTAATTACTGACAATATGCTTTAAAATGTCACTCTCGCATATTCAACTAAACAGACCTTTAATAAACAAACCTGGATGAAATATTAAGCTAAACATAGCAGCTTAATTAATATATATAAGAGTAGGTTTCAGACCGGAGATTTAGAAATGTGCCAAAAGTAGCATGAGTTAATTTACTTGAGAACAAAAGCATCTCTTTATGTTTATAATAATTAGTAATCTCCGCTCTGAAGGCATAGCACAAATTAATAAATGCATTGTAATAAAATATATATGCATATATATAGGCATAAGTATAGATGGGAATAGAGAAAATAATAAGACAGCCATTATCTTTTTACAAGTTGGATTTAAGAGAAATTGAGATTAGGCAAGATTTTCCACTTTAGCTTTTTACATTTAGTTTAAAATTATACCAATAGGAATACACTTATTTAACATAGCTTAATTAATTTATGAGATTTAAGTTTAAGACTTTGTGCACATTATTTATATTTTACAGCTAGCTTTAGGAAAGATTTAGAATTGCTATAGCATTAGGTTAGCTTGTTTGAGGATTTGTTACCAGTTGTTTGAGTTTGAAGGCTTGCAGCTTGGTAGGATTACACACACACATGGGCTGGTTTATCGGCTGTTCTTTCTATGAGCTATTCTTTCAGGTAGGCTGGGGTTTGAGTCCTCTATCTCCATAAACAGTTCTGCCGCCGAGGAGGCAGCAATGACGATTTCTAGCCACTGATCTCCATAATAAAACTGGGCACCCTGCCAGGATATAAATTAACATGAGAGTAAAGCAAAATGGAATCCTGTTCATTTTAAACTGGGTTTTTTATATTTCTTTCTACCCCCTCTCACAAGCCATTAATATATTCGCAATCTTTATTTTTAAACTTTAAAACTTAAGAAATCACTAATTTTATCAACTACAAAAGAACTGGCTGGATTTATTGCAGGCGGACACTGTTAATGATTCTAACTTTATTTCATAAGATTCATAAAGTTTGTTTCTCAGCTTAGAGTGAAGTAATTCTGAGGGATCCATAAACCTTGAATTTCTTTTTTTTTAAAGAGTGAATTTTTTTTTTTCAAAGAGATTCAAGCCGCCAACATTTAGCATACATCTAAGAAAATTACCTCTGTATTTGATTACTATATGCGAATACTAGCAATTTAGTAAATTGAATAACTTCAAAGGCAGTTTGGAAATAATTTAGAAAACTTGTAATGTTTAGCAAACCGATTACATTACAGTTACCTTCGCATATATACATAGGTATGTTCTCATATATATACAATGTCCACAGCTTAAACCAAATTTAATAACTTAAAATCATAAAACAAATCTTTATATGAAATTACAAGGCATATACATTATACATAATAATATCAATCAGATGTGCGAAGATACAATTTCTCGCAAATAAAACATCTAATATTACAAAATGTGTATACAACTATTTAAAATAGTAGATGTGTGTGCATATACAATTACACACATACGTGTACATCTATGCTTCTATATATTAAATTACTTAGTATACGGTTATATACGTGCACTTCTAGGGTTTGAATTAGGAAAATAAAGACTACTATGTTATATAGTAGATGAAACTGTATGATGGCTAAATCATACTGTTTCAATATGCAGGTATGAAAAAGCCTGTACTGTAGAAAAAAATTCATACTTCTAAATAATACAAAGGAAATTTTTGATAGAAAGACTATTCCTGGAGTAGTGTATGTTATCCCTTATTTTTGTAAGAAGGTATATATATAAGTTGGAGCAGTTTGAACTTAAATGAAAGAATAAAGGTACATAAAGTAAGATTAGAAATAAATATCTTAGTTCTGCTTTATATATATCCATGAAAAAGATACAGGTCATACTATTAATTTTGATGAAGCTAAAGTCTTCTTTGAGAGAAATGAAATAAAAAGAATATTATTAAAAATTTATGATTTGGAAGCAATTAACTTATTTAAAAGTTCTTTTAATATTAAGAGGGTATGGGAGATAAGTGGAATTGTGGGTAATGTTTAGTTTAAATATGTTGTTATTTTGTAGTTCTTTACACGTGAAGTTTGCTTGTAGCAGTGAAAACCATTAGTAGTGCTTTAGAGTTTATTTTATTGGCGAGTCTGGTTAAGTTGTGAATTTGGGATAATTTTGATATTAAATGAAGTTAATAATGATATATGTAATATTAAAAACAACAAAAATATATAAATAATAGAAAATATGTTTGTATCTGTGTGGGCATATAAAAATAAAATTAATTTCTTGCATATTTTTCTAAATAAATAAGAAATAATATAGTGCAATAATATTTTATAGCTCTGAAGAAGATTGCTTAGCATTACTATCAGATAATTGAACAAAAAACATTGTGAAGAATACAAAAGAAGTAAATTTTTTTAGGACCAGCCATCACTTGGGCCAATTTAATTAAAACAACAACAGCATGACACTTGTTTTAAAAAATAGTTTGCACTGTGATCATTATACTTCATTTTTCAATAAAATATGCTTATAATTTTAATTATATCTAAAAGTCCAATAAAAGTTAATCTATTCTACAATAAATTTTTAATCTATATTTTTATCCAATAATAGAAAAAAAGCATGTGCTGACCGAATATTATTATGGATTTGTCTCTGGTATATATTGAATATTATTCTGTTGCTTTAGCTATTTATTTATATATATATATTTTACAATTATTAATAAAATATCATTAGGAATCGGTGGATTTCAACCAGATAGAATCACCAATGGCTTTATTAAATTCTTCAATTCTGTCAGCGTAGCTATAGATTGCCAGTTATTAACTAGATGATTCATTATTTGTATTTGCCTACATATGAAACAGACGAAGCCAACGATAGATTATTCTGAATCTGGTAATAAGAGCCGAATTGCGTTTAAGAAGATTAAATCCAGGTTTTATTATTTATATTGTAATTATAAGCAAGAAAAGTAAACTATAATATATTTAATATCTATAGTTACTTAAATAGGATTCTTTTTTTTTTTTTTTTTCGTAAAATAATAAACTTATGTTTTTTCTCTATACTAAAAAAATATTATTGTAAAATCTTTACCATGAAATTTCATTAAAATAAAAGAGGAGTCAATTATTGACCATTGACTTTTAACTGTCATGAGATTTCATGCCTGGTGAAATAAATATTGTACAATTTGTAATGCTTTGATTTAACAAAATTCCGGATTCTTTTTTTTTTTTTCGTAAAATAATAAACTTATGTTTTTTTCTCTATACGAAAAAAATATTATTGTAAAATCTTTACCATGAAATTTCATTAAAATAAAAGAGGAGTCAATTATTGACCATTGACTTTTAACTGTCATGAGATTTCATGCCTGGTGAAATAAATATTGTTTAATTTGTAATGCTTTGATTTAACATAATTCCGGCTTTCATTAAAAAAAAATTTCGCTCACCTAAAAACTTAATTATTGATAGATGAAGTTAATCTTTTTAATGAAACGAATGAAGCATAATCCATTACTTAATATTGTTAGTTGTTACAAGTTTATTCTAATTTGAAATTATTATTATTTTTTTAAATACATAAGTTAACTTTAACCTTATGCGTAATTAATGAAATGCAGTACATTAATTTCTGACTTTTATTGGGCGTTGATAACTGACGTAATAAGGAGAAAGCCTGAAAGATACGCCTTGGGAAATATTTATTTAATAGGTAATCGATTTGGGCCGACTGAAAATTATAAAAGTTTTAAAAATTAATTAAAAGAAATGGGATAAAATAAATTGTTTTATATTTTAAAGTTTTTTTTCCCTTTTTTTTTTTTGTTTTTTTGTTTAACGCTTGACAAATCATTCATTTTCAATGTTTTCATAAGTAGGTCACTATTGTAATCGATGTCTATGAACTTGGCCAAGTTAGATAATGCAATATGGGGAAACAGCTGGATGATTTAAAGATGTTGCTGTGTTTTGACCACCCGAATACTTGGACATGGTAAGTTATTGAATCATATTATTTAGTTTAAACATGACGCATGTTTGTTTCTTTTTTAAAATCAATTACGATATATCAAAAATGCTTACTGTTCTACTAAATGCTTAGACGCGCGTTAATGTTACATAAGCGCCGGATTTTTCTATTTATCCCTATATTAATAATAACTTGTAGATTAAATTTTCTGTTAGTTTTAGAAGCCATATATTGTTATTAAAACCATTAGAAGTTTCTGTGAAATTTTCTGTCATAAATTTCTGGTTAAAAACAAAATTATAGTATATAGGCAGTGGAGTATAAAGCTTGATCATCATCATTTTTAGTAACGTGTCACATTCTTAATGCAATTTTATAGCTATTTAAAAAGCTTTATTAATGAGATCCCATGTTTAGAGTTTATAATTATAAAGTTACGAAATTTGCATAAAAATGTGAATTGTATGCGTGTAAAGTTCTTCTTTACCGAAAGTAGGTTGAGCAATGAATGATACTTAATCTTCATAGTTGGTAGTCTGTCACTATTGCCAACCTCTTACTGATTCTAGCATCTTATTTTTCAGAACTACGTCATAAACTCTGACGAACTTTTACATAATTAAAACTTGTTTTTATTACTACTAATAATAAATCATTAGCATATATATAAAACTATAATTGCAGTTAATAAGACATTTTTTCTGTTTGTTAATTTCTACAATTACTATAATCGGGATTAGCCAATGCTATACTTTTTATTACGGTTTTAAATATATTAATTTAAAAATGAATAGTTTTAAAATAATTGGAGTATAGTAAAGAGAATTGTTTCTAAAAAAAACCTAAATTTTTCAAATGGATTAAATTTAAAAACTGAATTTATTTTGTTAGTTATTTGATCAGTTTATTGCCTTTTTTTTTTCCATAATGACTTTTAAAATATTAAAACCAACCAGACTTTTAATTAATTGTATTTTTTTTTAAATTGTATCAAAGGACCTTTAGCAATCAAATTAGTTATTACAATGGAAAAACAATAATAATAAAAATTGTCAGATTTTCAGAATGCATGTCTCAAAGTATATAAACAAAAGACATGGAGTGTTCGCATTCATATTTTATAAAAGCAATTGTAAAGCATCTTTTGTTCAATATCTTTTTTTTCTGCCTTTTTATTACTATTTTGATGTCTCTTTCTGACTACTTTGTATTATTTTACATAGATAATTACATGCACCAAAAAATCTAACACCTTTTTTTTCACTCTCTGAACACTTTGGAAGGAATGCTAGATTTAAAAGCTAAAAATTTTTGTAATATGTTGGACTATTTCCATCATTTATGAGTGAATATTGAATGTATAGAAAATTTTTTAAACTTTATTTAAACTTTTCAAATACAAACAACTTGTTAGTAATAACACACAAATAGACAATACAGGTTAGTAATTACACAACGTTTCGAGTAGTATTATTCTCCACTCTTCTTCAGGTGTTGCCGGCCTATATGCACAGTGACAATATTCGCTTAGTTAATGGTTAAAAGAGAAAAAACAGATGTGTCTACCATAGCAGATCATGTATGTACTAATGACCACATGCTTAAATGGGAAAATACAAAGATATTGGATAAAGAGGAAAAAATGCATAGAAGAAAATTCAAGGAAGCTGCTCATATGACAATGGTAAATAATCCTATAAGTCAACCCAGTGTGGCAATACACAATGTATGGAAGCCTCTAATTAATCTTGCTCTTAGGAAAAAATAAAAAATAATAAAAATAATTAGACTTGTTTAAAAAAAAAAAAAAAAAAAAATTGAAGGACTCAGGAGGATTTGAACCAACCCTCAAGTATAAATATATCAAATTTCTACTATATGTTGCCTTTGACAGAATAGCTCAGTTGGTAGAGCGTTTGCCTTAAATTCAATATACAAGAATCTAAAGGTGCGAGTTCAACTTCTAAGCGAATATTGTCACTGTGCATATAGGCCAGCAACACCTGAAGAAGAGTGGAGAATAATACTACTCGAAACGTTGTGTAATTACTAACCTGTATTGTCTATTTGTGTGTTATTACTAACAAGTTGTTTGTATTTGAAAAGTTTAAATAAAGTTTAAAAAATTTTCTATACATTCAATATTCACTCATAAATGATGGAAATAGTCCAACATATTACATCTTATAATATACCATCATTACAAACCTTCAGACAAATACTAAAAATTTTTGGTTCATTTCCGACGGAGGAAGTAAAAAAATATACAATATATAACTTCACACTGTATTCTGCCCTGAATTGTGACACTTCGATCACTGCTTGAATTCTTGAACAAATCATATAATAATAATTATACTTTTCATTTTAATATTTATTTCCAAAATATTTCTAGAACTGGTATTAAAGGATGTGTGTGCATACATTAGTAAAAAAAATACTTTAAATAGTTCACTGCAAGGCAGTAAATAGTCTTTCCTGAAAGCTCAACTGAGGAACCATAAAGACAATAACTCACCAGGCTAATCAATGATAGACTGAAGGACTCTTTTCTCTCTTTTATTTTACCTTTTAGTTAAGATTAACTAGATATTTATTAATTGATCAATAATTAAAAAGCAAGAAGGTTTGTACTAGAGCCATCAGATTAAAAAAAACATAAGCTTATTTGGAACCTGAAAAAAGTATTACAAATTTTATATTATGAAAAGTATAACATTAGATCATAACTCACAATAAAGAACAGAGATTATTGGAAAAAGGCTGTAAAGATACAGCATCAATAAATCTCTAAGTATTGCTAATCAACTCATATGGCAAAGATTACTAATTTTTTTCATGAAGCAAAATATCCAACTAGAAAACTACCTACTGAGTTTAATGGATAGCTGTTTTCTTTTAAATTATTGTTTGTCATCAAAATTATACTGGTATCCACATATATTTAAACTATTGAAGAAAGCTATGAAACAATCTATTAGGAGAAAAAAAATCTAATTTTTATATTTAAAAAAAAAACTATAAGAATTCAAAGACTACTTTTTGAAATGCAAAAAGGATGCTTCTGTTCTAGATTTGTGAAAAGACCATTGATTTAAAAAGTGGACATATATTATACTACAAAGGCACAATGCACCAACAAGTACTCACTGTGATGAAGAAGTAGAGGATTTTTATATGGCTGTATAAAAGGTCTTTGATCACATCAAATAACATCTTAAACTTGTTATGGGAGACTTTAATGAAAGAAAAATGTACTGTGGGTACATATGTATGTAGATTTATGGAATTTGTCAGAAAAAGAAAAACTTTATATTATGAATTCTTTCTTTAAGAAAAATTAACCAAAAATTTTAAAAGAGAAATGGACATGGAAGCATCCAAATGAAGGTACAGTAGAATTGGATTATATTATGACTAACAAAAATATGTATTTCATGATTGTAATGATCTTAATAAATTCAATGCAGGAAATGATAATTGATTAGTGAAATGTAAGTTACACGTTAATGTAAACTAAAGACACAAAAAATATTAAGAAAAATAGTATTCACTGTTGATATTCCTAATTTTCAGAAACATTCTAATGAATTTAAATTAGAACTTTCAAATCATTAAAAATATTAATTTCGAAAATGGCTCAGATTTGAATGAAATCAATAGGAAGATAACTGATATATTATTAAGAACTGCAACAAAGATAACTGGTACTAAAGAGCAGCAATTGACCAGTAAAATTTCAACTGATACAAGATAATTTATGAAGAAAAGAACAAATATGTAAATATATAAAAGTGATCCACTAAGAAGAAGCAGTGAATATTTAGAAATTTTGTAAAATAGTATGAAAAAGAGTTAATAACAATATAAGAAAATATTGAATTAGCAAGAAAAACTTCAGAAGAGAATAAAAGTATCAAAAGTGTAAAACAACATTTTAGTATTGGAAGAAAAAAATATTTTTGTAATCAGAAGATGAAACTATTATTTAAAAAAGAAATGATGTCATGAAATGTGTACAATAGCTTTATGAGGAATTATATAATAAAAAACAAGAAAAAGCATTCCCTATGGTTATTACATTTTATGGATTATCCAGCATTTTAAATGGAAAAGTGAACATACAATCAAATCTATGAAGAGAGTAAAAGGTCCAGAAAATAGTAGAATTGAAATCTGAAATGAAACAGATTAAGAAACAGAAAAATTGTTGGCAAAATTATGTATCAAATGTGTAAATGGCATAGATGTACCAGATTATTGTGACAATGCAGTAGTAATTTTGATATTTAAAAAAGGTGATAAAGAAGATATTATACATTACTAACCTGTCAGTCTTCTGTCAGTTCTAAGCAAAATCATTGGCAAGATAATTAACTCGTCTATAATGAATGCTGAATTTAAAAGTGGTTTTAGTACAGTGGATCACATGCATGTGAGAGAAATTATAGAAAGAAACATAATCATCAATATATAAATCCAGAATATTATCATATTTTGAAAAATATCAAAGTGCAACAGCTATGATTACATTACATACTGTGTTTCTCCCAAAATAAGGCTTAACCAGAAAATAATCCCCAGCATGATTTTTCAGGATGCTTATAATATAAGCCCTACCCCAAATATAAGCCCTAGTTAAGATCAGCCATATAGACACCAATGGACATATGGAATTATAAAGTAATGAAAATATAAATAAACAATATTATTGATGTTAATGCTTTAAGTAAATGGTAATATAAATTATATAGTTCGTTTGTATTTTTTTATTGACAGTTTTCGACAAATGTAATTCTATCTGAATAGAGAAACAATTTATCTTCCACAAGTCAGTATATCAGACAATTTATAATTTAATTTATATATTTTTAGATACTTTTTTTATTTATATTTAATACTTAAATTTAGAATACTTGATATATGTGAATGAGGCATTTTTTTATATAGCGCTATGTATATAAATTGTAATAAACTAAAGATTAGCCTTTCAAGCTAATGTACATGTGCTTTTTATGAATGTTAATAATAATAAATGAATACTTTCATTTCCAACACAAGATAAAGTCTTTGCGAACGAATAAATGAATCCACTTATTCATTCAACCCAAATGCTTATATATGGGCAAATCTTAAGTACTGGATATGAAAGCATGAGGATAAATCAATCACTTAAATTACTGTTTACTATGTCTGAATGAATGACGCCAACGAAATTATCTAGAATTTACGAAATATCACTCTTAAATGAAACTAAACATACGTAAATGAGGCATTTATTTATATAACACTATGTTTATAAATTGTAGTAAACTAAAGATTAGCCTTTCAAGCTAATGTACATGAGTTTCACCATGGTACCTTTTAAATATACAAGATAAAAAGAAAAATTAGTTTGATTTCTTAAACATTTTTTTTACTCCTAAAAGATTTTCTTAGCTTAAGTTAAATTATCAATATTTCTCCTAAAGAAAATTTTTTAAAAAGAATATCCAAGTAGGGCTATTACAAATAATTTGGAATGTGTTTATAATATGCATATTTTCTAATGGATTAACAGATGAATGTAGTTATGCCATATATGAATCATCATAATTCAATACATCATATGTTATAATGAATGTACTTAACGTGTACATGTGAAGTACAGAAATATTTTCCGAATTTTTGTGCTTGCATTTTTTTTCTTTTTGTTTCGATAAACTTTTCTCAATTGTAATCATTTTATTACCATTCCTGTCTTGCAAGTCTTCAATTAATACTTGATTTAATAGTAAATTTAAGAGGAATAATATTCTGATCACCAGATAAGATAAGTGCAAAAAAAAAAAAAGAACTATTCTGATGAGTACAAGAGTAATTGTGGAGTCTCTTGGGGTAAGAAGAATTTTACAATTTCCTGTAAAGAGAAGTAGTTGAATAAATGTAAATTTTTTATACTACAAGATATCCCCAAAAATAAGCCCTACGGTGTCTTTTGGAGCAAAAGTTAATATAAGACCCAATCTTATTTTTGGGAAAACACAGTAGTAATACTAGGAAGATTAACATTAAGATGGGATATATTTTACTTTCTAATTAATTCATTTATAATTAAATATAAGAAGAAAAAAGAATATTGTAATTATTTTAGTTTTGAATTTGGAAGCCATGCTTTTCTAAATTTAATTATCAAACAATGTCAAGTAATTAACATGTTTGTAACAACAACTTAATTATAATAGAAAAAGCAGAATAAAATAAGTAAATGTTATTTGTTTATTTTTTAAACACTTTGCTGCCAGAAAAATAACATTTAGAGTTAAGAAGTTCCATCTGTTGAGGATCTGTGAAAATTTTAGAGATTATTAGAAAAAAGTATACATAATGCAACTCCAATAAGTCTCAAAAGTGTTTGCCAATAAATACTATCACAATGATGACATATTTTTTAAAAAAAAAAACTTTTCCTACATGTTTTATTATAAACTATTTAGGAAGTTTACTACACATTCCTTTTTATAATATATTTTGTTTTTTGAAATTATATGGGTATCTACATATATTTTTACCACAAATGTCTATTGTTTAATTTATTTTTGTATAAATGGGCTTTAATTTAAAACAATATATTTAATGAAAAAATGTTATTTTTTAAATCATTTTCAGCAATTTTTTTTTTAAAAAATAAATAATAAAACTATTGTTAGAAAAAAATCATCTTTAGGAATAAAAAAAAACAAAGAATAACATTGATATCATGCAAATTTTTACTATCATAATTTACTTATAAAATTAAAATATATTTGAAAAAAGCTATATATTAGTATATGTTTAAGATTTATTTTTCTGCCAATATTAGTGTAAAATAGAAAAATCACCAGAATCTTGCTTATTGCATAACCTAAGTATAGATTTATCAGATACAATTTTTGAATTATAAACATTTTTTATTTATTTAATAAATTTAATAACTAAAATTATTTTTATTATTATTATCACTACATATTTTATTATAGTAAAATCTTAATGTTTTTTATTGTCTGAATATTAATATTTTTAATATCTTGATGACCACTGTGGTCTTATGTTTACAATGATCTCAATTCTGGAATATAATAATGAATAAATGTGTGGATTTTTGCTTGGTAATACATTTATTGGTCAGTGTATATTATTTCAATGACCAAGATAAAAAAAAAAGCTAATAACTGTGAAAGAAATCATATAGTTCTTAAAGTAGTACTGTCTTTTAAGTTAAAAATAATAAACATCATCATTATTCTGGCATAAAATTCCATTATACAAATTGGCACTATAAAGACTCATATAGTAATAGAGCACTAGTTTTTTTTTTCATCATATTCTACAGTTATTTAACTTGGAATCATCTACAAAAAGAGAACAGTAAATATTTATTATTATATAAGTATATAAGTTGGTGTTTGAACAGAAACAGCTATTTTCTTTACTTTCAAGCCGATATATAAGTCAATGTCCTTAGCAACACTCAATCATCATCAACCATTATCAATTCCTACAGGATGAAGATCTCTCCAAGTTCAATCCATCTTCTCTGAGCTTTAGCTTCTCTTCTACACATCATTCCTGCATACTTTTTTAATTCATCCATCCATCTCACATGTGGTCTCTTTCTGGGTCTTTTACAATCTCTTGGAATCCAATTTAAGATTTCAATTGTCCATCTATTATCATCTCTTCTAGCAATATGTTCAACCCAACTCCACTTCAGATTTTTAATTTTTTCAGTGAGATCAGTAACACCTGTTTTTTCTCTTACCCATATATTGCGTTTTCAATCTCTTCTTGTTACTCCCAACATGCATCTCTCCATACTTCTTTGAGTGGTCTGAAGTCTCTGTATTGCTCTTCTATTAAGTGTCCAAGTCTCAGATCCATAAGTAAGAACTGGTAAAACACATTTATTAAAAACCTTCCTTTGCAAACACATAGGCATATTTCCTTTTAGTATCAAGTTATTTCTACCAAAAGTACTCCAACCAAGTTTAATTCTATGATTAATTTCATGCATTATGTTTCCATCTGTATTAATAATCTGTCCAAGGTATTTGTACCTGTTAACTTCTTCTAACTCATCATAATCTTTATTTACATATTTTGAGAAAATCTATTAAACATTACTTTAATCTTTTTAACATTTATCTTTAGTCCTACTTTCCTACTTTTATCTGATAACTCCTGCAACATTTCATGCAGCTCTAAAGCATTATTTGCAAAAACAATTACATTGTCTGCAAAATCTAAATGTCTTAAATAATCTCCATTTACTTTCACTCCTTTAGCTTCCCATTTTAATCCACAAAATACTTCTTGCAGCACATACACAAATCAGAAACATTACACATTTTTGTTTACTAGTATATAGGTTTGAAACTCTATTTATTTACTGTTACATATTTTAGATAATCAACTTTGGGGCCAATATGGACCTCAAAAATCAAAACATATATAATCATATAATATGAAAATTAGCAGAAATACTCTATATGAGTATAGTGATCAGAATGAGACAAAATATTTTAAATTTGGACAGTAAAAATGAATCTCATATAAATGAAGTAATAGGAAGGAAAAATTTAGTAGAGACAGAAAGATTTACATTGGAGATATTACTATTTCTCTAAAATTTGGGGAGAAGTAGTAAGAAATTAGCTAAAATGAAACTATATCTGATCAAACAATCCAAAACAAAGCAAAACTCTCCATATAGTAGTGCCATCTTGTACTAACAAGAGCAATCAATGGATGCCAGAAGGCTTGTGCATAAAATCCCTATCTAGTGCCTACTCATCCAATATCCCCAGACTAGTTTCTGGCAGGATTGTTTAATAACAATTATTGTGCTAGTATGAGATAGTAATCATGTGATGTTTAGTGGTTATATCTGATCAAGATGAAGTTTCAAATGAAGGAATGACAATCAACTGATTTAACTGAAATAATTGATCAGAAGAATAAAAGCAAGTCAAAAGATAAAGTAAAAAAAAAAAAGAAAGATTTAAAGGCAGAAATTGAAACAAACTCAGAGATTAAGGAAAGGGAGTTCTTTGTATAAAATGCTTTCTACCCTTGTGATAAAATGACCTATAAAAGTCAATAAATTGAAATACTGATAATTATCCAATGATTAAAAAACATGAAGTGGCCTGAAACTCACATAAAAAAGAAATTCCAGAATAGGATTATAGAATCACTATTGGTACTCTGTTGCACATGATAGTCTTTGCAAAATTAACAAAGCATGTGCATCCATATGAACTACTACCTAAACTGATATTCTATTATTATCTGTAAATTCTGTTACTCAATCAGTTATAAAAATGATCTCACAATTTGTTTCAGGTAATGATAAATTATGGCATTGTTTGTATAAAGAAATTATGAACTTAGTAGTTAATAGCGTAAGTAACCAACATTTTGTAATATCTGTATAGAGTAGTAAGATAAGGTTCAGACAGAAAGAAAATAATGCTTGTACATATAATGGATACTCTAATCCCAAAAGAGTCAAAATACTTAGATTATGGAAAGACAATTGGAATGAAATAAAACTTAACCTTGGTTGGAATCTTGTCCATGATTTGAATCCTCAGCCAATGGCTTGAAGGCAAAGGACAAAAATACTTTCATCATACAAAATGAAAACGTTTGCAATGCTCATAATCTGAAACTACACAGAGGCTCATAAATACCGGTTACCAGGCTTTTATAATAAAAAATGTAGATATAAAGTGGAAGGTAATTTAAAAATAAAATGATAATAATTTTTTAAAAAAATTCTATTTTTTTTTCTTATGTGTGTATATATTTGATAATTAATTGAGTTTTACTTTAAAATTAGAAAAATAAGACATAGCGCATTATAATTACTTTAATTTTAAATTTGGAAAAACATGTTTTTTCCCCATACCAATGGCAAGTAATTAATATGTAAAAAAAAACAAAAAACATCTTCAATAATTGAAAAAGCAGGGCAAGATATCATTAACTAAAACAAAATATTTTATTTGTAATATTTAGATACAAGTATAATGTATATACTGAACTTTAGATGTAATTAGAGGGATTTGAAAGCAGATTTTCAAGCTCTTTTTAGCTACCCACTCCATTCTTATATAAATGATACACATGGCCAGATACATGTGAAAAAATAAATGATCTTCAATATATGTATTTCATGCTGAACCAGAAATTCGTCCAGATCATCATATCCCAAATATATGTACATATAATCAGTGTTCAATTTATACTAATATAGCATATCTTCAGACTTTAATGGACAGGCTTCAATCCTCTCCACTTTGCAGCCATCCATATTATTGAAAATCTGATGATGGAATGCTCAAAGCTCTTATTGAGGCCAATGTTAGTCTGACACCTCATATTTTAATGGACATATTAGGTTCCTCTATATATGAGGAGTCAGTGTGACTTAAAGTCAACATGGGTATGACAACATCAACAAGGGCTTTGAGCATTCCATCATCAGATTTTCAATAATATGGATAGCTGAAAAGTTGGAGGGTGGAGAAGATTGAAGCCTGTCCATTAAAGTGTCAAGATTTGTTACCTTAATATAAACTGAGCACTGATTCTATATGGGTATGGGAGATGAGTACTGGTTCAGTAAGAAATACGTATATTGGATATTATTTCTTTTTTTCGCATATAAGTGGTCATGTGTGTCAGTTATATAAGATCAAGCGGATAGCTGAAGGGAATTTGAAAATATGTGTTAAAAATATTTTCATTTATTTAAAAAAATAGAGAATTTATAAAAGAATTGATATAATGTAAGAGTAAAAGCAATAAAGAATTTTCATCTATTAGTGGACAATAGCTGCATTTAAACTATAGTTTGAATTCCATTTAACTATAATATTAAATTATAACCCACAATTAGTAAGATGATATTATCAGAGAAGGGCTCTGAAGATTTTCTAAGTACATATAAATCTACTCAACAGCAGGGATCATTGATTTATTCATGTCATCTTAGAAACTAGTGATTTTATTGCACATCCGCCTGGAGTGATTTGCAATTATTTTTATGTTTAAAAAATTATAAGGAAATCATAGGCTGCCTTTTTAGACGTGAAAAGATAATTTTGCTCTAGATTTGCATTTAAAACAATCAATTGTAAGCTTGCCATCTAATTCATTTATTTTTTCATATGCTGAGATAAGTTTTAATTTAAAAACAAATTAAACAAGGCAAAACTCTCCATGCAGTAGTGCCACCCTGTGCCAACCAGAGTAATCAATGGATGCCAGAAGGCTTGTGCATAAAATCCCTATCTAATGCCTACTCATCCAATATCCCCAGACTATTTTTTTTAATAATATTTGTTAATGTATTCACGATTATTTTTGTAACTTTTGGTGTTATAAATGAGACCATCATTTAGGCTAAAATATCTAATACTCAGAAATTTAACTCACTTTCCTGTGATCTGAGACTCTGGTCTATTTGTAATTATGATAACATTCTATAATTTATAAAAAGAGTAATAAGTATTTACTTTATTCTTTTATTTTTGTGAAGCTTTTTAAAACATTGTCTATCATGAATTTGCCTAAATGATATTTTAGAACTAAAAACAATAATTTAGTTATTTAATACCTTTATGAGCTACAATTAGTTTTCATGTGTCATTTTTTTAACTTAGTATTATTAATTTAAAAAAAATAATCAACTGGTTTTTTGCTTGAGATTTAATAAGATTGAGATCTAGACCATGATCCATGGATCTTGAGCTTTCAGAGTCTGTCATTCAACTATGCACTAAATCACGAAGGACATTAATAAATTCATATTTTGTTATATAAAAATCTTGTTATTTTTTTTATTATCTGTGTTTTTGTCTTTAATATATTGATTATCACTATAGTTTTACACTTACCATGATTCAAATTTTCGATATAATGACTAGGCATGTGAGTTTATGCGTCATCATACATATTTTGGTAAGCAGATCCTAATAGGTGTTTGAAATAAAAGAAATAGTCATTAACTAAGAAAAATCATATTGGCTCTGTTGTGTTTATATATGAATGTAATAAACACAGATTAGTAAAAAGCAATTAAATATTTTATTAATGTATTATTACAATATGTTTACAATAATGTTTGCTATACCATAGGTCTGATACATTGCCTGGGATGTAGCATTTAATTGTTATGCAAGTAATAACATAAGGGATTTCAGGTGCCCTTCTAGGTTTGCTTAATACTTCCAGACATATGACAGCTGTAGTGACACTTCCAGCTATTCTATGACACCTTGCCTTGTGCCTGATTTATATTTTAGCAGTTTTCAGTCTTAGCATTGTAACGGAATATAATATCTCATCACATTATTTTAAAATTAAAATAAAAGATCATAAATAAAAATTGATTTATTAAAAAGAAAAAAACTTAACTCAAAAACTGAAATTTAAAAACTGTTTAACGTATATATAGATCGCATTATGGACAACTTTAAAAACTTTTAAAAAATAAAAATATTTGAAAGTAATTTTTTTGTAAAAAAGTAAAGATATAAAGATTTGATATTTTTGAAAATAGAAATAATGTTGATTTCTATAATCTTAGAAAATGGAAATGATTGTCTTATTAATTAAATGATTGTTCAAAAGCAAACCAGCCCGTGAGGCATTTAAAATAAATTAAATGGTCAGTTAAGAGAATACAAAGAAATTAAATGACCAATGCAAACACCAGAAATGTCAGCACGGACCGTGATTGAAACACCAGAGGATTAGTGACGTCTTGCTTGTTGAATCTCAAGATCTAATGATAAGAGACTAATAAAAATATAAAAGCCAAATTATTATTATAATTGTGATCTTAGAGCTAACTATGAATAGATCGTTATAACTAGCTATATTGCAGATTTTCACGATGTGAAAGTCTGCAATAAATTTAATTTTTTGAACAACCAGCTGAGGCCTCTGGATGACAGTTCCTGACCAAATGCATGGCAAGTCGCAGTTTCATTTCAAAGAAGGACAAAATCTACGAAAGTGATCATGAAGATGGACTTCTCAATCTATTAAATCCGTAAAGTATGAAACTATTGTGTCTATCTAATAAGAACTTTCCTAAAATTGCAAGTAATTAATAACTGAAAATAAGAACTCTTATCTGACTTAAAGAATGCAAATTCAATTATTGATATTTTTTTATGTAGTTGTTTAAGCAATCATTTCCATTTCATTTTTTTTTTTGTGTGTATTATGTTTTAACTAAAATGTATTAAATTTAAAGTTGGGTGTAGATAGCTGCATGGATAAAGATTAATAACTATGTTTAAATTTGTTTATGTTTAATTTAAGGGATTTTAATTTCAGGCTATTTGTTTCGTGGTTGTGTCAGTGCTAGTGGAGAGATATATAGATGTTTATATTAATGTAATGTGAAGCGTGTTTAGCATACAGGGCAACGTGCCCACCTGAATGCATGACCCCAAAGAGGCAGTCATACCGTTGCAATGGTTGCAGATGTATTTCCTGCACCATTAACCCCTTCTAGCTCTATGGACAGGGATTTATAAGTCGGCAGAAAGACCGCTCTCCCCCCATAAGTAGCACTCTTTAAAATATATATATATACATGATTCCTTAGTCTGACAGATGCACTTTCCTGTTCTAGACATGGATCATTTCCTTCAAATAATATCACGCTGTCAGATGCACATTCCTGTCTGCGTGGTTTTATGCTAGCATCTTCATATTGCATTGATTGCGACTATATATCTGGAAGTAGGCATTGGGTTGATTACGAACTTTTAGTCTGAGATTGAATGAATGTTTTGATAAGTTTTTAAGTGAAAAAAAAAAAAAAATCTATGTAGACTATCTATGCTCGACATGCTAAAGTAAAATATAATTTAAATATCTATCTGTGCGATCTATTTAAAATAGTAATTTAAATTTTAAAAAAAATATTAATGTTAAAATCTAAAAATAAATTTATTCCTCAATTTTAAATGTGCATTAATAAAAAATCTATTTGTGTGTTAATTACTGGCAGTGGCTTCTTTTATTTTATTGTTCTAAATATTTAATATATACTTTGAGAATAGAAATCTATTGAAACTTATAAATGTTTAAAATCTCTGCTACTCTATGAGCTAGTGACCTTGGGCAAACAATCGGAATCCAAATATATAAATTTAAATTAAAAAAATTTTTTTTAAACTTAACGTACCTGCCTACTATATAAATTTTCTAGGTTCAAATACCTAGTGGCGCCCTGTAGTGCAGATTACGTTAAGTCTCCTTCTCCCCCGATCGTTAAAGCATGAATTTGTATCATTTCTTTAGCCATATAATAGATTACATGGTATTGCCATTCAGCTCCAACAATAATAATTTGTTGTTGTCTCTTTACCTTCAAAATGGACTGACTATTTATAGCAAGTTTTCCTTCTATAATGAAAGCAATCAGATTTATTGAGCATTATTGTCTATGGCCTATTTCTACTATTAGATGTCTTATCTATTTATATATCCATTGGTCAGTAGTGATGAATGCTCAATCCAACCAAGATAAGATAGAATCTGAACTAGTTCATTAGATGAAGGTAAGATGATATATAACATTTCCTCCCCCTGACTAAAACCAGCCCTTGAGAATATAGTCATTCAGATGCTTTGGTGGGTGTTTCTTTTACTTTCTGAGATTCATCAGGTTTGGTAAATTCATCAGCAGCTCCAGTGTTTTCGTTTGTAGATCTGGTGACTTTTAATTTTAAGACTCATCTCTTCTAGTTGATGATTTTTTAAAAAAAAAATGTTTTTTTTATCTGTGAAAAGTTATGAATAATTGTAATTTTTTTTATCATTTTTCTTATATTTTGTTGTCATGATTTTTATTAACATTTATCTTTATCTCACAAATAATTAATTAATCTTGATTTAAACATTAATTGATTTTTAAGTTGAAACTTGCTTAGCATTCATTGTTTTATATTATATAATATATATGTTAGTATAATGACTGATTTAAGACATCTCATGAAATAATCCAGAGAAATCTGTTTGGAGATCTGGATGGCCGTCCAATTGGATCATGTCATCCAATTTTTTTTCTTGGAATGTTTTGTGAATAGCCATTTTGAAATTAGGGAGAATCCATATTATGCAGCATGTCATCTAAATATGCAAAAAGCTAATATATTCATTAATAGTTTAGGAGAAAATATGAATATTATTACACTTTCTGACTGTTGGATAGTGTTGCAACAAATGGCAACTGGTTCATAGCATTATAGCATCCCCAGAGTTTTTTTTTATTAGATTAGTGCTTGAAAATATTTCATTCAATATTTTGCATAATTATTATGTAAGTGCAATTAATTAAATCATTTTTAAAAAGAATTATTTTAAGCAGTGCTTATTCTGTTCAAAAGCGTTGCTAATTATGGCAGTGGCAGAAATGTTATATTTAGTGAAATTTCAGCTAGTTCTGCTGAGATTCGTTTCCTTTTATCAAGGTTCATAAGTTGTACCATTAGAGCAGCAGCATTGGTCATTATTTGATAATTGTATGTTTATTTGTTTTGGTTGAAAATATCAACAATATAACAATCATTCAGTATGTTGTATAATTATTATGTAAATATAACTAATTAACCCGTTTTTAAAAAAGAATGATTTTAAATGATGCTTGACATTCTATTCATAAGTATTGCTAATTATAGCAGTGTCAGAAACATCATATTTGGTAAATTTCAGCAAGTTCCACTGAAATTTGTTTGTTTTTATCAACACATGTAACTAGCACCATTAGAATTGATCACTGAGTGTAGTATGTTTATTTCTAATTTTTCTTCAGAGTGAATACATTTTTATTGTTTTCATTTAGAATGAGCAATAAAATATTGTTTTTTCCCCTTGAAATTAACTTATAAATAATAGAAAAATACAAGAAAATAATGAAAGAAATATTGTTTTAAATATTTATTATGATAGATTTTTAATCCACCCTGTATATATTACAATCGTTATTAAGATATATATTTAATATTACATAATGATAACTTATAATATAAAAACGTTATTATATTAAGCATTCATTATAATTTATGACGTAACTCTAAATATTAGTCTTAAACTCAATTGTGTTAGAGAATTGGCAAGTTAACGCCGATGAGGTTTAAGTGACATCACTTGTTTGACATATTTTATTATGTGTTGCTCGCATCCGCCTTCAAATAATAATTTAGCCGACATTTAAAATGAGTTATTTACAATTTTATAAAAATAATTTTAATATTGAAAGTTTTTAAAATACTGACTTTTTAATTTGTATTATATAATCTTTTTTTTTTTATTAGTAGCGTCAATGCATAATTTTATTTCATAAAGTTGTTATTCCTTTCTGAAATTAGGATCGCATTCAATAATTAACCTTATTTCTAAGAGGGTATTGACTTTCTTGCACTTTAATATCGTCTACCTTGGCCCGTTATTTATTCTGTTATAATAATTCAAGACTTGTTACCACAATTATTTACAGAAAGATGAAACGTGCAGTGCTGGTTTTAAAGGAACACGATTTTTAAAATTAAAAATTATATTCATCAAATTTATTTCATATTTGCTTTACATGTTAGCATTATATTTCAACTTTGCATACGTGAATATATTTAAATAGGTGTATAATAACCTATGCACCAGTTATATTTATAAAAGAATTGTCCTGTTTTGTAGCTTTTTTTTTTCAAAGTCAGGACACATAAATATTTTGGATGTCCCATTTTTACAAATAACTGTGTCAGACAAATTTCAATGCTTTAACAAATTTGACTTTAAAAAAAAAAAAAAGAAACATTACCTCATAAAAAAAAAAAAGATTTTAAGAAAACATTTGTATGCGGTAATATTGTTTATATTTATTGATTTTTTTTAATTTTTTTTTTTTAGTCTACTTAGATATCGCTTACAAATATCAATATCGTCATCATCATTTTCAATTATTATCGATTCATTGCTGACTAAGTTTAATCCAGTTTTTCCCGTTTATAACCTTCTCAAAGCTCTTAGTCCTTTAGCATACAAGACCCAGTCTTTTTTTTTTTTAAGTGTCGGTCGCGACGTGAACCCGCAACCCGGCAACTGCCTGTAAGTGCAAGGCAGTCGCGCTGGCCTCTCGACTAACAATGCAAGACAAGACCCAGTCTTTTGTCAGGGATTCTAGACAGTTTGTAGAATTAATCAAGAACATGAAAATTGAAAGAACTGACATACTAGTAAGCTTTGATGTGGAAAGTTTATTCACAAATATAACATGTAAAAAAGCATTATCTAATGCAAGAAAAAGATTAAATGGTGATGATAGCTTACAAACCAGAATGACTCTTCTATTGATAGTATAATGGAACTATTAACATTCTGCATAACAATAACCTTCTTTCAATACAACACAGAATTCTTTCAACAAAAATCAAAGAATACCTATGGACTCACCATTAGTACTCCTGATTAGCAATATTTACATGGAAGAACTAGAAACTACAGCTATAAAGACTACTCTATATCCATCTAAAGTCTGGCTTAACTATATTGATGATACATTTGATGGCCATGTGGTGGAGTACTACTACAAACTTTCTGGAAACACACCAACAACATATGCCATTCAATGAAATTTACAATAGAATCAGAACAAACACCAATTCTTAGATGTTCTTGTGACAAGATTCTCTCATGGAAAAATTAAAACTACAGTTTACAGAAAACCCACACATCCAGGAAAATACTTAGCATATATATTCAATCACACCAGAAACATAAAACATTGAATTATACTATCACTATAGAACAGAGCAAAAGAAGTTTGTTTAGAAACCAGAAATTTGAAAAAAGAAAAAAATCTATATAGAACAAAGTCTTATGTAAATAAGATATTTATTTTATAAAGCATGATGTTTTTAAACCATAATAATAATCAGCATTAAGCTAATGCACATGCGCTTTGTGGATTTTAACTATAAATGAATACTCTCACTTTCCAAACACAAGATAGTATTTGTAAAAAGACAGAATGAATCCATCTATGTCTTCAACCCAAATGTTTAAGTATGGGCAAATCTTAAGTATTTAGAAATGAGAGTGTGAAGATATTAAACAATCATTAAACATTTGGGTTGAAGGAATAAATGGATTCATTCTATCTTTTCACAAAGACTTTATCTTGTGTTTGGAAAGTGAGAGTACTCATTTATAGTTAAAACAAACTCTTATGAAAAATGGTTTTCCATCAGCTGTTATTGAGAAAACCTTAAATAGACAACAAAAAGATCTATCAAACAGAAAACAATTATTGGTACTATAATGCATCCAGATATACCAAAAATAGTAGTCAAATTAAAGAAAATTTGCAATCAGTATAACATCAGAACAGTTTTCCAGATTTGCAAAGTCTAAACTTGAAATGCTGAAAAACAAAATCTGCATCTATAAAGTACCATATAAATGTGGAAAAATGCATATTGGTGAAATCAATCATCTCATTGCAAGAGCATAAATTGATGATTAGAAAAGAGAAAACAGATGTGTCTAAGGTAGCAGACCATGTATGTACCAATGAACATATGTTTAATTGGGAAAATACAAAAATATTGGATAGTGAGGAAAAGATGCAAAAAAAAAAATTCAAACAAGCTGCTTAAATGATAATAGTGAATAACTCCATAAATCAACCTAGTGTGACTATACATCACTATATGGAGAGTTTTGCTTTGTTTTGAATTGTGACTATACATAATGTATGGAACCACTAATCAACTTTGCTCTTAGGAAAAATTGGAGAATCAGAAGGAACTTCATAGATAAATGTATGAATTTTCTACTGACTGTTGCCTTTGTCTGGATGGCTCAGATGGTTAGGGCATTACCTTAAAATTCAATATTTAAGAAGCTAAGGATCCAGGTTCGATTCCTATACTAATACTGTCACTGGTTAGGCCAGAAATACCTGAAGAGAGGAGAATACTGCCTCTTGAAACATTGAGCATATACTAACCTGTGTGCTATTACTAACAGTTGAATATAATTGGAATATTTAAATAAAATTAAATTTTTCTAAAGAAATTCAATACTCTTTTTCATGCAATTTACAAAACTTTATATATTCTTCTTAATGGATCATTTTTATATATTTTCGTATCCTTCTCTCTTTAATACATTGTCTTGTATCTCAGTAGAAATTTTTGGGGGGAAATTGGGGCTTTTGTTTACAAGCTATCTTTGTTGCATTTCTTAACAGTATCAGTTATCTTTTTATTAATTTAATTGACATCTGAACTATCTCCAAAATCTGTTAATATTTTTAAATGATTTCAAGTTCTAATTTAAATTCATTGGAATGTTTTTGAAGGTCAGGAATATCAAATATGAATGCCATGTTTTTAATATTTTTGTCTAGTTTTGCAATAACATGTATATTACTTTTCACTAATTGATGATCTTTTCCTGTGTTTAATTTATTAAGAATATTACAAAATTGAAATACATGTTTTCTACTAGTCAAGATATAATCCAATTCTGCATTAACTTCATATGGATGCTTTCATGTTTATTTTTATTTACCACTTTTCTCAAAGAATTCATAGTATAAAGTTTTTCTGCAAACTCCACAAATCTATGTCTTCTTTCATTTCTCTCAATAACCAAATTTATCCACAGTGTTTTTATTTACTAATTCTAGCATCAAAGTCTTTTTCATAATAATTTTAAAATGTTGTTTGGTCTTCTTTACTTCTTCATCATAATGAGAATATTTTGCATAAACCTGGATTATCTGAATTTGCTATCTTCCATTAAATTGAATAACCAATCTTGCCATTTTGTATGATACACCATCAATCTCTATGTGGTTGCTATTCTACCTTTTGTATCTTTAAAGTAAAGTACATGCCCACTTTTTAAATCAACTATATCCATCTTTTTTAAAAATTTTATTAAGTTAAACAATATCACATTTAATATTAGACAGTTCTTCCAATTTATGCAATTTTCCATCATTTGATCTGGAATTGTAAGTACTGAAATAAAAAGTGATCAAATAGCAGTTTGGGTTTACAATCAAAAGATTCTTGGCACTCTCCATCTTCCACCAGCAACTGCTGCCTTGTCTTGCAACTTTATAGTCTCCTGGAAATAAAGGTCACAATTTAATTTATCTTCAAGAAAATTTGACTGATATTTCAGTTAAGAACTATTAAGCAACTAAAAAGAAAGACTGGTATTTCTTGATGTAAAGTCAGAGGTAACAAGCCAATCAATTCATCATACTGGATGATGCATGGAGCAGCCTAAGTCTTTATTAAAATGAACTCTAGAAAACAAAGATAATTTAAAAGGCATAAAGTTTTTAGACTCATATATTCAACACAGAGGTTCTCAATTAAATTACAAAATGTTAGTTAAGCTCATCCAAGTGCGAGGGATTATACATCATGAATTATTAGCACCTACCGCTCATACATTTGCAGGTCTCAAAGCATTTTTCATAAAAATCATAATCTTTGTAAATTCAAATCTGACAGAAAAACTACTATTGAAAGATACATTAATGATTTACATAAGATTGGATACAAAGGTCAGCTCTTATTCACATTGTCAAAACATTCTGTGCTAAAATTAGGAACAGACCTATTTACACTGATGAAAAATCTGGATATCTCTACCATACATATTGGGGACTACCCCACATTAATAAGAAAATCTGTGCTGAAACATAGTCAGATTTTCCATCTTTCCCACCCTAAATTGCCTGATTAACAATACAAAAAGACAAGCTGTCCCCAGAGCAGATTTCTCATGGGGTGTATAAATTATATGCAATAATAACAAATGCAACATGGTTTATTTTGGAGAATCTCATACCAATCTCTCTACAAGAATTTCAATACAATTGAGCCAAAACTAATACAGACATTAAATCTATTTTCCTCAGACATGATTTTGAACATGGTCACAGTTTTGAATCTATATCCACCAGTATTGTCTGTTCTGAGAAAAATGATGCTAAACGCAAAGTTAAAGAGAGTGGCACATCACCAACAATATACATGCAGTGAACAAGAAAGAATCCTGCATCTCCATGTCAAAAAAAATGGTTCATGTAAATAAATTCATTTACATTTTATAAATTAAATTTTATATAAATTATTACTTTCATGATTTTTTTCTAAATCTCACAATCCTCTTGGATAATAATAGCTATAATTATGACTACTAATTAATTAAAAACATGCTCAGCATACTATGTTGATGCATTTAGCATTTATTAAATTATTAAACAAACTTTTCTCTGTATACATATTGTATATATTATTTTTATTAAATTATATGAATAATCATATGGCAATAACAGCTGCAATGATAAGAATGTATGAAGTGGTCATCAGGAATTTTCCCTGCTCAGTTCCTTTTTGTTAATAGCAAACTTCTTTCTGTATAAATGTATATTATATGTGTACATATATACAAATTTTTAAATATTCATTACTTATCTTTCTGTCCACAATCCATAAATTGGTGAGAGTGTAGTTCTTCACCCATTTCTCCATTGCATATCTTTCATAAATCTATTTATTCAGTTTCCTTTAACTCCATCCAAACATTCAATTCTAAGTCTTTTCCATGCTAACCTTGCCTCGCCTCCTTCACTGAGCACCATTTTGAATGTCTCATCAAATTATCAATTTTGTTTTTTAGCAATGATCTCAGGGTGCCTCTATCTTCTCAAATCATAATCCACACTAACCTCATTTTTTATTCTAGCTATCCATAACATTATCATTATGAGGCACTGACACCATTTTAAGATCCAAACAATGTCCCGGTCTCTGACTCCTATATGAGCACATTTCAGATTAGTTCTCAATGAAGTATTTTTTAACAGAAAGGGATATAATTTTAGAAACTATCTAATTATACGTCGCTAGATATATTCAGATTATTCCTACGATTCTAGATATGTGTGACAATATAGTGCATGACTCAACAGAAGTTCATAGTTCGTGTATGTTTAAATAAAGAATGTTTTGTGATATAACTATTTACTTTTGATGACTTTTTTTTGTCATGAGAATTTTACAGAATATATTCAAGATAAATAAACTTTGTGAAAATTTGAAATGAATGTTTTTGTTTGAAATCATTGTGATGCCATATCATTCCTAAGTCTTTCAGATTAAAAATAATTCAAGAAAATAAACTCTTTAATTTTTATTTCATTGTAAAACTCCATGCCTTAAAGTGTATTATATATTAAATGTAATATATTATAATTTGATGTCTGTATTTTTTAAAAGCAATATATGTAATTATATAATTGAATATTTATAAATACAGTAATCAGATATATTTTAAAAAGTTTATCCACTTAGGAGCGCTTTCGACTATCCTCATAATCTTTGTCAACTAACACTTTGAAAGGCTAACCTTCACACAATTCTGTGATCTTAACATTTGCTGCCTGTAAACATGACTTAATTAACAGGTAAGCATTAGTTGACAAAGACTACAAGGATAGTCGAAAGCACTCCTAAGTGGATAAAATTTAAAAAATATATCTGATTACTGTATTTATAAATATTCAATTATATAAATGTAATATATATATGTATACACCAATTTTGATGTTCATATTGTATATTTAATTTTAAATAATTTTTGAAAAAATTTCTGATTAGTTTTAATTCTTTTTTAAAACAAGAATGTTTACTCTTCCCTTTCCTTTAATCAATTTTGTCTGATCTAGAAAAAAATGTTATCATGAATTCTGATAAGTGAAAGTTTTATTTTCTTGTCAAAAACCAAAATAGAAAACATATTGAACATATGAGGCTTATTAATTTACAGATATTTATTTAAATGTGTTTTTGTCTTAATGTGTATGTTTTATATTTATTGTTATTTTTAATGTGTGTGTTCACATCTAAATAAAAAATATTTAAGTAAATTATGAACTCCTGTGAAAATAATAAAATTTACTGTTTGTGGAAAATTTTTAAAAGACTTCTTGTAATTTTATCTAGATGGCAGAAGATGTAAGTCATAAAAAGCCAATTGCATTTTTTGCATACTAATTAGAATAAAAATGACATCTTAAATTGGAAATGGAGTCTAAATATTATGTATAGAAAGACAAATTAAATTGGATTTTTCTCCAATGAAAATTTGTGAGACAAATGATTTGTTAGTATAATTTATTGTAATGATTATATTTCAAAAGTAATTACAAGTTTTGTGGAATTTACATCTCATACTTAAAAATATTTTACAAAGTTCACAATGAAATGTCTGATAATTTATATTCTCTCATATGACATGAAAACTCATCAAAGATGATTGTCATGTATAACCAACATTTTATGTAAGATAAATAATATTTTCACCTTTAATGCCATTTATTTGATGTATCTAATATTCTATCTTTAGTTTTATAATTTATAGAAATATAGCACTCTAACATTGATGAAGGCTGCATTATATTGTAATTTAATTTTTTTTTTTTTTTTCAATTTCAACATAATATTTATTTGAATAGTTAAATTAACTTCAGGCCTTTACTTCTAGCTAAAACTCACTAGGTAATCACTTACTAATTAATATTTGAATGACTATGTTTTTTACCAAAAATTCTTGGCTCATTTAGATCTTCTCAACTATGTGTTTAAGATTAGTAGAATATAATGAATCATTTTTTATTAAGACAAAATTAGGGATTGTTTCTGTGCACCATTTGTTTGGAAAGAATATTTCTCCTCCTTTAGCATTGTATTTTCAGTCACCACTCCCAAAAGCTATTAAAAGAAAATTAAAAAGTAGGCAGAACCAGAAAAGAAGGTAGAGTCCACTTGTATTAGGAGATTTATAAAATTACATATTTAAAGATTTATTTGCTGTTTATTGTTTTGTTATTTGGGCCATCTTCAATCAAAGATATTTACTTTGCTAAATAGTGTGAAACAAAGATAATCATAATTATGTTTAGCATGCATTCGATCAAAACCCAATGTAAAAATAGGAATTTTAATGTTTTTTGAAATGCAATTATACCAACTTTGTGCTATAATAGTATTGTAAAGAGGATCTTCAATTTTGATTTAGGTATACTTTCAATGTTCAGTTTTCTAGTTGAAAAAAAGATATGTTTAGAATTTAAGGTATTCTGTTGGTCTAACAACATTAAGTCATCTTTCATTTCAAAAACCTAACGTTCTCCTTTGTAAATCAGTCATCTCCCATCTTACTACTAGAATTAATGATTATAATTTAATGGCATGATTCTGTTATTTCATATGTAATTAACTATTTTATCATAGGATGAGGTCTAATCTCAAAGTAGACATTGTTTTCACATAAAAAAAAACATACTAGTTACAGGATAAACTATAAGAAGACTTTGTCAGTTGACTTAATCCTAAAGGTTCTGTAAATATTAAACATAAAAATTGTATCCATGTTTATAGTTTATGGAAGTTCTCTGACATAAATGTTAATGCAACTTTCTACTTTGCTATTACACACATTTCAATTGGAACGTTCAGTTACTTTTATAGGGAAAGTCATCATTTTGTCTCAATTCTCATATTTTAAGTTCAAATTAAATTTAAACTGATTGACCTTAATATAATGTATGTATTATATGGAATACATACTAATGAAATTACATCTATATTTTTTCACTATTATTCAATTGCTGCCAAAGAATCGATTCCTTGAGAATACCAAAGAAATTTGTTCCAAATTAGAACAATTTCGGAAATAATTATGCTTGGAAAAGAGAGAAGTAATAAGTAGAAATAAAAAGGAAAGGATTAGTTCGAAATATGTTATTTCTTTCTTATATATTAATTATGTATACAGTATATATTTAAAATATGTAAATAATAAAATAAAGCTGTGTTTATATTATAATAAGGATATATATATATATGTGCGTGTGTGTATAACATATACATAGATTAGTGATTAAGAAGTGACTATAATGACCATATATAATTAAAATAAGATCGTTTTGAAAAAGAAATATTAACAATATTATATAATTAATGAAAATTATTGGATATTATACATATCAGTTACTGCATGGTAGGTTCATAAGCTGTAAAACTGAAGATCTGTGGTTCACAACTCTGTTCCATTATATCCAGTATATAAACTTCAAATTGAATTCCTATGCAATAAGCCCTTTAATTATTTTATCAATATTTAAAAGGGAAGTAGACACCAAAAAACGTTCTTAGCATAACTTATGATAAAATTGTATGATATCTCAACTCATAATTTAAAATTATAACATTCAATTTAATTAAATAAATTGTTATTGAAAGTTATTTCCTTCAAGATAAATAGAAAACACATAATTAAATGTGTATTTTTAGAGGAACTTTTAATTTTAATCAATTTATTTATTATTTCTTGTTAGATCTCTACTATTTCTTGTTACTTTTTACTAATTTTATATTTCCTGTTTGAGGCATGTTTTAACATTAATTAGCCTTTTTTGAATACAGTGAAGAATTCCAACAATAGAAAATATTAAATTAGACTTTATAGCCAATTCAACACCATATATATATATTTATGTGTCCATTCATCTCTTCTATTAAATTTTCTTTGGGAGATGAGATTAATTAAGAGCAGTTATGTCGATTTTAAATCTTGCCAACTCTTTAGCTATTCCATGTAGTCCTCTGTTTTGGAAGAATTTATATGAAGTAAAGTTTATACATTTCATTTACCTATATTTAGAAAAAATATATGTAGTACTTAGCTTTAATACCATCACTGCCTCTTGCTTTATTACTATTACTGATATTATTATTAATATTATTGTTTCTATTGTAAAATGATTAGTCCACCAAGTGTAACAATCTAATGAGACTGTTTGAGGCATGCTATTTTTAGATCACATTTTCTAGGTCCTTTCAGTTCTATGATAGGCAGGGGAATTCCTATATAGAGCTGTCTAAACAAAATTTTTGCCAGCCAAAACTCCCGTCTCACTGAATCCCAATTCCAAATTGATTTATTAGTGATTGTACTGCCTTGAGCAAAGATCACAACTAAACACTGTGTGCATAAATTTAAAGGATAGAAATGTTGCACAAACACAATCTCATTTTCATAGTTGAAATAAAAAGTTATGAGGGCTCACAATATCTGGGCCCTGCAATAACAAGTGACTAAAGAAGGAAAAAGGTAGACAGAAAACATTGTTTATATTGGAACAGTATCTAGCCTTTGAGGAAACAATATCTTACTATACAAGACAGCAGAAGCTCTCGATTGGGCACTGTTTATTTGTAATTCACTGTTGGCCTTCATATCTAAATCCCACTTCACTATCTATCACTTGTGAAGCCCATCAGTAGCTTGAACCTAGCACTTGATATGGTTAAACTCTAAAAATCAACCATAATAATAATATATATCCAATTACTCATATACATGAATTTAAATCTTTATAGCAGAATTTAAATGCAGTTTTAAAAAAGAGAAGTCAAGAATTGCTTTAAATTTCCCCCAAAGTCTGGTGATTTCACTAGTACAAATGTTTCAGCTTATATCTTAATTCCTTTCATAATCTCTGTTTTTCCACTTGCTACATTGTATGTGTAGTGTTTTGTAAAATAGCAGACATGTTTGTGCACTCCAGAAAAAACTAGAATTTATTCGTAAGGCTGTTTTTAGATCGTGCTCTGATAGCTGAGGAATTTAATTAGTGCATTGGCATAATGGCGATCGACAATTCCTAGAAATATTTGCTAATTACAAATGTTTCTAGATAAGAGATGTTACCTTATTGGTCAGTGCATTGATTGATCATTGCAGTTGTCAGAGAGCGATAAGAAGACTGGGTAACATCTAGCAGTGTAACATAGAGAGCAGTCAAGCAGTATTGAGTAAGCAGTATTTAAGTAGAGATATCTCGCGTCAGTGCTGGTGGTTAATGATCAGCGCCCAGTGGAAATGTAGTTCACGGGTGTAGCTGAAAGAGACTGCAGTGGAGATATTGAGAGCATTCGTTGGAGAGCTTCGTTACAGACCAATTTGTTGGAGAGCTTCATTACAGACCAATTTGTTTGGAGAGCTTCATGGCAGACCAATTCGTTGGAGAGCATTCGTTGCAGACCAATTCAGCGGAGAGATTGCAGACCAATTCGTTGGAGAGCTTCATTGCAGACCAATTCATTGGAGAGCATTCATTGCAGACCAATTTGTTGGAGAGCTTCGTTGCAGACCGATTCGATGGAGAGCACTCGTTGGAAATGAACAGCGTGGGAATTGTATAACGTTATTGGCTGACCGCACAGTATGACTTGCAGTTATAACATTGGCACAGTTGTAAGTGCGGATTTAACAATATGTATACTTCAGAAATTAATTATATAAAAGCTATAACATAAGTTGTTATATTTTGTTGCAATTTTTGAAATAACTTATTTTAATTAAGGCAGTTTATTGATCTATTCAATATCTCTTTATCATGTTTACATGGTTATTATTTAGATTTTTTTTACTTAAGTTTTGAATATCTCTTTATAACTCCATGGTTTCATTGATAAATCACTTCTGTTGTAATGAAAATTCATCATGTCAATACTTTTATCATATATTTCATGTTGGGTTTTTATTACAGAATCTGGTACTCTTTAATTAGCCACTGTACAATCTTTGGTGGCACTGTTTCTTTGCAAAAATGTTTTAATATAACATTTCTGGGCCAGGACAAAACAAAACACTTTTCTTTTTATTTAAAAATATACATTATTCTTTTAATAGTAATGAAACGTTTAAGCAAAAATTAAAAAAAAAAACAACACTTGATTAACAAACTAATCAGCCCCAATTAAATAAAATTCCATTCAATTAAATTTGAGCGTGTAGTGCTGGAAAATGAAGGCGGGGAGGCGATGATTTTTCTGATTCAAAGGATTGGCCAAAAGATGCATTACTCTGATCAAACCAAGCTTATGATTTCCAAAACAATGTGCAACCTCAGAAAAGTTTACGATATTCTTAGCATTCTACATTAAACATCAAAAACAAAACACTTTTCTTTTTATTTAAAAATGTGCATTATTCTTTTAATAGTAAATTAAATGTTTAAACAAAATTAAAAAAAATCCACTTGATTAACAAACTAATCAGCTCGAATTAAATTAAATTCCATTAAATTAAATTTCAGCACGTAGTACTGGAATGTGAAGGGGGGCACTGGTTTTGCCGATCCAGCCAAAAGATGCATTATTCTGATCAAACCAAGCTTACATTTGTAGCTCTTCTCATGAAAACATGCCTATTCACATGATTTCTGGGAAATTGTATTTGGCTCTACTCTTTTGCAATTGTTTTCACCTTCCAAGCTATGTAGGGAAGGACAGGCATGGACTTACAATTATTAGTATGTAATATTACGTCAGCTAGGGTGTAAAAATCATTACTTCAAATGCACATTAAAAGAGTTATGGTTAGTTGAATTACATACACCTTCACATCATACGGTAGTGATCTGTGAGGTGTGCGCTATTTGCATAATGTCATGAAGTACATCAATGGGCTGTAATATTTATGTGCAATGCCATCTAGATCTATTAACAACTAATATGACTATAATTGTTTTATATGCCATAAGTTTGACTGCATAAATGACATATTTCTGTGTTTTTACACAGAACCAGCACCACCAAGTGATGTACAGTGGCTAATTAAACAGTACCCAGAATCCTATTGACTAGAAGTTCTTTCTCAATAGTCTTTGCTACTGTAGATTTAATATTCAATTACTTATTTCTCTTTCATAACTATAATTCTTGTGAGCTGTTTTCTATTGACCACATATAATCAATTTCATAGCTGATACTATTTTAAATATATATTTAACTATTTCATGTTTTCCCAATAAAAATAATAAAAATATAGTCATTTTAAAATAAATATGCTATCTTTAAAACATCATTTAATAGCATTTTCTTTATTTCTCTTCACCTGTTTTTGTATATATTGTTCTATAATCACATGTTATAACAATTCTTTCATATATGTAAGTATATATACATACATGTGCAACTATGCAATACATTTTTATGATCAAATAATATTTTTGCTGTGTCTTGGCCTAAATTCTCAGTAAAATTAACAGCAATATTTATGTAGCTAGCAGATATGTTTGAAATGAGGGTCTTTAAAAATATTCCTTCTAACACAATAATCCAATGAGATTTCTTGCCAATTGGAAATATCTTATTTACCAATGAGGCTATGGATTTCTTTCTCTGAACTGCTACTTCAATAAAGAAATGGCAAAAACTAAACTTCTCAATCATATATATATATCTTTATAGCCATTTTAACATAGCATTAAAAAAACTTTTAAGTAAAAAGAAAAATAAGAGAATTATTTTTAAAATCATTTAAAATTTTTGGTAAACAATGTTAATTAAATATTTATTTAAACTTCTTTGTATCAATAATTTCAATATCTATGGTTAAATTGCAATCTTTAGTGTCTACTGTTAAAAGGAGGTTGCCTTGACAACAGTTTGAGATTGTTGATTGTTATTAATATTGGGATTGTTTAAGTCAGTGGTCTTTAACCTTTTCACACCTGCGGACCGGTAAAAATAAGGATAAGGTTCCGCCGACCAGCAAAAATAAGGATAAGATTTCGCAGACCGGCAGAAGTCTATAGATAAATTTTCTTAAAGATAAGCATAATTGTTATAACTGATCAAAACAACAATGTTAAATATATAAGATAAAGTTTTATATATATATGGAGTTTATATAATAAAAAACTTTTTTTTAGAAAAGTAATAAAAAATTTAATTCTACCCCCTCCCCCCCATAAACATCTGTGATAACTAGAAAAACAAATTAATTTATGAATGATTGATTAGATTTTGTTTTTCGTTCTGTTTTCTTTTTTTTTTTTTAATTGGTAAAAATGAGATGAAAAAATAAATAAAAATTGGCTATATTCATTAAAAGTTTAAACTCTTATTATTACAAACTTTTTACTGCCCGTCTAGCACACGGACCTGCAGAAAAGTTCCAGGCCGCGGACCAAGGGTTGAAGAACACTGGTCTAAGTGTTGCCTGGATTTTAATGATTATTTGTAAGAAGATATTTCAAAATTAAAGAAAATTTTACATACTTTAAGTTTTAATAAAAGTAGACATGTTTTGAAAATGACATTATAAAACTATTATTGTATTTTCAAAATCATAGAAAGTAACTTTTTTTCATATTAAAAAAAAGTGAAGTATATTAAATTAGCATAACTAATAAAGTATTTTAAATCAGTTAATACTAATTTATTTTGAGTATTGTCACATATGTCAACCTAATATTTTGCAAGTTAAAATAACTTAAATCATATAATATAAAATGATATTATGCAGACAAAGATTGGAGTGTCTCACATATGTAAAAGATGTTTCTAAAATCCATTGGCAGTTTTTAAATACTAAGAAATAAAATATGCACAAATAATATTATTACTATGTGAAACCTTATGATGAACTTTAAAATAGTTTTTTGTTAAAGGTATATTGTGTTTATATTATAAAGATTATTACTATATTCTAAAGAATTATAATTACTTATATTACAAAAATTTAGTTAAAGGTAAAATCCAATGGAAATCCACAATTAGACCATGTGTTGAAATCTTTTAAAAAGTTTGTAGCAAAAGAAATTAAAAGACAATAACGGACCAATAAGTTCTATATCATGATGTTTATGTGTTTTACAGATTGGTTTGTAAAGTCATCACAAAATTCATCTTTTAATTTTTGCATTTCTTTTTATCTTGTTTTTCTTATGGAGTTAGAATGATCATACTTCTTTATGAATGGTGGTTAGTGATAATGATATCAAATAACATATAAAAATTCAAGTCTTGAAATGCTATTCATGAAAGAGTTTTTCCACTTTTAAAACTATCATGTGTATTATGACTGATTTTTAAACTTAGTCCTTTGGAATCATTTACAAAATTGGTGGCAGTAAATGTTAGTCAATATATTTTAAACAATTCAATAAAATAGAAATAATTAAAGTTCACAATTTAGATTTTTTTTGGATTTTGAAGATTACTTTTTTCCTTGTATAGGTTCAATTATAAATGTCATACATTATCCTTTTTTTCTTATCAAGATTAGATTTTTATTCTAATCATAAATTATTTTTATGTTCATTAAGTTTATTTGCTGCATTATCTGGGTTTTTGTTCAGGAAAGTTAACTTGGCTCTTTTTAAAATTATTTTTCTATGTATCATCTTTATACATTATTACTAACATATACTTTTTTTTTTTTTTAACTTTATGTACATAATTGAATATTGGAAGCTAACAAATTTAGAAAAATTATCTCTGGTTTTGTTTTAACTTCTAGGAAAAGTAAATCATTCTAAGCTTTTGCATTACTTTTCGATATAATCTTCATCATATTTACTTGAGACAACAAATTTTTGACTCTTATAATAAATATATATAATGCAAGATATAGTATGGTATGATGTAAAATGTTTTTCCATAGTTACATTATAATATGTCAACTATAAAAACAAATTATAAAATAAGATTACAAATCACATGTTCTATTGTTAAACAGTTAATCATTGCAATAATCAAAATGAGATACTTTTAATATTTTTTCTTTAGTTCTCATCATTATTGATCTAATCAAATTTCTTGATTGTTTTATTTTTTACTTATTTACATATTTATATTTATTTTAATGAAATGTTTCATTTTATCTATTTATGGTTTTAAGTTAATTAATTATGCAGTTTTAAGCAAATTGTAGTTTGATTTTAAAAGCTTATTGTTAGTATCTAATATTATATTTAATTCATTTTTTATTTGCTTATATTTTATTATATTCTTTTAGAATTATTTTTTATGCATTTTATTGTTTTTAATTAATTCTTGGGGGGGGGGGATAAGGATTGTTTATCATTTGGTAGTTTGTTGATAATTGTTAATTTCTCTGCCAATCATTCTTTTTTCTTTTATATCTCATGTCTTTACTCATCGAACTTCAATGTAGGTTTGTTTTCTTTTCATTCACATAATTGCTTTCTCACAACTATTGACTTTTTATTCAGGATACTTGGGGATTGTGTAACAGTAAGAACTTGAATAATAATAATATTTCAATAAACACTGACTTGTATGAAGAACATAAATACCATAACTATTTCTTATTAGTGATAGCTATGAATAAAAAGAGTGCTCAATATAATAATCAAAATAATTCCCCAAAGAGTACAAATATATATATATATTTTAAGCCGAGTAATTAAAAAAAAAATAGTTTCAAATTTTTTAGTGTTAATAATTTTCTTATAATACTAATGTATTATAAGAAAATTATATTACTACGCAATACTATTATTGCTGATGAATAGTAAAATAGATGAAGTAAACTAATTAGGGTAGAATAAAGATGGTCAAATCTAATATCAAAAATATTGACTACAGTATTTATAAAATACGTCTCAACTTATAGCTGTTTTTTACTTTTCAATTTTTGTTTTTTTGTCCATCAACTAAAACTCATAAAGAAGTATAATTGTTTGATTTGAAAGAAAAAAAAAAACATATTTATTATTATTTCTAACATATTTATAAACATTTAAATATAATAGCATGTCACTGTGCTTTATATCTCTAGGTTACCAGCTGCGATTTTAGTAACTCATGGTTTGCAAAAAATATTAAATTAAAAATAAAATTAGAAATTTATAAATTTGAATTTATAAATTTTATGCTCAAGCATTTGCTCAGATCTGTCACATGACTGCTATCCGTTGATCTGTTATAGTACTGTCTTTTTCATAACTACATCATTATTATATCATAGATGTGTGTATACATGTCAAACATGTATTCAGGTATTCATAGGAAGATTGGAAACTAAATGCTACAGATAAAGAGGGAGGGGATTATTGTAAATAATAACATGGATTAAAATTGAAACATATTTTATAAAGACCATTTACAATTGTAAGTAATTTTGAAAATGTTACTTAGCCAATATAATACTAAACAAATTCAAAATTATTTATTTTTAAAATATTGGCATTGAATAAATGCATGCTTAAATTCTATAAATAAATAAATACATATATTAATCTAGGATTGTAAATAAGTGTTGTAACAGAACATATATATTTTCAGTAGTTTTATCAATTTTGTTTATTGATAATCATCTTATTAGCATATTATATTAAAGTTTTTCATTTATCTGGTAAACTTAGCAGGAATAGATAGTGCATGCATCAGAGTTACCAACATTGATTATTTTTTAATAATTTAAATATCAGAAATGTTTGTTGTAAACATTTTTTCCCTTAACAATCTTTTCATCTTTTGATTGTTGAATGTAATGATTAAATATGCTATATCATCTCCATCTATAATCCCCAAAAAGACTAATGGCATTGTGGGAATTACATCACTGTCTTTTTCTTACCTACAATAGGGGACCATATAAATAGTTTCATGAAATTTGAAACTGATATCTTATTTAACCTGAGCTACCTCCTCCCTTTTTTACTTCAGTGATAAGCTTTTCTATAGTATTGAATTTTTTTCACACTGTGTCCAAAATATGTCATTATTCATCTCCTGATTAGTTCTGCTAGTCTCTTGTTAATCTTAAGTTTTTCTAAAATAGAAATATTAGTCTTGTTGGCATTCCAGGAAATTAGAAACATTTTCTAATAGCACAACATCTCTAATGCATTTATTGCACATATGTTCAGTGGAACCATAATATCTACTATGTTTTGTTGCAAGTCCATCTTGCATACATTGTTAAAAAGCTTAACACATTTTGTTGTTAAGCTTTGATTCCAATAGAATATATATTATTTTACTGAATTGTAAGTACTCAGTATTTTTCACACGCACATACATATATGTAATATACACTTTTTGTGTGTATAGTATTCGTATGTAAATTAAGATTATAGTATAAATAAAATAAATAATGTAATTATTAATAATGTATTGAGGACGTGTATGCACATTTTTATTTATTATATGTGTTTATTCGATTCACATTCACTTAAAAAATAAAAATTTAAAATTTACTGCACCATATTTTCATTTTTTTTAAAAAAATAAAATGAATAGTAAAATGTTAGACGTTTATTACAATTAAACATGCTCTGAATGATAAGCTTTTACTTCAATATTTTTTTCCTATAAAAATGCTATACCAATCTCATCACCACACTCTCTCTTTAATTGTTTTAGTATTTTTAAATTCTTGTCATCCTTGGAAGTTAGCCCTACCTGCTATTATACATTTTAAATTCTCAATTAAACTCCTTAAACTTTAACCTTTCTGATAAAATTCAAATAAACTTTATAAATTTTTTTTTCTGCTACTACTATATGGACTTTTTATTATGATGACTTGAGAAAAATACGCATTTTTAAAATTTGATACAAATTTTTAGCTTTACATTGAACTACATCATTGAAGCAATAAATAAAGTGAATTATAAAATGTGTTTTAATGAAACCTGAATAAATATTATATGTGGTGCTTTGAGATGGAAAATGACGAATGCCATATCAAAAATTTATTAATTTTACAAATTTTAATGTTTCTATTTTTGGCTTATTTCTATTTTTTTTTATTTGTTTACATTTTTTTTGGATAGCATATGACTATGGTAGTATATATTAATATAGCATATAATGCGGCTTCACTGTACATTAATTTGAAAAATGGAAGAAGTTGTTCCATTTATGGAATTCTTTCATTCATTCATGTGTTTTCATTTAAGTATTTATATGCTTTTATCGTAATTAACTGAGTTTGGTAATTAGTTTAGTCATTTATTTAAAAAAAAAAAAAAAAAACATGCAAGAAAGTTTTATTTGCATATTAGGATTTTTAAAAAAAGAGAGAGACATCAATAATTTCACAACTAAAAGATTCTATTTCAAGAAACAGAAGTAAAAAGAATTGCGATTTGAATATTGATTTGTTTTTTTTTTGTGTGTTTTTTTTTAAACTTCCTAAATTATTTCTTCTCTTTTTATATCACTCATCTCATTATTAATAGAATTAATTTATTGTTTATTTTTATATCTGAAAATTTGAAAATTAATAATATTTTTTATTGAAAATTAATTTCGTCTTAAGTCCATTTTTTTGATAGTCACTGTAATAATTAAATAAATATCGGCATGTAAAAAGAACTTATAAAAAAGGATGTAAATACTTTTAAAAGAAATATTAATTGATTTTTGTAATTGATTATTAATTCTTAAGTTTTTCATAATCCTTAAAATTGGCCAACTTTAATTACATATTTATTTTAGAATTTTTTGTTTTTAAAATATTGTTTTGCTAGTAGTTTCAGACACATTTAGGGTGCAAATGAAATCCATAATAACCTCAAACATGTTGTATCAATAAAATAATTGTTAAAGGCAAGTTAATATATGCTTGTATTAAGTGTCAATTATAATTGATTATAGGTTCATTATAGTCATAAGTTCTTTTGCATAACTAAATATGAATCTATCATTGGTAAAGTTTGGAAGTTACTATTGTAATGGTTTATGGTGAGAGGAACTTTTATTTCAGATCAATTTTTTAATTCTTCAGTTCATAATTTTCTTTTTTCTGGTTTGGACTTTAAGTACATCCATATCTCCAGCAATATTATCTTAATTTGATTGGGCACCATCTCATTGCAAAGAAATCTGGAACTCATATGACAAATGAACCATTGATTATCTGGTGGAAGAATACATCCGTCAATAAGACCACTCCAGTATATTCTAATACTAAAGGTTTTCCTAACTGTTTTTTTGAATCCTTTCATTACCAATATCCACCAACATACAATTCATTATCTACAAATCAGCTTAGAGCATTTATGTTTTCAGCATATTGAATTAAGCAATTACAGCCTACATGCTATGGTAAACTTGGTTGTGCTATTACTTCAAGTCAGTACTTCTATATCAAGATCACAATAAAAGAAATCACAAAATATAGGCAAATACATTTATTAAATTAGATTATGAATGCATTCAATACCATTAACTCTCCTTTAATCGTTACTTGATCACAATTTTAACTTATATTCCCAACAAAATTAAAAATCTTTATATCACATAATATAAAATCTGCTCAAATTATCATAACAATTAGGTTTCATAATTTTGATTTGCTAATTGTAGAATTTAATTTTGTTAATTATAACCTAGAATTTATATTTGCTGTTTCATCACTCATAGGATTCATTAATAATCTACTTTATCTGAATATAAAGATTAAATTACTAATCTTACATACACTCATTCTCAATTATTACATATTTTACTTCAATGTATTTTTTAATTATGTTATAGATGTCTTTAAATAATGTGTTACTCCTGAATGCTTTTGCACTAACTTTTATATATATTGGAAAGCAACCAATAACAGGATGTTTAGAGATCATTTTACATATTCAGTATGAAAAGCCAAACAATGTATTAAAAGATATAGGAAGGGGATCATTTACACTTAAATTAACTATGTGCTGGTTACCTAATTAACTACTTAAAATTATTAGATCAGAAATCGAACTCCAGTGTATTTATAGAAATGCACTCTAAAATTAAGTGATTCACTTAAGTTTTTTAAACTCTTACTGACATGTGAGTGCACAGAGATTTATAATATTTAAAGTAATAGTGCATTATTGGAGTTTGACTTCAGATCTAATAATTTCAAGATTTTCAGCGCTTTATAATAATAGATTTAATTAACATCTATTTATATTTTATTTATTTATAACTATTTTTTGATTACATTTTATGGAACAGTCTAATACTACCATCATCATATAATCTGGCCCATGACATCACTACAGCAATCTAGCTTTCAAAACTTCTCAAATCTAGTTATAATTTTTAATAAGATAATTTTAAATATGCAGCAACATGTCCTTATCTAAATTATATTACTCATGTAGATTATTGATGATGACCATTCCTTTAATCAATCTACAACTAGTACATTTCTTTAGTCAAACAATATCTTTATAGGATTATGAATTATTTACTTCTAAGTGCTATATCTAATTAAGAAATGATACCTGACTAAAGAGCAATTTTAGATGCACCCCCCCCCTGTTGGTTACTTCTGTATTCCTCTATACTTTCTCATCAAAACTCAAAATCGATAGTTATAAAGTTTCAAATTTATTTACATGGAAATAGATGAAATTACCCATATCTAAGATAGGTTTTAATAATAAACAAAACAAATTTATTTAATTAAAGACTTTATAACATATATATTTAAAAAACACACAGCAGACATCAAATGTATATAGATATTAGAAAATAAAATAAATTACATTTAGATTTAATTATTATTATTAATAACAACAACAATAATAATTCAATTCAATTTATTTGTAAATAATAGCTTAGTAGCCACAAATATTTACAATAATAATACAATAATATATATTTAGCAATAGGTGTATCTTGTATAATATGTCTTTAATTTTATTCTTAAATTGTCTTTCATTTAAATGGAAAATATCCATATTGTTATATTCAATCTGTAACCTATAAATAATTAATAATAACAATAATAATAACAAAATAGTAAAATTTCATCTTATCAAAATCATTAGTTAATTACACCAGTCTTTAAGCATGGTACCATGTTTAGGTGAATTTGTCTATTATAAATGCCTATACATGATTATTAAAAAATATATCTTCATGGCAGGGTGAAGTAATTTTTGTTATGACAGGTATAATGAAATAAGTCGTAAATTGACTACCATCTCTTCTTTCAACCAGTCAAGCAACAGCTGATTTTCCACAGGAGGTCTACATGTTTCAGTCTGGATTTGCACACATTGGAATTTTAATACTGCATTCTTTTTTGTTTCATTTTCTTAATGAATTTTATTATCATAGAATGCTGGCAATTACCAATGGATTGTTAATATTGGCTTCTAATGTCAGTAGCCTTCAATAACATGCTGAGATTGGTTCTTTGGCTGTAGTTCCTCCAAGATTGACTTCAGCAAACAATAGGAATGGTAGTAAGAACATCAGAGAATTGCTTGAGCAGGATCACGAGTGTGGCTTGAATAGGAACACCAGAGAGTGACTTGAGCAGAAAGAAAAAGAGAAAAGTGGCTTATGCAGGAATAAAGAAAGTGGCTTAAACAGGAACAACGAGAGTGGCTTGAGTAAGAACAAAGTGAAAGCCAATAACTTGTACAATGCCTATCCATGTACTCCCACGACAATAGAATACTGCCGTGTCTAATAATAATTTTACTCTAATCTGTTTTTTTTTCTATTAAGTCATAATAAATAAATAAATATTCTTTTTTTTTCTTCAAATCATTAATAAATTCATTTTATTACAATATCAGCAAATTACAAGGTCTAACTTAAATAAAAAAAAATAAACATTTTTGATCATGCATTATAAATATAATATTTCCTAAAAAAAATTCTACATCCGTTTTTTGTTGTTGTTATCTAACTTTTTTTTTTAAAAACAATATAAATAAATTAAATGATTATTTTTTTTAGTTACAATAAAAGTAAAATTTTTGTATATCATTTTTTTAATTTAATAAATTATATAACATCTATATATTTTTATGCTATAGAAATATATACATGAAATCACATCGCTTTATAATTATCGTATTTCAGATTAGAAATATTAATTTAACCACTTATCAATTTTGTTTCTATGCCAACTTATATTTTAAATTTGCTCCATTTTTAATTAGTTATTTCTATGCTATTGTAATATCAAACAACTCATATTGACCTCAGTTCGATACTATTACAATATATATATATTCTTTACAAACATTTTCATCTGCACATGTATATGTAACGCACTTCCTTATGTAATTTTAATATTTATTGAACTCCTGATTACAGTACATCAAATATTTACAACTGAATATTATGTAATTATTTAATTTCAACTAGCTTTTAAATGTATTTAGCTAGTATAAAGTTATTTATTTATTTTAGATCACGATGTTAAGGAGAGTTATAAATGTATATCTGCCTATTATACACAAAATATTATTTTTTTAGCAATAGGCTGATAAACTTAATTCTCTCCTTTTTTCACACTTTATATATCAAATAAATAAAAAATTAAATCATCTTGTAGTTCCTACAGCAGGATTTTCCAACATTAGGGAATATGAAAATTGCATTAAAAAAAAGATTTATCTCAGGGCCACATTCAGAATGAACATAATATACAGTACATTAAATTATTTGGAGTTTCTTATCATTAGTTAGGCTTAGCAAACATACTAAAATTTTATAAATAAAATCACTGTGCTTATAAAAGTTTTTATTTAGACACTAGACAAGATATGATAATTATTTCATTTCACTGAGAACTCTGCAGTAGTTTAACTTCCTTTATAGAGTACCTATATCAATCTTGATGTTTATAGTTGTCAATCACATTAAATTTGAAAAAGATTTACTTGTTAATGAACATCTATATTTTGATTTAATCACTTTCAATGTTGAAAAAGGATGTTCACAAAGATATGTGCTTCTGAGCATTGAGCACATCTTGAGTCCAAAGTTCCTCAATTTTGAATATCTTTTTCTTGGTAGTAATTTTAAAAAATCATTCTTTTTCACTTTTTCAAGATAAAAAGAAACACAATTCTCACTGAAGATCAGATCTTACACTTTCAATGGTGATAGTCAAGAATTGAATAAAAATTGAAATATCTTCTTCAATTTCCTTAAAATCACCATATCAATTTTTAAAATCCTCATCGATTTCTTCAATATATTGTACATAAGCTATAAGTAATACTCCTTCAAAATGTTTATTACAATTTGAAAAAAAAATTGAAATGTTATTAACCAATGCTGATTTAAAAAGCTTCAATTTTCTTTTAAAATCATTCAAATGGCCATGTAAAGTAGTAATATTCTGTTGTGTGCCCAGTTTTAAGTTTAACTCATTCAAATGGTTAGTCTGATGTGAATGCAAAATCCAATGAAAATTTGATTTTCAAGTTCTCTTGTATCAGACTTCATATCATTTTTGAGAAATATAGGTATTTTTTTTCCAAATGGCAAAAAAGTGTTCAAAACATTTTCCAGCACCCAGAAAGTGAATATTTGAATGGAAGGAGATTACTGTATGCAACATCAATTTCACTCAAGAAATAACAAAACTTTCAATGGATCAGAAATCTAATATTTCCTTATATATTATTTTTATTGTTCCTTTCATGGCATTAACTTGATGCAAAGATTTGCCTCTGTCATAGCTTTGATCCCATCTATTACAATGCAGGAATATTTACCGAATCCTCCATAGTTCATAACACAATTCTGAAATGTGTTGAAAATATCAATATCTTTAGTAGTTCCATGTAAAGATATAAGACTGAGTATCTCTTTATAATAATAATAGTCTTCCTGAATAGTTCAAACAAAAATTAAAAGCTTATTAATAATTTTTATTAGTCATTCATTAGACTAGAGATTATCCAATAATAAATAATATTTCTGTAATGTAATTTTTATTATACCACTGTCAGACAAGATAGGGACTGGATTTTATCTACTTTTAATTTCTTGTGAAGGGATGTAATTATAAATATATAGCCAGACATGTGAAAAAGATGTATGATTCCTAAGATGCTCATTTCATGCTGAAGCTGTCTTACATTTGTTTGATCAATGCTTTCATTCAGACACAATGAAAAGTAATTACATTTTGCTATTGAATCAGTCAATTTTTATGAAACATATTGATCCATACGTTCTATGCATCTTATGTCAGTCTGATAAGATAATGCAACTGTTTTAAATTTCTCAGTAAATTTCACTTTTGCTAATTCCAATGCTATCTTATATAAGGCAACAAAGCTAGAACTGTGCATAGTGGTTTTTTTTTTTTTGAAAATAAACTTGTTTGGTGCATCAATTTCTTATAGTCTGCAATAATAGTACTTCTTGCTTCAATGTACATTTTAAATTTTTTACTGTGTAATGTCATTTCACATTACATTTTTAGGCACTGAAAGAAGACATTAAATTTTATTCTTGTTGTTTGTAATTGAAATGTCCATGCGTATAAAACCGTATATGTAAATAAAATATTATTTATTTTTGTAAATACGCATGGATATCTTCACTTTAATAACACTTGTTTTAGCTTTAGATTAACTTTATTAGGTTTATTATATATATATTGGAGATTATTTACAAGTCTTATTGAAACAAAAGAGATTTCTACTAGAAAAACAATAAGATAAATGTTCATATAATTGAGCAATAATCAATATATATTTAATGCATATTAATTAGTATATTCAATAACCAAGTCACCAGATTGTTGTTAATGAGATCAGATTCCATGTAACTCCAAAAATATCAGCTGGTGCATGGGATTGATCTCTGGTCTTAATGTTATTTAATTTTTTTTTTTTTGAAAGAGTGATTTAGTATTGTGAGATGTTGGATTAAAGCTTAGATAGCATCTTACAAACCAAAGGGTGAAAAGAATGAATGTAGGTAATTCTTATATTGGGAAAAGGATCACTTTGTATATTTTTTATGAGGTTGTTGATTGTTAGTGAGTTTGTATGAGTCATATTAATGATAAGAGTATGACAAGGAAGACATGAGGAACAATCCGTAAGAAAGTATAATGTTTTTCATTTCTATGACAGAGGGCACTATATTTGTGACATGTCACTTATAGAAGTGAAAATAATTAGTAGAAAGGGCTTTGACAATTACTTTTATTAAGAAGTCCAGATATTTGGATTCTAGGTGCCAATATCTAACTTTTTTATAATGTAATTGTTAGTACATAAACAAGAAAGATTGTCTATTATTTAATATTCTATTATTATTTTCAATTGTATATGATTGCCAATAGTCAATTTTATTTAGAAATAGGTTATGCGAGAGAGTGTATTTACTTATGAGAATTATTAAGGTTTTGATAAAATTATTGTTAATGGATGGAAGAGTGTCAGTAGGGTTAACAGGAATTACCCTATTAACACTTGGGAAGATACTAATTAGTTTAGTCATTCTAATGGGCTCTCTGAAGATAAAATGTAGAAATGCATGTAATGGGAGACCATTGAATTTAATATGTTTTTGCATATTTCGTATGCCTACAACTACTACTTTTTTATTCCTGATTTTTTTTTTTGGGATGAAAAAGTAAACTTAATAATGGGTAAGAAATAATTAATTGCAGAAAGTAGAAAAATGTTGATTAGTATTGTCTTAGCATATATTGTAAGGTATGTTTTGTATAATGCATTGATGGTGCATTCTACTGAAACAATAAGTTGATTTTGAATAGCAGTTTTCATTGCATTATATGAGAGGTGCATTGGAAAACTAAAAATTTATGAGGAGTAGAGGAAAAATTGAAAGGAATGGTCTTTCCTGTAAGAATATTCCAAGTAGAAGATTTATTTTTATTAAAATGGAGTGAAAAATTGTTAGTATAATTATTAAGTACAGTGTCAAGTAAGGAAAGGAGTTTTTTTTTATAGAAAAAAAAAACAACTAAGTCATCCATATAGGAGATGTGATTAACGGTTTGATTAATTATAGGAAATTATTCTAGAAATTTGCATGAGAGATTGACCCAAATTATAGATTAAATTAAAATAAAATTTGTATGCTGATAAAGCTAGTTGCATACAAATTAGATCGTTGTATATAAAATACCCCCATTGTAAATGAAGAGAAGAAGGAAGTAGCTAAAAGAGTTGCACTGGATTAAAGTACTGTGGATTTGGAGTGACAACAGATCAGCAGTAAAGAGTGTCTTAATGGTAGATTAATAGACTGATTAGCAGTGATTAAGTCTAAAATGGAATAGTGGCAAACGAGAAGCAGTTTTACTTGTTTGTGTATAGAAAAGGTTATTACCAGCGAAGGGGAATTAACTGAAGCTTAACCAAATTTTGCCGCAAGAGACAAGTTGGGAAAAGAGATAGTTAATACAATTGTGAGTGCTGATAAAAGCACTGCTATGCCAACTTTAATAGTTAATTCTATACGGAAATTATATATGCTTATTTGTGTTTCAAGAGATACTTGTTTTGAAAACACAAATATAATAACTGGATTATTCCTGGTGTGAAAGAAGACTATTTTCACCAGAGGAAAATAAGTAGCGTATGAATATTAATGGACTATTACCTTTTAATGTTGTTTTTACCACAATGTTATTAAATAAATCTATACATTTCGAAGGATATGGTTTATTTATTTAACGCCCTGACTGATCTTTAGAGATTCTCAGAACTCAGCAGTAATCAAAGATTTGCTTTGATACATTTGCTTTTCATCTTCAATTTTGCTTTTCTTCCCATACATGGTGGTTTCGCAATAAATAATAACAAAATTTATTAAGTAGCGATAGATTATTAAAGATACATGGAAACTAATCATAATGTGTATTTAATAATTTAGTGAGCAGCAGAAATGCAATCTCAATAGTTGAACGAAACAGCAATGCTAACCATAAGATAAACCACAGTACAAATAGTGGACACGAGATGATAAGCTTCCGAAACACGTTCTAAAGATATGTTAATTGAAAGTTACTCAAAACAAAAACAATTTTAGAAAAAGTTTGTTTTCAAAGAAAACAATTTTAAAACTAATGTTTTTATTATTTATTTTTGCAAAATAAGTACTTATCAACGAACATTATCTTTACCAAAATTTCGTGGTTACATTATAAATTCTAGTCCATGCATTCATGGGATAATCAGTATACATATTTTGTTCTGATTACATATTAACGTTATTTAGATTTTACTGAAGCTAATAGGCTTATAATTATCAATAAAAAGTTCAGAAACTAGCACATAAGTTTAATTTTTAATTTGACGTTAGAAAGTTATATATATAAATTTCAAGATTTTTTTTTTTTTTCATTTTACAAGTTATGCAGTACAGTTGTTAAACATGGAATCCTAAGATATGGATGACAGCTAAATAAAAAGATAACGGTTTACTCAGAGAAATAAATCCCTTACGCACATGATAAGACAATAAATTTCATTCTATAATTATTTAAAGATTAAATAAAACTATGTAATAATAATGAAATCATTAAAAAAAAATTAACAACTTTTTTTTCGATAATTTTCACATAAAATTGTAGGTCTTAAAGGCAAATATAATGCTATTAATTTCTCTGTGAATAACAAGTCTTGAAAGTGTCTCTTTTGAAACTAGTTAATTTATTTTTAAATACATTACTAATAAAGTTTCAGTTAAAACTGCCATGTGAACTTCCTCCACATATATCTTTAATTTAAGTGTTTCTTTTCTTGAAATAATCAAAAGTAAATTAAAAATAATACACACGACTCCATTTATAATATATATATATACGAATTGACAAACATATATATATTTATATGTTTTGTATAAAATGTATTTCGCTAAATTTTATAATTTAGATTTTTTAAATTTCCAGTTAACTTTTTAACATCTGATTAATGCAATATGATTAAAAGCAATTTTTTATTTTTAAAGTCAAACTACAATTATAATGATTTTTAAAAAAAATGTTTATAGACTCATTGATCCTTAATAATATATATATAGTGGCGTCTGCTATAATGAATTAATTGCTTCCAGAATGTCATTCATTATATAATTCATTTGTAGTAACTTACATTGAAGTCTATGCATTTGGGAATAATCCTTTCCAGGCTGTTATAGACCAAGATTACTACCCAAAACAACTACTTAAACAGTAAAAATCAAAAATATAAATGTGAAAGTACATATAAAATTAATTGTGTTATATATTGCACAATTAAATTTTAATGAAAATTAAAATCTCTCTTTTAAAAGCTTTAAATTAAAATATAACAAATTTACATATAATAAAAAAAATTATAATTTTTTTTATTTTAATAAAACTGATAAACAGCAAGTGAGTAGGCATTACTCACAAGACTTGCTAATTTCTTTTGGATATCATCTTGTTAAGAATATCTGAATATGCGTTTTCTAATCAATATTGGATGGTTAGCTGTGCTGGCTACGATTTATCTGACTGGGATTTGAATTTAGGTTGAGTATGGCAGATGGATATGCTATCACAAACCATAAGACTCATTCATAGAGTTGGAAGGTGGAGAAGATTGAAGCCTGTTTATTAAAGTTTGAAGATTTGCTATCTTAATATAAACTGAGCAATGATTGCATATATATGTGCGGGAGATGGTGATCTGGATCAACTGATGAGTGCTCGTTCAGCATGAAATACATATATTGGATATCATTTATCTTTGTCACATGTATGTGGTCATGTGTATTGGTTATATAAGGTGGAATGGATAGCTATGAGGAACTTGAATGTCTGAGTTCAAATTCCTTTGAATTACATTAAGTTCAGTATAGACAATATTACATATTGAAGTATGTATTTTTCCCATCCCTCTTATGTGTTTTTAAAATGGACATATTAAGGTTCTTTATGCGAGGGGACAGTGATTTAAAGCCAATTTGGGTATGATAATAATATTGGCATCAACAAGGGCTTTGAGCATTTCCTTCAAGATTTACAATTATATGGATGGTTGAAAAGTTGAAGGTGCAGAAGATTGAAGCCTGTTCATTAAAGTTTCTATCTTAATATAAACTGAGCATTGATTATATATGTGTGTGGGATCTGATGATCTGGAACAACCAATGAATGCTGATTTAGCATGAAATACATATAGATCATTTATCTTTTTCACATGTATGTGGTCATGTGTATTGGTTGTATAAGATGGAGTAGGTAGCTGTGGGGAGATTGAAAGCCTGAGTTCAAATCCTTCTAATTACATTAAGTTCAATAAAGACAATATACTTAAATTTAAATATATTATAAATATTATAAAAACATTTTAAGATATAAAGAGAAACTAAAGAATAAAAAATTCATATTGTCAAACTTTATGAAAGATCACAATTAAAAAAACAAAGAAAGAAGGAAAAGATTGGAATTGAAGTTTGTTTTATGTCTTATTAAAGAATGGAAATATGGATGTCTTAACACAGTACTTAAAAAGATATGATTAATTTCACAAGAAGTTTATGATGAATAAATATACTAACCTAAATGAAGACCATGAGGAAAAAAAATGGAGAATGAGAGAAAGATCTAAGAAAAGAAACTAAAAAGATAATTTTTACTAATGAGATATAGGTTAGTAAATAAAAACAACACAACATATATAAACATAATACAAATTTGGGATATAAACATAAGTTATCATAGATAAAAAAAGCATTTGATAAAAAATAAAATTTATTTTTCTACTAATTGGACACATCAATCAATAATGTTAATTTGTATAAAATAATTATATCATATCTTTTGCTTTTTACAAATATATTTTTTAATAAATAGAAATTAATCTGGAGAAACCTGTGATATTTATGATGAAGTAGATCCCATTGTAATGATTTAATAGAAATTTAATATCTACAATATAACATTCTAGAATTTTTATTTGATGTAATTCTTCCATTTTTTTTTCAATTATTTATTATTAGGAAAATCTTATTAGAGAAAAATATCTAGTTGAATTTTTTTAGTTTGATATCTTTTGGGGATTTTAATGCATAAAAATATAATGCAGATTCATTTAAATTTCACTTTTACAATATTAATGTTGTAGAGAAAAATTCTATTCTAGAAAACATATACATTAGTCCTTCAAATACATTGGAATTTGTAAGTAACATTATTTAAAATTAATTTTCTAATTCCAGATGTTATTTTTTTTCTTTTTCATTTTTTTATTATCAAATTTAGCCAACCTTCAATGGTTATTAATATATATGTACTTCTTTTGGTTTTTTTCTAAATTTATTTTATTACTGAATTAAATCATGTAAAAAAAAAAAAAAGGACAACAAAAGTTTAATATGAACAAAATGAGTTAAATATTTTGTTATAAGCTTTTTTAATGTTATTAATATTTCAAAAATCCTTTGTTTAAAAAATAAATACAAATATATAAAATCTACCCAAAATATACTGTATAATGCAGAAACATAACCAAAAATATATATTCAACAAAATGTATTTTTAATGGGAAATTTTTTTAAAAAAGGTAATATATTAATATATCTAACTTAAATTATTATTTTAAAAAAATATTGATTTTATTTTTATAAACCTACAATAGAATACATGCAGCCACTATTCTTTACATCAAGATCCTTAATGGGTAGTGTAAGTAGTGGAATATAACTCATATAAACTCATGCTTTATTTACAACAACTATTGTTTACTATACTGTCTTTTATAAAATTTCAATATCATGCATTTATGCCACAACACATATTTTTTAACAAATATATGCATATACTATATCATCAATTTAATTTTAAAATGACTACATACACAAGTTAAGATTATTAATAAACAGGCAAAACTCTCCGTACAGCAGTGCCACTCAGTGCAAACCAGAGTAATCAATGGATGCCGGAAGGCTTGTGCATAAAATCCCTATCTAATGCCTACTCATCCAGGATCATGTATTAATACAAATAATTAAAAGAATTAGAGTAATGCAGTTATGAAAAAAAAACTGGAATAATAAATTGAAAGCTCATATGATTGTGTGTGTGTTCATTTGATCATGCTTGTTCAAGAAAAAAAGAAAACTTAATCTTTTTTTTTTATTGTTATGGAAATGGATGAAGTGTTTGGGACTATTGCCTTTCTAATATTATTGATGTATCAAAAGATTTATCTACTCAAAAATTTTAATAGCAATTTTTGGAATAATGTAAAACCCATTTAATAGAATGCTTTTCTTATTTATATCTTTCACAAATTCGAATTTTTTTCAGTTTTAACTAAAAAAAAAAATCTTGTGAATTCAACTTTAGCTGTTTAATTCAAACCTAAATCGAGAACTTTGCATGTGAAAATATATTTGTAAAATAATATAGGCGCTATTGCACCTGACCGTAAAGCTACTTTTTACTTAAAAACAAAATAAAATATATTATTCTGCAAGCGCTTTCAAGAGATGTGCTCTCATCTTCATAATTTGCATATAATTACTTTACTCAGAGCTATGAAGATGAGAGCATGTCTCCTGAAAGTGCTTGCAGAATAATATATTTTATTTTGTTTTTAAGTAAAAAGTAGCTTTGCAGTCAGGTGCAATAGCGCCTATATTACTTTAGCTGTTTAAAGAAACTGGCATACATTTGTTTTTCCATCAATGCATTCTTTTAAGCAAAATGGACTTTAGAATTTTTTATTTTTACAATCAATAATTTTTATTTTAATCACTTAAGAAAGCATTTCATAAATCTTCTTAGTCATGACAAAATTGCTATTATCATTAGATTTACACTTTGAAATCATTTCAAATGAAATTTTCAATTTTTGAAAAAGGTATAAAAATACTCGATCATTATGAATGTATATGATTTAGTATGAGACTTATGCGAGAAAGTGGCAGCTGCCTATTAGTGATTAATATGATAGCTGCAAAATTTACTTCTTTTAAATTAATTTATGAATTTTGGTAGTATATAATTAAAATAACGTGTGTAACAGTTTCACTGTGTTTATATGATTTTAACTTTGTTTGATTATTAAATAATAATTTTTTTATATAATTTTAAGGTTATAAAGAATTTCATTGTAGTTTCCTTAATTAATTTCTTATTTTAATAAAATTCCTATTTTAAAACTAAAAATAATATTTAACAAAACATCTTAAATTTTTTAAAATTAATTCTTATTCAATATTAAATATTTTCATTTTTTCAATGTACAGTGAATCTACAAACTATGCTATTTTAATAATGATTTCAGTTATATATTAGCCAAAATAAACTTAAACAAGCAAACAAAAATATAAATAAGTAAAAAAAAATATTAATTCATAAATTTAATACATTTTATGATACATGGGCAGCCATTTTTCCATCTCCGAGTATGTATACAATTATTTTTTTTTTTTAAAAAGTTTGTAAGTAAATTTTAAAATATACCAGCAGCTGTTTTTCAATGTCAGAGCAGCATACATGATCATATTTATTATTATTTCTTTATGTTGAAAGCACATTAGATTTTTTTTAATTATCCTTTCTGAATTTGATGTAGCATTTCACATAATAAACTGTTTTCTAAACATAATGCTAAAATGTTTACAAAATTTAAGAATGTACTTAAAGTTGATATTTACTTGAAAACATCAAAACAATTAAGAGAGATCATAGTTTCTTGATAATGAGATTACTGTTTTGTTTTTGTAAGAAAAAAATTATTGAAAAAAAAAAGAATTTCACCCACACAAAGTTGGACACTTTGCTATTCTTTTTTTTTAAAAAAAAATAATAATAAAAATATTGAATAGTTTTTTTCTTTCAGTGAATGAATGAGTGAAAACACACTCGGTAAAATATAAGTAAATCTACTTCCAGAATTTATTATTAATAACTATTATTATTTAAAATTTTTATTTATAATATAATCTTAATTTAAATATGCATACTATATATAAAAGCATCTGTGTTATATATATACTGTAACCTTTTAATTAGTTTACTGTAATAAGGGAGTATAAAAGAGAATTTAGGAGAGATAATAAACACATTTTTTTGTTGGATTCGTAATTGTTTTGTATTATATATCAGTATGTAACTTTTTAAAATAATTATAATGACAATAAAATATCACTGATTTTAATATTTTATTAAAATATTTCTATAAAGTTGAGTAAATAAATTATTTTAAATTTCAATTAAAATGTTGTTTGAATTTCATCAGTTTTAAAATATTTATGAAATTTTTTTGTGTGTGTTAAATTTTCAAATCACAAGTTAAATATTGAACTGATAAATAATTTTCAAGTTATTTACCAATGAGAGTTAAGCAATTGTTTTCCATGTCATGTTTGAGAGATATTTATAGAATTGGCAGACGCTGGGAGGAAAAAAAATCAAAACATAAAATTAAATCATTGTATAAAACTTTTGTAAAATTCATCAAATTATAAAAATATTCCCTTTGACACTTTTTTTTTCATGTATCAAAGCAAATATTTTTATAATTTGATGAATTTTACAAAAGTTTTATACAACGATTTAATCAAAACAAAATTAAATCGTATAAAACTTTTGTAAAATTCATCAAATTATAAAAATATTCGCTTTGATACATGAAAAAAAAATTGTAAAAATGTTTTGTTTTATACAACAGTTATATAAGTCAATTAATCTTAAAGAAATGAATATAAAATACTTAAAAGAAGTTTAACAAGATAGTAGGGTACTTTAAAAGAATTTCTTCACAGTATCACAAGTTATAATTTGGGAAGTCAATCTACAATTTTAAAATACTAATAAGGATAAAAAATTGCTAGTATATATTATTATTATAAATGGAAAAATGATGAAGGATAAAAGTACTTCATTACAAGTAATTAAAAAGTGGACAGTCATTTATGTAAAAAAATATTTGCACTTTATCGCTACTTTATTGAATAGCTTAAGTAATAGTTTTACTAATAAGAAGAACCAATCCAAGATAAGAATAATTAACTTTCATGAATTAAGGAAGAGAAGCTATAGAACTTTAATATAAGGTATAATTGAGATGAAAAGTTGAAGAAAATAATTAGTGCTATCAATCAAAGTAACATACTGTTCAAATTAAAAATATAATATTATTATTTAAGGATGGACCTTTATAATATTTTATAAAGCAACATTAATTTTAATCAAACAAATAGGATAATAAATGTTTATTCTTAATTGTAAATAAAAGTATATAGTCAAGATGAGTCTTCTATTTAGCCAATACAAGTTTTTATTAAAATAAGAAGTGTAAAATGGAGAATTCACGAAGAAGAGATAATAAGCTTAAATCTGTTAAATAAATTAAAAATTATATTACAAGAGACTTAATTTCAAGAAAATTTTTTATGTTTGTCATTAGAAAAAGAAATTCTTATATAAAACATAGGGATGAAACGAAGGATTTAAGTGAAAATAATTTATTAATCAATACTTCAAATAATTAACATTTAAATATATATTTGACTTGGTTGTTTAGTTACCGATTTCATTAACTTTTATAATAGTTATGTATAGAAAAAAATTCTGGCATCTAATTATGGAAATTTGTCTAAAACATCTCACAGTGAAAGATTTCAATTTATTATTGTTGGTGATTATTTTTAAAATGTTGGGTAGAAGATCCTTGGAACTACTAATAAACATAATAGTTTAAAGTAATAGCTTGCAAGGAAGGATTGAATATCATATTGAAGTATATGGGAAGGAATCGCAAGAAAGAAGAAAAGGAAAAAATAAACAATATTTTTTTTTTTGAGTATTATTTTAAACAATTGCCAACATTATATTGTACCAGTCGAAAAACATCCACCACCTAAACTGCAAGTCGGATCCAAATTCAGCTGAACCAAACTGAATTCAAACCCAACTCCCCAGCTCAGATTAGTAGAAATCTAAATTGATGGCACAGTCCTATGCGCCAAGAAACTAGCTCAACGTTGGTGAGGATTAGAGACCCCTGAACTGACACTAATATCGAATAATAAATTAACTAAGATAATTTTAAATCGAATCATACATATATGTTCGGGTTGCCAACACAGACAGCGAGCATTAACATTAAAATAATTATGAATAAAAGAGTTAGGAAACCAAGTGTGTTTATAATATATTTAATAATAATAGTAATAGTTTTTGTTTAAATTTCAAATGATTATATTAATTACTTCTAGCCTTTAACATAGTTTATAATTATAATAAGAGTGGTGGTCCTTATTATATGCCAATAAGTATTACACAATATTATGGGATTCTATGTCTATGCCCCCAACAAGAAACTAAAGGCAGATAAAGATATTCAGTTGTAAAGGAGATTATAATTCTTATTTTGTACAGAAGAATGTGAGATTTATTTTCACATTCGCAAATCCATTCATGAAGAGCAAGATACGTATTTAGGGCATAACTTTAATCCTTATTAGAAAACTTATTTACTTTGATATAACTGAGAATTTGTTTGACTTTAATTGAAATCACTTCATCACGAATTACGAGCATCAGAACGGGCTTTACTGGAACAGAGAGGTAACGGTGCTGACCAATTAGGAGCTGTAAAGTGAACATGAAAGATAATAGCTGGTCAGTGATTTAAATATTATGACGGCTTGTATTTCACTAGTATTACTGCCTTTTGGAGATGTGGAACACGGGGAAGCCAGGTCGAGTCATAACTACGAACCTTTGGTGTTCCGAATATAATATAAGTGGGGGAGGAAGTATTTTCTTTCTCTATAATTAAAATAACAGTGATATCACCACCGACAAGCCTATGGAGCGGAAGATTGCCCTACGTCAGTAACGTTTGATGATGATGACTTGATGGTCACTGTTTGAAAAATAAAACCCAATTTATTATCAAATGCTCTACGTGATGACTTGATCAATTTAATTAAAGTCAAAAGAGCTTTTAACTAAAACTATTTCAATGCATTTATAAAATTATATTAATTATGCCCCAAACATCATGCCCTTCTTGAATATTAATAGATAGTGAAAAAAAAACAATTTGAATTATAATGTATTCATCTGATTCCTTTCGACCCTTTTTGCAAAATATTTTAAGTTTATATACGAATAAATACATATTGGTGAATACGAAAAATAGCTGGGGCATAGATTAGAAATGGAGCTAATAATTTGTTATTAGCCAATTATAAAACTAGTAAACATTTAATAATTTCTTTCGACTCGATGATTAATAGAACGTATAAATTTAGTTCTAATGGGCGAGAATTACGATTAGACTTAATATTATATATTTGCACAAAGCAAACGGAACAAAGGAGCTCATCGAGTCAAAGGATTATTGGCATATAATTAAAAATAAACAACATTAATAAATCACACAATAAATATATATAATATAATAAATGAACCACCATAGTAAGGAAGGAAAGTTAAATTTAAAGACTAGAGATTGAGAGAATTTATATAATTTAAAATAGCATAAATAAAAGGGTTTACATAGAGTATTACATTTATAGAATGAAAAAAGCTCTTAAAGGGAGTGTAAAGTAAAGTTCAGAAACTGGACAGAAAGTTTAAGGTTCATTATGGAAATATATTACCCATTTCTTCCAGGGCTGGTTCCTTAGTTTACACGTCTGGGTTGGTAAAACGTAGGCACGCATTTGGTCGATTTTTGAACAGCATTTTATTTGATTTTGGCAGCATGATTTGTCTGGAAAGAATTTAGCAGCTTCATTGAAGATTGTCAGGGAACTCTAGGCACAGTAGCCAGATTCCTGACATTTTAGCCCATCACCATGATCGAAACACTATTTGAATTTTTGATTTTTAAACGCATCAAGTTTACTGGCACTTCTCTACTACAAAGATGGCTTCTCCTTTGTCCAAACTTTTCAGAACTATTTATACAGTATCTGATGCTTTCGGGGTAGCGCTTCTTTCATTATCAATGTTACAAAATTTACTAGTTGTTTTTAGATACATTCCTTCGATAAGGCTTTCAAACTCATTAACTTGAATTCATTTTCTAATTAGAAAATGAATTCTTAAAATCAGAAAAATGATTTTAATTAGGAAATTCTTACATTTTAAATACTTATCTTTTTTTCTAATTAATAAAACTTTAACCATTGTTTTGGAAAGGGAAAATCTGAAAGCTTATCGAAAGAATGTAGCTTTTAATCACTAAAAATTTTAACAAATTATTTAAAGTAAAATCAAAACATTCCCGACGCAATGAAACTTTCAAACAATTATATATATTTAAATATTTATAAATATATATGCACAATCCATGCATTTGTAATATATATAAATTCATGAATAATTTTTTTATAGTTCCAAATATTGTTTTTTTTTTTCAAATGCAGAGGAGCTTGAACTATGCTATATTTTGTTCCAAGCCCCCATTATGTAGTGTATTAATAGCTCATGTTTTAGTGATAAATATTGATTAGAATAGAAAACACTGTCAATTAAACTGCAAATATACAGTATTTTTCAACAGTCACATATATATAGCACAAATGCTTTTTTTTAAATATATATATAGTACACATATATAAATTAAAATTATAGTATAATTAAAATTCTTTAAAAATGATAGTAATATAGTTATTAATAATGGGGGGGGGATATATATATTTCACTGAGTGTTTATTCACTCAACTAACTACCATATTTTATTTGTAAAACAAATAGTGAAATTGCTGACTTTCATTGCTAATAAATATGCTCTGGGCAATTTTTTTTTTTTACTAACTTTTTTCAATAATCATACTTATGACAATCTATCTCACTTGATGGCATTGTTGCTAGCCAAAAGTAGTTGAAAATACCGTTTATCAGGCACGACTTATCAATTGCTATTATCAGTAATTGAGTGCTAGCAATTGAATCTTTTGGCTAATGGTGGCTAGCAGTATGTTTTGCGATCAATTTCTCTCACAATTCACACTTAGCCTACCATATCAGTTAGCTCTGATACATGTTGTTTACCATCTATATGAATGCTGATACTTAACATATCGCTAAGTTATCGTGATAGGGTGTGAATAATTTAAGTGACAAAGTGAAAGCATATTCGTGTCCCAATCCTTAAACAGCTAGAGTTATAATCATTTTAAAAGACAATTTTTTGGTAAGACATTGAATTTATAATTATGAATTGGTAAAACATTTCTATAAACATTATTATATTACATAAGAAAGTTTAAAATCTGTAAGAAGAGTCTGACATTTCATTTTCCATTTTATTTTTAAAAAAATAAAGTTAGTGTACAATAAGTTTTTTATTTTTTGAATGAATGTATTAAATGTGCTCTCTTATCATTACTATTTTTTAAAACTTTGTTTATACTATAATTATATATGCATATTTACAAGGTGTGACAATTTAATTCCCTGAATAAACCTTTATAAAATATACATGTAGAAGTGTACACTAGTGGCTATTATCGCCTTCAAAGTAGTCCCCTTGAGCATCTATAAACAGATTAAAATGGCATTTCCATTTCTGGAAGCACCTCTAGAAACTCATTTTTAGGAATACAGTTAAACAGCTATCTCACATTCTGTTAGATATCAGTTATAGTAGAAAATATTTGTCTTTTCATCACAGTCCAATTGTGTAATTAATTTTTTGGTCAAAAAGTCTCTTATCAAACTGATGCTGTTTCTGTTTTTCCATCAAGATCTAAGGCATGATCTTCACAGAAATCTTTTTCATGCCCAATTCTTTATGTAAAATTAGCCCAACTGTTTCTCAATTAATCTGCAATTCTTCAGCTATCAATCTCAAATTTAATCATTTGTTGGACCATGTTGCATGTCATATTTTGTTAATATTAATATCATTCATTGTTGTTTTTGGCTGTCCACTTCTGGGATCATCCATCACATCTTCTCCCTCATCTTCGAACCTCTTATTCCATTCAAACACACCTGATGTTTTCATAGCATCTTTACCAGATGCCACTTGCAACAGTGTAATGTTTCAGTAGAACATTTGAACAACTTTCACACAAAATTTGATGTTAACACGTTGCTTAAAATTTCAATCACTCACTTTTGTGCCAATGTGTAAGCACAGCTATTTATTATCTTTTCAATAGCTAACTACCAACTATTTCTATCAGGTTAAAATTTACACACTTGTTAGTCTAAACATGTTCAAACATGAATACTTGGGTGATTTTGATGGAGTTAGGTCACAAGTGATACCACATGGCCATTCTAGGAATTAAATTGTCAGTCCTAATATGTGCATGTTGAAAAGTAATGTACACCTGTAATACAGTAACCAGTATGTATTGTATGTAATCAAAGCTATATGATATAAATTATGATATCCTATAACAAAATATAGTGGATATTTTGTCTCCACTGAATATATGATAGAAATTTAGTAACATATTCACTTTCTAAAAATATAAATCATTCAGATTATAAGATTAGAATGATTGAAAATATATACAGAAAGAATAATTAAAGAAAAACTTTATATTGCTAAACTAAAACTTCTCTAAATAAAGTTAATGGATAATAATAATAAAAAAATTCCTGCTGTATAAGAATTAATTAAGAATTTTTTTAAAGATATTCAATTAATATTATTGTAGTTTTAGTTTTAAAATAGAAATCTTAGCAAGATAAAAAGTAATTACAAAAAGTTCAAATGAAATCTTTATAACATTAAAAAGGTATGTTAATAAAGATTATATAAATTTAAACGATAAAAATAAATTTGTAAAAATTAATGTTTTCGTAAAATAATAGTATAGATATTATTGGATGTATTTTTCTTCATATATAATATTTTGAAACATCAGTGTATTTGTATTATATATTTAAAATATATTTTGTATTTTTGCTTTTATGTTTTAAATGAATGTGTTTGCAAAAGATTGTAATAAATAATTGAAATATCAGTTTTAAATAAAATATGTAACATATTTTATTCTTATTTTTTTCATGATTTGATTCAATATTAAAACATGTTTTAAGAAAGAATCAGAAGATTGTTATCTAAAATTGCAATTTAAAAATAATTATTAATATGTAAACTCTGTAATTTTAGATAATTATTAATATATAAACACTCCATCTAAAATTACAATTTAAAACATATATAATGGTCAAGCGTTGTTAGCCGAGAGGTCATCGCACCCGCCTTGCAAGCAAGTAGTTGGTTGCAGACGGATGTGGGTTCGCGTCCCGGCCGATGCTATGACATATGGAAAACATATATAATGCCTAATATTTAAATGGAGTTTGTTTAAATCAGCTCGTAAGTTTAAGCTAATTTTTTTGAATTTTAGTAATTTAATTGTTGACCTGTTAAATTTCCAGAAAATTTTATACATTAGGGCTGCAAAATACTCTATATTTTGTTCCCAGCTTCTTTCATGTACAATGAAAATAGTGTATAATAGATCAGCTTTTGTTGGTAAACAGTGATTAGAGTAGAATGTATATTATTTACAGTACTCTAAGCGTACAATACAGTATATTTCAACATGCATATATATATAACAGATGCTTTGTGTGCATTGTATGCATTATGTATATAAATTGAAAGTACATGTCCTGTACAGCAAAATTTAAAAAAATAATAATTGAGAAATATATTTACAAAACCGTGTGTATGTGTTCAATAAATTCATTAATAAGTAATGTAATAAAACTCATCTCTTTAGTTGTTTTTTTTTTAACAAAATGGACAATTGAAGATCTTTTATTTTGATACATATGATCCACTTCGGAATAAAATTTCTTTTATTTTTTTTGTTAAATCAATAATTTTCATTTCACCCTTTAACGAAAGTCCTTTATATTTTTTTAAATTCTCATTCGTGATTCTAAAAAAATACAATATTTTCCTAAAGAAAAAAAAAGCTTGGAAAAAAATGGTCCATATGTTTTTAATTATGGTACAGAACATGAATAGGTAGAGTTTTTAAATCTTGAAGAAAATGTGATTATTATACATAAATTCATGTTTGAGTATATGTATTTAGTGAGGGGGGGGGAATGGCTGCTAAAATTCATAACATTTAATAAGTTTGTAAATTTTGTTATTTTTATTATTTATTTGTTTACAATTTTTTTTTTGTTTATTTAAATTTATTTTTGGTTGGCATAGAGTTGAAGTCATGTTGTCTGATAGTGTATAGTTTGTTTCTCCACTAAAAATGTCAAAAGTACCAATTCTAAAATGAGAATCAATAAACATATTAACTTCAAAGATAGAAATCAAAGACAAAAATAATAAGTATATTAATGAAAAAATGCTTATGAACAGTGAAAAAGTGCAACCAACAATTGAAAAACATCTGAAAAGAAAAGAACAAATATTCACAAATAATTATTTCCTCAAAATATTAATGAAGAAACAAAAGCTATGCACAGCTTTGCATGATAGGAAAATGACAGATAAAAAAAAACTGATTAATACTCTTGGACCAGCCATATCTAATGTAAGTTCAAACCCCCCACTCCAACTATTCTCAAATTAATGCTAACAGTTTTGAAAATCTAAATAACTATTGGTATGAAGCATTTAATAATGTGAGAATGCCCAAAAATATCGATGTTTTCTATTATTCTTTCTGTAGATAGTGTCAAATAAATTTTTATTTGTTTGTTCTTCATATTGAAATTATATTTTCTTTTTACTTCGAGAAGTTTTTTTAGCATTCATATACTTAATAAAGAAGACAATTAAATCAGAAAGCCTTATTCAAATGTTAAGTGAAAATAAAATTAATTACATTTCTAGAGACTCAAACCCTGTCATACTTATGCAATTTGGTCAACAAATCTCCATAACTTTAGAAAATATTATAACTGATGTGAATTAAAACATGCAGTAATTAAAATCAACAATAAAACAATATAAACAAACAATTTCAATTTTCATTTTAAAATTGAAAAAACAAAACAGCTGAAGACATACCACATATACCCAAGATTGATGGATTCTCACGCACAGTGCTTATATCTGGCTGTTTTAAATGCCACAAACTGGGGACTATTGCATCCAATTAGAAATGAGCACAGATGCCCTATGCCCCTTAATCCATCATAGACTCAAATCATGGCCAAATGAAATACCAATTCAGAGTCTCATTGAGAATATGTTATTAAAGTGTGGTGAAAGTACAGATAAGTTTGTGCAATATAATAATAACAATCAGTCTAATGAGATTTACTTTATTAATTGCAAATCTAAAGATAGAATAAATCAAGAGCTACCATAGTCCGACTAAAATCAAAACAAATCAACATACACTTCTAACAGGCCAAATATGTCACATCTGAACTATCCTTTGAGACTGACAAAAAATACAAATCCTATAAAAAAAGAGACAAAACACAAAAATAAAAAGAAGATCTATAAGCCATTATGATGATACTAAAAATAAAAAACAAAAAGATTCCAGCAACTCTGATAATAAGACAAAATAAATTTAGATGGGAAACAATTTTAATATCCCACATATTTGCAAATCTTAATTTTAGTAGATTAAATTCCTGATCAAAAATAGTTAAATTCATGAGATACTTTACTAGAATATCTTTTGATGTGTTAACTCAAATAAAATTTAGTTACAGTCTTAGCACAAATATTTTTAAAATTTTGATCTAATTATTGGATAGAATAAATCAAGAGCTACCATAGTCCGATTAAAATCAAAACAAATCAACATACACTTCTAACAGGCCAAATATGTCACATCTGAACTATCCTTTGAGACTGACAAAAAAATACAAATCCTATAAAAAAAGAGACAAAACACAAAAATAAAAAGATCTATAAGCCACTATGATGATACTAAAAATAAAAATAAAAAACAAAAAGATTCCAGCAACTCTGATAATAAGACAAAATAAATTTAGATGGGAAACAATTTTAATATCCCACATATTTGCAAATCTTAATTTTAGGAGATTAAATTCCTGTTCAAAAATAGTTAAATTCATGAGATACTTTACTAGAATATCTTATGATGTGTTAACAATCAAATAAAATTTAGTTACAGTCTTAGCACAAATATTTTTAAAATTTTGATCTAATTATTGGTATACCATTCACTTTTTAAATATCTGTTCTGCAAGAGGTGTTGCTATTTTAACCAATAAAAAAAAGATATCTGGATCACTAACTATATTTGAAGAAAACAAAACTTGTATTTCTGGATATTTCAAGAGTTCAAATTCTTGTCTGTGCATGTTATTTATCTTAACTAAGTACAATATTAACAATTAATAAATTATATCCCACACATCATAATAGATTATTTTAACTGTCAAATGCAACACTTTTCAAGAAAGTTAAATCAATACCCATTATTACATAATATAGATATCTCAATAAAATATTTACCAAAACACTTATACTCATTTTCAAATAACAGTTAATCAACATTAATTGATTACATTATCTTTTGACCTAATCTCTGGTTAAATCCTAAATTTATTACCATATCAATATTTTTTACTGATTATAGTATAAAAAATCATAACCAATGATCTATCAAAAATTATTAATGATTTTAATTTAAGGGTATCAACTAATATACATTCAATAAACTCCATCAATAAAATCTTTTATGAAAAATTGTCAAATTATATTCCATGAAAACATGTAAGGTATCTTCTAGCAGAAATCTTTGACTTACTAAAAAAGATGTCTTTATCGATTAACTCTAGTTCAAAAATTAACAAACTAAAAAAATTTAATAAATTATATGACATTGTTTAAGAATATATGCAGATACTTAAATTCAGAAATATAATTGAGTATCTAAGAAGTTGATCTATATAATTATCAAATATGCCCCAACAAGATCACATTACTCAAGAACAATTCACACACCAAAAGAACAAGATAGTAACATTCTACTTGGAAATCAGTTTTGATTACTATAATTTGGAAATATTTAAGATATGTGATTGTTGAAATAGTTAAACTAAAACTTGTAATGACATTAGAATTTTTAAATATTACCTTATCTATATAAATCCTTGAAGTATCTGAAAACTAATCATTTGATGAATTTCTTTGACTCATTAACTGTTGAGTATTTATGTGGATTTTAATAAACAAATATAGTAAAGAACTCTTATACCATATATCTGCTTATGACTCAATTAAAATCTATAATTATTGAAAATATATATGCTAAAATATTTTTAGCTACACTCCAATCCTTTTTGACAAATAAACTGCCACCCTTCCATTATTCTATCTTTGTAAGACATTCATTATGCATATTGGCATATCATGAAGTTATAGCATATATTAAACAGAATTTTCTATCAGATGTGATTATAGTAAATAATTATTTTAAAATCCTTCTAACCTTGTTAACTGTAAATAAATAGCTAAAGAGATATCTAATATTATTCCAGAAAACCCAACCCATCCTTATATGTGGACTAATAAATTATATAAAAAATACATCAGCAGCAATTAAAAACTTGATACCAATATTTCAGATTACAAAAGGCATTATCTAAGGATCTCTTGCTTTATTTGTTATATTAAGAGAGATCAGTGGTCTTATTCCTGGAATATTTGGCCCATACCTAGAAAGAGAAATAAATATACTTGCATGTATAGATAATGTTGTGATAATTATTAGAGGAATCTGTAATATTTTTATTATTGAAAAATGCACATCCCCCCCCCCAAAAAAAAAAAATAACTGGATCAATTTATATCAGAGACAAATTTTCAGCATGGCAAATGTTTACAGCAAGGAATATTACTTCAATGTTCATAGTTATTCCAAATAAATTCACTGGTATTCCAATATGTGTTTCAATGATCAAAACCAATATAATAATTAATTGATTAATCTTTAATGAATTTTTGACCAAGTTATTAATTTTGCAGTTTGATTAAATATCCTTAAGAACAAAAATTAAAATAGTTAATTATTCTCAAGGTCTCTTGGCATATTATGCATCTTGGGATGATATAACCAATATAACATTAGCAAGCATTAATCAATGTATAAATAATTGTTTATGGGGAACAGGATCAAAGCTTTTATTTTACAATTCTCTAAAAATGCCAATTAGAAATAATGATCTTGGATTCGTTGAAGTTAAATTGTTTTGTCAATTCATGAAAGTTAACTCATTTGGAAGAATATGTAATGTTCCTCTATTTGACATTAACTTTCATGTTAATCATTTGACATGGTAAAATTGGCAAAGTGTTATACTTGGTGAGATAGGGAGTAGCCTACTTAAATATAAGATTAAATAAAAAGTTTTAACATAAATTAAATGTCATTCAAAGATCTATCAATATTGATATATTCCAAAATTCAATTATGATGCCAATTGGAAATCCATTCATATTTATGTGGATCAAATGAATTTTCTTTTTCTAGATATTATTAATTGTTGTTCTTTTTCCAATAATTTAAGGTCAAACTTAATCCTTTCTCAATAAAACAAAATTTTGACATCAATTTTTTTGTTGGTTTTAAAATATAATAAAAGCTGCATTATGACTTCTGATATTTATAAGGCTAGTAAGATGTAAGCAGTTTGCCAAAACAAATATTCTGTTCAACAACTTCATGAATATGGGCGAAAACAATATTAGAGAGACTTAATTTATAAAAAAAATTAAGATTTATAATGTGCCCACAGAGATTATTTATAAAATTCATGGAATCCATGTTGATTTAAATGAAATGCCGATCCACAACCATATCATTATAAATGAAGATCTGTTTTCTATGTAGCAATACATTTAAGTACTAATGTTGAGAATCAAACAAGAAAGATAATAATTGATCAACACAATACGTAATTGTTAAGTTTTGATTTTAAATATGAAACTTCTTTTTGCTTTTTATACAAGAATCTCAGCCTCAGGGTGCCTTTGAGCATTCCATCATCAGATTTTCAATTGAAAGTACGGTTGAAGAGTTGGAGTGTGAAGTAGATTGAAGCCTGTCCATTAAAGTATGAGGATTGGCTATCTTAATATATATATATATATCTGGGCACTTATAGCATATATGTGTAGAGATTATAATCTGGACCAACTGATGATTGCTGGTTTAGCATGAAATACGTATATTGGTGATTATTTATCTTTTCAACATATATGTGTTCAAGTGTATCAGTGTTATGAGATGGTGTGGAGAGTGGTTGGTCGTGTGAAAGTCTGTGCTCATATACCCTATATAATACATTATTGTGTAAAATAAGCTAAAATAAAAATAAAATTCCACTCTAAAATGTCACATTTATTTCACAAAAATTGCAAGAAAATCTTCATAAAAGAATTGATTTGACAAGTCTTAGTAACGCAAATTAAAAAATATTTAATTCCAAATACAAATTAATTAGCGTAAAAGTTTAATAAAACAATATGAATTAATTCTTTATTGTAATTACATTTTTTTCCCCGTTAAATATTTGCCTCTATAAATTCATTAAGAATGTTAAATAACGTATTCTTAAGATTCTTTTTATATATAAAATTAAAAAACTAATTTAAAAAAGCTAATTAAATATATATATATGTATATTTACGAGTGTATTTACCGTTTTTCTAAAATAAGTTTCTGTAGAATATAAAAAAAAAAAAAATTATAGGCGAAGAGATTCTTTTTCTGCCGAGTAAATATTTTTAGAAGTTGATTTTTATAAATAATAAATCAATGGCCTGATCCGATATAACATCACTATATGGTGCTAAATAAAGACATTCAAGTTAACACAATTATAATTCTAATCACTGATGAAAAGTATTGAGTAAAGAAACACTAAATGAAATTATTTTAAATAAGACATGGGGTTCTTGGTTGTGAATTTAAAGCAAACAATTCTTTAACAAAACTCTGTAGTTATACCTATAATCAATTGCTTTATATATATAAATATCGATTTAGATACAGCTTTAACAATCAAAATCCAATAATGTCTATGATCTAATTTGAAGTATGATATGGTAAAATAAATTGTATTAAAAAAGAAAGTGGTCACCGGTTTGCTGAAAGTGCTAAACCTATTCTAACAGTTTTGATGTACATATTACTTTCTTAGAATTCATTCTTCATTCTTTTTATTTTACTTCAGAGCCATCTGTTGTAAGTTTAGTTTTTGGGAAATGGTCTTTGTCACCATAAAGGTTTGATTTCTTCTCATTAAGACATTTTTAGTCAGGAATTAATTTGTTGATGTGAATTACAGCACCACCATCTAAGGTCTGTTCGTTAATTACCATAGATGGTTCTGAAATAAAGGAACCAGAATGAATATTTGCTCCTAAAAGAATATGATATTTTGTTGGTATGTATTATTATTATTATTTTTCAAAAAGGAACTTTATTCAGACTAGAAGAACAGGTTACATACATGTGTTTACATTGATGTTTCTGAGGATTATGTATATTGTGTCTATCTAAGTTTTTTACAAGTCTTTACAAATATAAACTGGGTGAACGATGGATTGTCTGTTATATATTATAATACTAAATTTATATGGCTTCTGTTCATTTTTTTAATTCCATTGGTTTTCTTTAAATTGATTCTCAAAGTTATCTTATTTACATTTGGATAATTAAGACACATGTATGCGTATATACAATAAAAACAAATATATATATATATATATATATATTATATATATGCTTTGTAACAGTTTGTTAGTCTTTAGATATTGGTTTTGTAAGCTGGCATATGTTTTTATTGTCAACATTGTGTATGTTTTATAACAATTCTTGGATTTTATGATGTCCATTTTCTTGCATTCTCTTTTTGAGTATATTAAGTGATTTGAAAAATGACAAAACTTCCCTAATTAGAGATTTGAGCATTGTTTTATGAGTGACCATGTGGCCGCGAAAATGTCTGGGTGTCCTATTTTATTGTCTCTGCTTTTAATTGTGCTAATTTGTTATGAAATGTTGATGTATGTCACCTTGTATTATTGCCAAAAGTGAATGTGCATCACTTGCACCAAAATGCATAGAGCACAAAAGTTGCTGCATGAACTGTAGTGGTGGATATTCTGTGAATTGCGCTGATGATAACCTGCAGGAGATGTTTGCTTGTCTGTATGTGTTAGTTATTTCATGCTGAATTGTAAAACATTTTGTTGAGTTTCTTTTGCTTGGTGGCATAGTGTGCAAAAGGGATTTATTTTTGTATTCAAGCATCTGTATCTTAAAAAGTATGACGTTGTGAATGAATATAGATTTAGTTTAAGGAGAAAATCAAAAAATTTGGGCTCTATGGATCATTTTTTAAGCAGCTGCTGGTTGTTTATTCCAAACATCTGGGTGGAAATATCTGGTGTATATCCTGAGTATACCAGTGCATAGATCTGCCAATATGAATATTTTGTTGTTGTTTGCAGTGATATTTGAGTATGTGTGGTTCTAAACTGGTTGATAATTGTTAATAGGTAGCAATGTGAAGATGAAGGTTTGTCTATAGGTATTATTTGGATTAGACATTGAAGTTCTGGGAAATGTTTGATGGTGGCTATTATAAGGTTTGCGATTTTCTGTATTTGAAAAATGTATTTGTTGTGTATTCTCAAACCATTAGGTATTGTTGAGAAACTAAGGCATTTTGCAGATTTATTCCATAGAAGTTTATTGTATTATGAAGAGATTTTTGATGTGAAAGCTTTGGAGAATTGAATTATGGGAGAATAGTAAATTATTTTGGTGATCACTAGCTGATTGAACAATTGTGCTTTAGCATATATTGAAAGATATGCTTTTGATAGAGAAGTAGTGATCCATTCTATTTCGTCTTTTAACTTGTTTTGTATTTTTGTTTTATTGTATTTGTTCCTACATAGAAGGGAAAGCTGAGGAATGCTGATGCTTTGCCTTGGAAAGTTTGTGTGCACAACCAGGCAGCAGTCTTATTCTGATTAAATTTAAGGTGGTGTGTTGATTCATAATCCTGAAATATATGCAATGCAGGCTATATGTTATGATGTGCCTGGTATCTCAATGTCTTTGATATTTTGTTGGAGTTTAAGTATGAACAGATTGATGTAAAAAGTAAATAGTAGTGAGGTGAGTGGTGAACCTTGGGATATGGATTGTATTATTATTATTATTATTATTATTATTATTATTATTATTATTATTATTATTATTATTATTATTATTATTATTGTTGTTGTATAATAGTAGTAGCAGTAGCAGCAGCTGCTGCTGCTGCTTTTTTCAAAAGCACATCTCTAACCTTTACTCTTTGGTGAAAAGAAATATTCAAATATCATTTAAAACATACAAGCTCCATTATTTTATAAATGTTAGAAGATATCACTAAAATTTTATATTTTAACAATTGTTGTTTAACATAGAATAACAAATGAATCTTTTGTAAAAACCTTTATGCAATCATAAAATTAAGCACTTCATGTTGAGTGTTATTTTATAGAGCAACTCAGTCTATTTTTGCAAGAAATAAAAATATAGATGTGTGTTGTTTTTTCAAATAAATCTATTCAGTAATGGTAATGTCTATGCAGAATGCTTGCAATATCAAAATGTTATGATTCACATTAAGTATAACAAAACATTGTGATCTTGATTATCAAAATGACTTTATCACATTGAAGGTTAAATTCCATATAATTACTCCAAAAGCATTTTTCAATTTCTTCTTAAGATATAATTTGAATTAAACTTAAGTGCCACTTTCTTTATAGGAAGAACATTTCTGAATATATTATCTCTGATCATCATCATTTCAATGTACTTTTATTACTCTAGCATGCCCCACAGTGAATTGTGTGAGTTCTTAGATTTAGTAGTATATTAAGAATATATGTTTGGAATGAGTGCAAACAACAAAACTAAATTTAATAATCACATAATAATTTATTTACACTAATTACAAAATAAATGTTATATAGAAATTGTTGCTTTTATATTCGCTACTATCATAAAGTAAATGTAATACAAAATATCAAAATTAACAAACATTGAATTTAAATGTAATTATAAATATATAGAAATTCTTATTAATATTAATTCTAATGTCTTATATTCAAATATAAAAGAAAGAGCTTACTTCTATAATAAAATGTTTTAACCATGGTTTTTATTGATATCATAAGCCTAGATTCTACTTTTTATGTATATTCTTAATAATATTCTTTATAAATTCAGTCTTTATTTTAAGTAACCTCTTTGGGTATCAATGATGGAAATGGGTCTCACCATAAGCAAATACACAGTAGGTCTTGTAACATAATTTTCTTCTTTTCTTACAACATGGTTTTCTTCTTGTAAGCAGGTGCACAATTAATGTTCTTATCTGAATAAAGCTATATAATTCCAAGTTTTTGATTGCTGTGCTTTAGATTGTTTAGCTATTCATGGTGAATAGTCTTCTGGTAAAAATATTGTCATAAGTGCTGAATTGCGTATAGTATTTAAAAATACTTCTTTTAAAACAGCAATATAAAGTTATTCTGTAGGAAAATATTTTAATTAATGGTTTTCCTTTTCAATATCTACTGCATTGGACTTAATCTTTGGCTGGTTATAGTCAGTTGTCTTTTCTGCTTCTCTACTGACATTACCTCTCTCTTTCCATACTATCTTATATGATTCAACACTAAAATTATTGTTATTTTCAGACCTATTTATACTTTTTGTCCCAAAGCAAGGATAACATATCCCTTATTCTAACTTTTTAATGGTATTTATTTTTGTTATCTTGATAAACATGTTTAGTGCACTGAACAAATTAATCAACTCTGTAATAATATTATATAGGAATGTTTTACAAAATATCTAAATTTCAAATAACAGATTTAATTTTACAATTTTTTTTTTTTTTTCAGATTCAGATAGTTATTTCCAAATAATTATAAAATAGTTTTTTTTATTTATGTTGTCTAGAAAGAATGAGAAAAAAAATTATGACTGAACTTTGTAATTGTTTCTCTAGCTTTTTAAATTGTAATCCTTTATAATTTTTAATAAAATATTTGGATCTATTCTCAGCCCCCCCCCCCCAGGCAATTTATTTGTTAAGCATCTTTCAGAAGGTAAATCTGAAAAATCATAAAACACCATATTTCTCTTTCTCTTTTTTTAAAAAACTAAGCATTTTATTTACGAATATAAAACTTAAATAGGTTGATCATTTTCTTATCCCTTATTACCTGGTATGATTTTACTAGTTTAATTTTATATAATACATTTAATGTTTCATGGATTTATTAAATCTATAAATTTCTCAATATAACTATATGATACGCATGATAGCAATCGATTTGTACTGTTACAACATACCTAATAATGCGTTTGTAAAAACATTTTTATGAGAGTGGTCATTTGCCAAATTTTAACAAAGTCGCAATACAGTAGTTATGCTTTAAAAAATAATAAAGGTTAGAACTAGAATCTATGTTAATTAAACCGCATTTGGTGGTTTTTTATAATACAATGTTTTTTTTTTTTTTTTAACGGTTATTTATTGATTAAATACGAATCTTTATATTAAACTTTTATGCTTGAAAAATGATTTCCAAATAAATTTATTAAATATAAGTTATAAAAGAAAGTATCCTTTAAATAACCACTACAATGACAAGAGCTTCTTCAACAATTTTTCATAGAGAAAAAATGAAAGAGATTGCATTCCTGGTTTTACTCTCTAAGTGAGAAAAGCTAAATATCCATTTATTGACTATTACAGGCTGGTTAGCTGGATTAATCTTGAGCTAACTATTTATTAATTATTGATTTGAATCGGAAGAATTTTTTGTTTTACTCAGCTCAGATTTGAACCCTCAATTATTGGTATCACATCTGTGAGAACCTCATATGTATATAATTTTACGACATATCTTTTTAAATTAAGATATTAGAATAATCTGTGTTAAAGAAATGACAAGTTATAGTATAGTTCAAATAATGATAATCAAGTATTACTTCAAACATAAATTAGCAAGCATATATATATATTAGCAAAGATTGTACAGATCTATTCTTAAGAAAAAGTACAAAAAAAGATGCACAATCCAGTAGTAACTGTATTTCCTAGTCAAGCGTTGTTAGCCGAGAGGTCATCGCAGCCGCCTTGCAAGCAAGTAGTTGTTTGCAGACTGTTGTGGGTTCGCCTCCCGGCCGATGCTATGACATATGAAAAAAAAAAAAAAACTGTATTTCCTAGTCATTCTTCTATTTGTTTTTAATTCAATATTCCGTTCCTTTTAAAAAAATAAATGGGTTATTAATTTTGTAAAGCAATCCTGTAGGTTGAACTTACTTAAAACAAAAGAAAGAAATTCTCTTGACACAATTTTTAAAAGAATAGGTTTTGAAAAACTTGTACTGTTATCATATAAATAAATGTTCAGTTTTATAAAACTTTTTATATCTAATTATAATAATTAATAATTGTCAGATACTGTTGTATAATTGCATTGTTATTCTAAACGGGCAAAAAAAATTTAATTAGTACTTTAAAAAAAAAAAAAACTTTAAAATTATACTAATTTACTTTAATAATTTTGTATACATAAATAGCCTTATGTAAGATGATTTTATTTACCAAGAAAGATCACGAATAATTTGGATTAAATTAAATTTAGAAGCATGTACAAAAACAACAATTTTATGATAAATATAATAACCTGTCTTGCATTGGTGGTCGAGAGGTCAGCGCGACTGCCTTGCATTAGCAGGCAGTTGCCCGGGTTGCGAGTTCGCGTCCCGGCCGATGCTATGACACTTAAAATATATATATATATAATAACCTGAATAGTTTAACCAAGTAATGAGAGTAGTAAGGGTAGTTCGGTTTTTAGGATTTTTAAACAAGAAATTACGTGAACCCCCATTTTGCAGTATGATAGTTATGTCCTTCGATGAGAGTGATGGATTTATTAGCTAAAAGTTCCCAGCTGACAAAAATAATCTAAGTGGAACCATTGAATAATTTGGTTGCCAAATGTCACATGACTTTTTGAGCAACTATTTAAACATGTTCATCTGTTATTACTAATATGGAATACTGCAAAAATGCCTTCAGCATTTATAATTTTCTTATACATTAGATTTTTTTCCAACTTACTAACACAAACATTTATTTTCCCACTTCATGTATGAAAATTTTCTATATTGTTTATTTTGTTTTAATATTTAATGAAGGGTTAAGCAACATCAGTAATATTTTATATCATACACTTTAAATAATAACAAAATAATCAATCTACTTCTCAGTCACAATTGTATCATTAATAATTTGGTCCTTAAAAAACTGGCAAAATAATCACATTCTTTGATTAAATAGTAATATGATAAAAATCAGGTTATTTATTGATTTTATAATAAACAAGTATGACAATGTATTGCATATAAATCTGTTATAAATGGCACTATATAATTTATTAGTCTGGCCTGAAATTTCAAATGGCATTTTTTTTTTTTGCTAAACAGTAATTGTAATGACTTATTACTTATAGATTTTTTTTTCCGTTTTATTTTATATATATATTTGAAATATTAGCAAATAGTATATCTAATAGATATTATGCAATATAATTATCACACCCATGAGGGTGTTTCAGTAATATTTAGAAGAAATAAAAAATGAATTCTAGCATTTATTAAAGTTTTGTTTGTCTTTCAACTATATGTAGATTAAAGAAAAATAAATATTCCCAAGCTATAGATACTTTTTAAAACCTCTAGGCTAGAGATGATCTCAGAAAATTATATTCTCAAAAGCTAAAAGTTTAATTGTTAAAATGATTATGTACCAAAAGTTTTATTGTAATTACGATCTTATGAATTGACAGTTACGTATGTAAATATTGTTTATTAAGATCATAATATGTCTTCAGCATTGTCTGATGTTACTAAATATGTAGCCCCTGTATGGTTTAGAATAGTGGTAGGAAGACAGAAATGAGAACTAAAGTTTTCTGGAATCTTGTTTAACCTTTGAGTGACTAACTACTTAATGTTTACACTGATTATATTATATAAAGTCGTTAGTTATTTCATTTTGAAATATTAACATACTCCATACTTACAAATCTACATTTTTGCTTTTAGGTGAGTACTGAAATATAATTCTTTGCTGACTATTATTAGACAAGGATATCTCATTGTGGTGATCTTGGTTTTAAGTTATAATATTAATGACTTGTAATATTTTTAATATACTATGCAAAAATTGTTTTAATAATTTTTTGAGAATGTTTTAAGAAGATAGATAAGAGAGGGTGAAAGTGATAATGCTAATTAGCAGTGAGATCTACTTGTTATTGAGAGTTGAATACTGTTCGTTCACTTCTGCGTTGGTTATTAAATTACTAAATTTTCAACTTAATATTGGGGGGAGGTTGTACATATATATATATAATCAATTTAAGACTTTTTTAAAAATAAAAATATTTTTTAAATTTTCATTTTGAGTTTATATTTTTGATATTAATGACAAATTTTGTATTCCCACTTATAGATTTGTAAGCATATATATATAATATTTAAATGCAAGTATATTGTTTATACTGATGTTAATGTAATTAGAAGGGATTTGAATTCAGACTTTCAAGCTCCCTACATCTATCCATTATCATATACAACCGATACATATGACCACATACATGTGAAAAGATAAATGACCTACACTATATATATCATTAACAGCCAAATTGTAAATGAGTATCACCATTAAATAGCTTCAGGAAGGGGAGTGAGATAAAACAAATAAAGATGAGTTTTACAATGACTATGCAAACTAATCCATGAATTATTAATATGTCACATGCTAGTTCTTTAATCTGTTTATTTTATAATAATCTACTAAATTTTCTTTCCAAAAGTCTCCATTTTAGCTATCTATAGCATCCTATTAAATGTTATTATCAACCATATCCTCTCAATGAAAGCAATCATTACTGCATCTCTTTAGAATGACATTTGAATTAGCCATTATGTGTATTTAAATCTACATCTCCCATGAAATCTATTTTTAAGTTCACCATAAAATACTTTTTTTTAGAAAATTTGTTATCATTCATTTATTTTGCATGTCCATTCCCATAAAAATACCCTTTTACAATATTACATTCAGTATTTTAAAACTCTATAAGTTGAAGAACACAGCAATTGGTCTTACGATCTTACTATTATACTTTCAATATCATACAAAGCATAGTAGAATGTATTTTTTCTGGGTATTTCTGTGTTACAGTTATTGGATGCACATGTCTTGCTTCCATACAATAATTTTAAAAGAACAGCAACCATATATATAACTAATTTAATGAAGTTGTTACATTACTGTCATAAAATAACCAGCCTTTTAACTTGTTAAATGAAAGAACATAACATTAGAGTTTTTTTTTCATATGTCATAGCATCGGCCAGGAGGCAAACCCGCAACAACTGTCTGCAACCAACTGTTTGCCCACAAGGCAACTGCGCTGATCTTTCGGTTAACTAGGCTTGACACATCACATTAGAATTGGTGCTCCATTTCAGTCTCAAAATCAACCTTTCTAGCTAAAAAGCTATCAAGATATTTAAATTGAACTATATTTTCAAACTAATAATAATCGTAGCTTTTCATTTTAATTAATAGATTAAAATGAAAAGCTAAGGCAATAAAAATAAATAGAAATAAGTAATTTCCATTTATTTTGCATAAAATAGGGTTGATTTCACAAACTATTTTTCTGAATTTCAGGAAGAGCTATCAGATAAAAGCAAGAAAGTGGGACTAAAGATAAATAATAAAAAGACTAAATAATGCTCTATGGTTTCTCAAAAAGGAGAAAAAGATTGATAATAATAAATTAGAGAGAGTTAGCATTTATAAACATTTTGATCTGATTATTAAATATGAATAGAAATATTGTCAATGAAGTTAATCATAGAATTAAACTTAAATGAAATGTTTTTGATAAAAATAACTTAATGTTAAAAGAAAATATGTTTGATGAAAAGAAAGTTTTTTAATAAATATATTTCACCACCATACTTATAGATCTGAGAGTTGGGACACTTAATAGAAGAGTATTACAGAGGGTTTTAGTCACACAGTGAAATATGGAGAGATATATGTTGTGAGTAACAAAGAAGGATCAAAAGAAATATATGAGTCAAAGAATAACTAAATATCACTGACATTATTGAAAGAATTAAAAGGTTAATATGAAATTAAGTTGAATATGCTTGTAAAAGATATGTCAAAAGCTGGACAACTGATGACTTAAATTGGATCCCAAGTGATTCCAAAAGACTTAGAAAGTATTATATAGGAGATGTAAAGAAGTTTGTGGGAGTATAGAAGATATGGATCACATAAACTGAAAAAAAAAATGGAGGAATTTTATTCTATCAATAAACTGATAAAGATTAAAAATGTTGAATAAATAAATTACAGAATAAATATAAAATATTTAAATAATAAAGCAAAGATGTTAAGCATAAATTTTGTTACATCTTCAATTGAACAATGTCAGCTGTCCTTGGCAAATAAATATGCAGTTGCTTCAATATTTGTACATTTCTATTCTTGTTTTTTTTTTTTTTGGTTGTTTCTGATAGCTTTTTTCCAAAAGATTCTAAATGTTTTTTCTCTCTTTCATCTTTGTGTCATAAAATATACTCTCCAAAACAGGATTTTAATTATTCTCATTTAAATTTAACTTTATTGATAAAAGACTGCTTAACTATGGCAATCATGTCTTTTTTTTTTGCATGATTTCTGTCTCTACTTACACGCAATTTCTTAAATATTTTAAATTATTACTCTATTAATTGTAACACCCATGTAAATAAATTTCTATCATTAAATATGTAGTGCTAAGAATATATTTTATCGTTAAAGAGATAATCTTATGCAATTATTTTAAGAATTTCTCATAAGTCATATCTTTTAAAAGTCATTTTGTTTGATTAACATAAAAACATTATTTGCAAATTTATTCGTATGACTTCTAAAAAGTCTGACTTGTCAAGCATTATTAGCCGAGATGTCATCGCAGCTGCCATGCAAGCAAGTAGTTGGTTGCAAATGGTTGTGGGTTCGCCTCTAGGTCGATGCTATAACATATGGAAAAAAAAAAAAAAAAGTCTGACTTGTGAAAGATTCTTATATAACATGCATATAAAGATTATTTGTTCAGCAATATGATTATGAATATAGTTTATGATTTTTATTTCCAACTTCATTTTCACAACTTTTACCCCCCGTTGATTTCTTCTAATCATAACATTCCAATTCCATCTTTTTATTTTTTTTTAAAAATATCTCTATTTGCAAATGGAACTAGAGATCAATCTTTCATTGATGGTGATATGTTTGACTGTTAATATATATTTTTTCCAATGTAAATTAAACAAGCAGATGAGAACTACACCCATAATTTCTTGCTACTTCTATTTTTTAAATCACATCTTTATCTGCGAGATAACTTTTAGTATCATAACTTGTTATTAATCTTTTTTTCTTTTCCCTCATTCCTCCTCTTTTCTGAAAATATATTAATATTATCAAATGCTTTTTATGAAATCCATAAAATATTTTTTGATTTTATTTTTCATCATAGATTTTAAAATAAAGTGATATTTTTAAAATTAATTTTATTTTGAGTTGTAAAAGAATTGATTATCCTATTCTTATTAAATATTTAATTTTATCTGCATTCAGTTATCAGACTTATTTACTAAAGAAGAAAAAATATTCAGAAGTCAGATGTATTAAAAATCTTGGCTAAATAATCTCTCCCATCTCCGACATCACATGATCAAAAAATTTTCCTTTTATAGTCTTATAAATCAGCTAGATGCAAGAGACTCTATCTTATTTTAATTAATCTTATTGATTGCAATAAATGAAAAATGCTAAAAATAATGAGAAATTACAATCTATTTAGGTATACATAGCATCACAACATAAATAATGACATAATTGACAGCAATCCATTATGAATAATTTATATATACAAAACAGCCAGAAATAAAAATATATCAGTTCATGTAAATTTTATATACCCAATTATCCTTTCAATGCTTGCTTATTCCCAAACTTGGAGAGTATTCTGCTTAAAACTATAAACTTTTATAACTAATAAAACAAAGAATCTTATGTAATTTATTTAATCTGTTCATGCAGCTGTTTTATTTTATTCAGATGTCATTAATCTGCCCTATTTGTGTTGATGATTAAACTATTATTTTTACAATTTAAGGATAGTGGAAATGACTTATTTTTTTTAAAAAAAAATACTGTAAGTTTTTAAGAGAATGGCGAGTGTTTCCAATAATAAGCTAGTTCTTTTATAAAAATATATATATATTTTTTTAGGTTTACAGACAGAATTGTGGTTTGACTAATAAAAGTAGCAATCAATTGCCATCCTAATTTCTTAACAGATCTATTTATAAATAAAATTAATTGTAATAATTTATAAAATATTTTCAGTAAAATATTAGTAATAGACTCTAATAATATTATATTCAAAGTTCACATTACCCTTTTTATCACTAAGAGTTCAAGTTCTGAATTTAGGTACTGATAGACTTTTAGTGAACTCAATCTGTACAAATATAACTATGTCAGGTGGTCTTCTGTGAAGCTCTTATTGTATTGCTCCTGATGGCTGCAACAGTTAAAATGCATTTATTTTCTTGTTCATTGGGCAGCAACTGATAGTGTTTCACTCATTAGTTGATTGCTGGTTTATTCCTAAAGCAATAGACACTACTGAAGTTCGGCAGTATGTAGTTCACTTATAAACTGGACCCAAAGCTCCTTGAGATAGTTCTACATGATTTGATAGCTTTTTCTCAGCAACTCATGATGGACTTCCACCAGGCCATCTTGGTCAGAATGGAGCAGACAATGGCTTCTCTACTCTTCCATGACATTTTAACACACAGCACAATAATAAGCACAATCACAGTGTAATAATTAATGCATAATCAGCATAAAACCATTAAAGCATAATCAATGACTTTCAGAGAGATTCTATTTATAGTTTACTGAGTTACCTTATCAGCTAAATCAGTTTCCATCATGGATTGTTTTCATGTACCCATCTATTAGTTATAGATAACTCCTAAACTTTATTACTGACCATGGCTTATTTGTCCAATTATAGCATTTATAAAATGTTAACTTTGAAAAGAGATTATACCAAAATAAGATACAATATTTTTGATTAAATTACAGCAGATATTTATCTATTTAATTACACTGTTTAATTAAATTGTATTTCATATCATAATGTCATTTCCTCCCATCTAATTATAAAATATCTTTACAGTTTGTTAATCAATAAAATATTTTGCTTTAACTTACTTTTAAACCAAACTTAAAATGAATAATGCCGTATACATTTATCTGTGCACATACTTATATATATATAATAATAATAATTGTTTCTTAGTAACAATGTTGAAAGCTGTTAATTTAAATTTTCTATATAATTTTCAAATTATCTACATGAAGCATATTTTAAATATAAATATATTTTACATACCTGGAGTCTAGCTGTAATATAGAGGATTTGAACACAGACTGAAAGGATGGCTGAAGAGAGCTTGAAAGTCTGTGTTCAAATCCCCTATATTACATGAAGCATGTATAAATATCACTTCAATATATATATAAATTAAAGTTTAAACAGTCCTAATAGTGAATAAAATATTCACCAGTCCAATCAAAGGCTGATTAATCATGGCTTGTTGTTCTTACCTTGTTTTATCGTATAATAAAAAAAAAAGGTTAAATATCCATTTACTAACCTTAGATAGCTCGTTAAAATGACTATGGACTGACTTATTCGAAAAATATATATATCTAGAGCCTGCTTACACAAGATCCAGATTTGAATCCTATTTTGTGATCATGGCAGGCAGGTGCACTAACTTCCATGCCACAAGTCGTACAAATAAATAACATTTTAATAATTATATATACAACTTTTTTTTTGTCTCTCTTTTTTAAATGAGTTTTCTATCTTAGATACAATTTCCAAGCACTAAAATAACTTTGCATATCAGTTGATTTAATTGACAAGATTTTGAAATCGAGCAATTATTCGTGAAATTAAATCAGCTATTAAAGTGCAATATATGTTTGGTTTAAAAAAAAATCTAAAAGCTAATTCTAAATTATATTTTTTTTAAGTATTATTGCTTTGTTTATTCGTTAGTACAATGTTTAATTTCGTTTTAATCGTTACGTATGGTTGTTGCAATAATTTTATGATTTGCCCGAAGCCTTTGGCAAGAAGTATTCACTTTTTTTAAAATCTTAATTATGTCAGCAGTCCTCCGGCTATTAATAAACCTATTTTTATTTCTTTGAGGGCATTCACTTTATTTTAAATTTTAGACCAAACAAACTATTTTTTTTTAATTCCCCTATTATATTTTAAATGATCGTTAATACTTTTGGATAGGTGGGTGGAATTGGTATTTTTATTGTAAAAAAAAGAACATTACACAATTAGAACTATCCAAATAATAATTTGTCAAATCGCTGCACTCATTATACGTCTTTTGAATTACTTAATTTTTTTATCTTATCACTTGGATAATTTGTATTATATCACTCAATGATAATGAGGTCAGCCATATTATATGAAATTTACTCCTGACATTGTTTGAGGGAAGAAAAATGCCAAGGTGTGAATAAGAATAATTAAGAACTGTAATATATCAAAATTAATACAATGTTATTTTCTATTGATTGTCCTTTTATCATATATGTATAGACGCAGAACTGTAACAAAAGACGGTTGATTACTCAGAATTCCATTCATCAGCATCTTTCCATGAGAAGTTCCATAAGTCACCCCCTCCCCAATCAATTTTATTTTCTTTTGTTTTTTTCATATACTCATCTATTGTGACGTTCTTTTTTTTTTTTGTTTCCATCTTCTAATATTTAAACATTAACATATTCATTATCGTTTTTCTATCTATGAGATGAATTTGATTAGAAACTAAAATTAAAATTTTGCTTTATTTTATTTTTTTTGCTCATCAAATTTTCAGTGCACTAATTGAGCACTGTAGTAATAAAACCATGGTGTCACGTAGGTACTTGTTAAAAATACATGAGTCTTATTATTGAAAATTTAATAAAATAATTTTTAATTAGCAAAAATATTGATACTTTTTTTGTTTAACCTATTTTAAAAATGATGAATTTGGAGGCAAATGGTAAAAGATTTTACGAATTGATCCCAATGAATTAATAGAAAAAACGGCACAAAATAATATGAGTTTAGGCTTGAGTATGTGAAAATGAACAGGATAAAATGGATTTAAAAGGGAAAATTGAAAGTCAAAAATCCAAGGAGAATATCTATGATTCTGATTTTTTCCCATTCTGATAATGATAAATGGTTATGTAAGTATAGACTTCATTGACATATTATAGATCTGTGCAAATGATTTTTTTTTTATGGGTCTAATAGTGATTATATAACTTATGGCAATAATTGCTACATATTTCTCCAAAGGAGAGAGATTGAACACAATGATGAAGGCAGAGAAATAAATTGCCTGAAATTCCATTTTAATTATTCTAGAAATGTATCTTGGGGGTCATTTGTCTTTTATTATATCTTTATTTATATGAATATAAAAAGAATGGGGAAGTGTGGAAGTGTTTATTATATCTATAAAGATATTACATACTGGACAGAGAAAGGTGAATAACTCTGTGTATGTAAATTTAAAAAATCAGATATATTAATCTTTAACTGAGGTTTAAAGTTTATATATGTGCTAGAGATAATCTCTAGTTTCGAAAAGGATTAGCAATAATCATTAGTGTATTTATCTGAAATGGATAGCGTCAAAGTTGTGAATGGAGGGAGTTTGATAATGGTAAATGAAAATGTAATAATTTACTCTAGATCAGGGGTCCCCAACCTTTTTGCACTTAAGAGCACATTCTATAATACCGCCAGGTGGCGGGCACCATTTATTTTTTTCAACCAGGTGGCAGGCACCATTTATTTTTTCAATGTAAATTTATAGTTGGATTATTGTTAATAATACACATAGTGTACAAAAAAATATTTATTTCAAAAATAAAATTTTAATATATAATTAATGTTTATGTTTTTACGCTGTAAAAGTATAGTATGCTCTACAATTTGATTACAATATAATACAATAATTTATAAGAAATTTTAAAAATTAAATTTATTTGTATCAGGTAAATAATTTTTTATTGTGTTCGGATAGTGGCGGGCACACGTAAAATGGTCTGCGGGCACCATGGTGCCCATGGGCATAGGGTTGGGGACCCCTGCTCTAGATAAATACTTTGCATATAATAGAGATATATATGAGAGATAGAGATCTGGGCCAACTGATGAGGGCTGGTTCAACACGAAATGCATCTTGGGGGTCATTTGTCTTTTATTATATCTTTATTTATATGAATTTAAAAAGAATGTGAAAGTGTGGAAGTGTTTAGTATATCTTATTCTAGCTATGAATGTTAACAATTAATATTTTAAAAGTTTGGTTACTTTACGATAAAAACTTTCAAAATAAAAAAGTTAATAGGGATAATGACAAATCAATAACCAATTTCAAAGTTCATATTCTAATTATCTTTCTGGTAATAAAAAAAATATTTTATCTTCCATAGTAATGGTTTCATATATTAAAGATAACTGAACATTTGTGAGAGTCCCTCAGTTCATGCAAGAATATACATATAAAAACATTTCTAACCTTTTTGAAAGTGTTAGTTGAAATTAATCTGTTGTATGATAATAATTTATTTATGATCAGAAATAAGAGAAGATTAAATAGCTCTTGCATTGTTAGAAGTTAAAAATCTTGCTACCAATCTAATGATAGTTAAGCACAATAGTACTAAGTGATAAATTGGTAGCTAAATTAAATTCAACAATGTATCAATGAAAAATACATTATTATTATTTTTTATATGAAGAGGGAGGCAGTGTATCAAAGCATATCCCTATCAAGATGATAATATAGATTTTTTTTATTATTATTGAAAAAAAAAGCTCAAGAATTGATAAGGATCAGATATGTATATAAAATATATTTACTATCATAATAACACTTCATTTTAACTAAGTAATATTTAAATAATCATAAACCAATAATTACTTTATTGATTCCTTAATCTATGATCATATTAACCCTAAAAGTTAATCTATGATCATATTAACCCTAAAAGTTAATCTATGATCATATTCTTAATCTTAAAATATCTAACAGTATGGATGCATTTTCTATGTATGTGTTTGAATGGGTAACGAGGGCAATTAAGTGTTATAAAATTTTATGCATGTGCAAGTTACTTTGAGATTAACTACATTATAGATATACAGTTGTTTTATAACAAGAAGAAATAATAATATTTAATTTTAATATTTAGTATCTAAAAAGCTTGACAAATCAATTGTCTAAAGAAAACATTTTATTATTTAAAACAATAAAAAAGATTAAATTGGAAAGCTTGCATATATAATTAACACAAGTATCCAAGTAGATGGTTTAGTTAACAAAAATATTCTAGAATATGTTACAGGGTAACAGAATTGCCTTAGACTTTACAATAGTCTTTATTTTATATTAGTTATATTCAAAATGTATTATTAAACTTAAATATTACTACTCTCATAATATAAAATAAACCTACCATTATTATTGTTTTTTTAAGTGCCTGTAAAATCATCATCTATGAAATAAGTATCTATTAAAAGCAGATAAATGCACAAGTAAATAATGATGAATCTCATTATGATTCATAGAGGAGCCATGAACTATGTTGTATTATATGCTATCCAAAGAAAAATGTAAACAAACAAACAAAAATTTAAGTAAACAAAGAAAAAAACCCCATTAAATTTAGCAAATTTTATGATATTTGAGTAGCCATTTTTCCCCCAGAATGCTGTATGCTATTACATTTAAAAAAAAAAGGGTAAAATTTATTTATAAATTTTATAACATACCAATAGCAGTGTTTCTGTATTGGAGCATGCATATTGAAACATTTCCACGTTATATTGAAAGCACATACATTTTAGACTTCCTTTATTATTTTTTCTGAATTTGACTGCAGTATTTTAAATATAAAAAATTTTTTCTGAGCTTAATGTTAAATGTTTTACAAAATTTTAGAACATACTAAAAGTTAATAGTGACTTATGTCAAAATAATTAGACAGATCCTAATTTTTTGATAATGAGATTACTATTATATTTCTGTAAGAGAAAAAAGTTATTGAAATAAAAAAAAAAAGAATATTTCCTATAGCATATTTAATAGTGATGAAAGTTGGGCATTTTGTTATTTATTTTAAAAATAAAAGTATGGTAATTTATTTTATTTTATTATTATTTGTATTGTTTTAGTGAATGCACAAGTGGACACATAGTCAGTAAAATATATGTAAATGTGTCCTCTTAAGTTATTTTTAATAATTATGTAATTTTTTAAAAAATTTTTTATACTATAATTCTAATTTATATATTAATAAGATATATATAAGAAAAAAGTGTTTTATATATATGTACATGTTGAAAGATATCATAAACATGCGTTCAATAAGTAATATTTATTCTATTCTAATCAATGTTTATCAACAAAACATGAGTTATTACATGCTATATACATATATACTTGAGGAACTGGAATAAAATATAGTGTAGTTCACACTTCCATTGTATTTTAAAAGAAATGAGAAATATCTATGAGGATATCTAAATTATTGTATATTTATTTAAAAAGAAAAATACACTGCTTTCTCATGATTTGGAAAGAAGTGTCAAATCCAATTATACTCCAATTTGTATTAAAAGTGTCATACTAAAGTGCTATAAAAATAATTTTTCTTAAATAGATTACTACAATAATAATTACCTATTGTGAAAACTTATCATTTTTAAAGAAAAAATTGCCAATTATAAGTGAAATATAATATTTTTAAATGAGCAGAGACATTTATTTAATCTGTATTTATTTATTTATTTTGTATTTGTTGTTGTTGTTGTTATTATTATTATTATTATTATTATTATTATTATTATTATTATTATTATTATTATTATTATTATAATAATAATAATAATAATATAATTTTGTAATGTAATGAGTAATTATATTTTTTTTGTTTGCACTGTTACACAAAACAATTACACAAAAACAATAAGAGAAAATTCTTAATATTCTATTATTACTATGTTTATCCAAAAATAAGACTGAGTCTTAATTTTTTGTTCCAAAAGACATCTTAGTGCTTATTTTTAGAACATTCTTATTTTTTATGTACAAAAATTTACATTTATATATTCATTACTTTATGAGGCTGAAAAGTTGGAACATGAAATTCTGTTTTCTTTTAGGGAAAATGAGAGAGAAACAGCTTACAGACAAGCTGCTCTAGAAAAATACAAGTTTACAAGTGATTTAATGGAAGTCTTAAATTCACCACATTCCCCCCCAAAAAAAACCCCATGCTGAGTGAAGTCAAATGTTGAGATGATGCTGATTTTTCTTTTTTTAAATGCATATAGCATCATTCGTTCAGAATTCATTCATAACAATCAGGCATTTAAAATCTACAACTTCTTAATTAAACTTTTGTGTGATGTGGTAATAAGATAAATGTCCCATTTTGTGACAAAAAGAGATGTGCATGTTTTATCATGACAGCGCTATTGCATAAAGCTTAAGTATGAAACAATTTTTAATTAAGTTCAACATGGTTTAGCTTATACAGTCACCATATTCACTTGATCTTGGTCCATGTGATTTCTTTTTAATCTCTCAAATGAAAAAAATGCATTTTTTAATTTTTATTTTGTGGATTTGGAAGTGGTGAAGAAAAAATGACAGAGGCATTAAAAGGCATCACTTTGTAAGAGTTTCTGGACTACTTCAAAAAGTGAAAAATACATTTAGACTGGTATATTACATTAAATAGATTATACAATGAAAGACAGGTGCCAACATATCTTCAGACGAGGACATAGTGATCTTTGGAGAACTTTAAAAAAATACTAATAAACATGAAGAGCAGAGATCACCTCCTTGTGCCAGAGCAACTCTTTGTGGACATATAGGCACAGATTACTATATCTGATGATGAGACAACATCTCAGAATACTGCACTAAATAATATGATGACTACACCACACAGATTGGTTGCAAAGCTTTGAACTTCTACATAAAACTATTGTAATCACCAAAATGTAGCTACCCGACACTGTAAATTTTTTCTTAATAAAAAAAAAAACTGCAATTATTTTTGATTCTCCCTCTATAATTTAATACATATGTGTGTTTAAATATATTAAAAATAATAATTCAATAAAAATTATTTAATCAGACTATTTTTATAATAATTAATTTCACCAACCCGGATTTCACCCCTATACTGGAGCCTTATCAAGATGTAAATACACTTAGTTACATTACAATGTGATGTGATGTACTGTAGCTACTCCTTAAACGAAGTCAAGAATCTCTCAGCAATTATACTAAGAAAAACTTGTTAGCTACTTAATTTTACATTCTCCAGTCTAATTTTTCCCATATTCTGCTCCATCCCATTTCCACAACATAATCTTTGTCAACTCTACAGCCTTTATATCTAAATCCCCCTTATCCTTTTCCAAACCCAGCATAAAAACCAATAATCTACTTTCTATATAATCACATTTTTCGTATTTATTTTCCCATAACTTCATTATATGTGCCCTTTCTGTTTTCAAACATTTACATTCAATTAACAAATGCCTAATGCTTTCTATTCCTTCCTTACATGATTTACAGACTAAATCACCCATATTTTTCCATTTACATGTATATTCTCTTGTTGCTAAAGATCCTGTTCGAGCCTTAAACAATAAACTACTTTCCTTACTATTATCATAAATTAACTCACACCTAATATTCTGTTTATTTCTATATATCTTTAAACTCTACCTACAGGCTTCATTTTACATTGCAATATCAAAGATAAAACAAATCTTCTATTTCCTATTCATCACATACATAAACAATTATACATAATATTTACACATGATATTTATACATAATATTTATCTAAATCATAATCATATATTTATATTATACAATCACACATTTATACCTAATATCATTCATAAATTTCTCAATCTTTTCTTACATACCTATATAACCATATTTAATGTTTTAAACCCAACATAATTAGAATGATAATCATCCATATAAATATATACACATAATTTACTTATAATTATACCAAACTTAAATTTAATCTTCCAGCTATCTAACAACACCCATTTTCCAGCCAATTTTACAGGACCTTTAACCATATTCATGCATTTTTCAAAATTCTCCTGTATATACAAAGTTTCATAACATACCCTCTCACTATACTTCTTTACATACTTAATCACTTGGAATGTTTTTTTCACAACTCATTCTATGCCCAGTATTCAAAAAATGTACATAAACCCCTGATCTCATATCCTTCCTTCTAATTGCCCTATCATGTTCTTTACCTTTTTCTAGTGCAGTCTTCTCTGTCTGACCAATATATATTATACGAGATCAGGGATTTATGTACATTTTTTGAATACTGGGCATAGAATGAGTTATGAAAAAAACATTCAGGTGATTAAGTATGTAAAGAATTATAGTGACAGGGTATGTTATGAAACTTTGTATATACAGGAGAATTTTGAAAAATGCATGAATATGGTTAAAGGTCCTGTAAAGTTGGCTAGAAAATGGGTGTTGTTAGATAGCTGGAAGATTTAATTTAATTTTGGTATAATTATAAGTAAATTATGTGTATATATTTATATGGATGATTATCATTCTAATTCTGTTGGGTTTAAAACATCAAATATGGTTATATAGGTATGTAAAGAAAGAAAGATTGGGAAATTTATGAATGATATTAAAGTATAAATGTATGATTGTATAATATAAATATATGATTATGATTTAGATAAATATTATGTGTAAATATTATGTATAATTGTTTATGTATGTGATGAATAGGAAATAGTAGATTTGTTTTATCTTTGATATTGTAATATAAAATGAAGCCTATAGGTGGAGTTGCTGTAGAAAAGAAAGAATTGTAATGTAACTAAGTGTATTTACATCTTGATAAGGCTCCAGTATAGGGGCAAAATCCAGGTTGGTGAAATTAAATATATTATTATAAAAGTTGTCTGATTAAATAATTTTTATTGAATTATTATTTTTAATATATTACATTGCAAAGACAACATTATGAACAAGTTTTGTTTTGAAATTTGATCTTTTTTTTTTTTTTTTTGGTGTGTTTAAATGGATGAACATTGATAATCATAAGTAGGCCTTATATTTGGGATACGGTTTATATTATGAGAATCCTGAAAAATTATACTAACACTTATTTTCTCATTATGTCTTATTTTGGGGGGAAATGGTATATGAATTTTATTAAAAGGGGGGAGGATCAAAAGCAAAATAAAATGTGCACATGTAGATGGGGCTGAAGTCCTAACTTTAATTCAATTAACTTCTTATATGGGGGTGGCATGGTATATTTATTTTATTAAAAGGGGGAAGGATCAAAAGCAAAATAAAATGTGCACATGTACATAGGGATGAAATCCTAACTTTAATTCAATTAACTCCTTTTTAAATTAATAATTTATAAACATATGTGTAAACTTTGAGCTCATGTATTTAATTGTTTACCTGTGTGAAGGAAGGAATGAAATTATTTCTCCAAGGCTGTATGTAATCCTTATAGATTTTAGCTCTGTTATTTAAATTTTTTTAATCTTTGTACCTGGGGATAAAGTTATTTTAAGGCAGCATAAGAGCTAATGGATATTAATGGTTACTATATATACATAGATATGTTTAAATGTATTGTACAATAAACATATATATTTTATTCTAATCAACATTTTTCAACAAACATTAATTTTTATAAGCTGTACATATTTATACATGAGGATTGGCTTGTAACAAAATATGTTATAGTTCATGGCTCCACTGTATATGCATATGCATTCAAGTTTTTTTTTTAATACTATAGTAAAAAAAATATGCATAGAGAAACAGAGCAATCACAAACTAAAAGCATTTTATATTTTGTTAAATAATCTTAAAAAATAAAAGCTTTTTTAAAAAAGGTAAATAAAGAAAGTGAAAAACAAAGGTATATGGTACTCATTGTTTAGACAGTCCAGCCACTTGGTGGCATTATTTCTCTGCAAAAGTACAGAAATATGCCATTTAGGCAGTTTGAAAATGAGTTTAAAAGTAATTTAAAAATAAAATGATTCCATTTTACCAAATAATGTTGGATCATAAATTGTTTTAAATTAGTTTTCAAAATGTAAAAGAATTGCAATGCAAAAAAATGATTTGAAAATGAGTTTATAAGTAATTTTAAAATAAAATGATTCCATTTGAACAAATAATATTTGATTGTAAGTTGTCGATCGTAAATAGTTTAAAAAATATCAGCCCAGAATAGTAATAATAGTGTGTTTTTTATAGATAAGAACACCACTAAGCACCTGGCCTGTATAAACAATGAGTACCAATAATTTATTTTTATATTATATATTTATTTTTAAAAGTGCTATTTTTGAGATTTTTTCTTCATATCTTTCATTTCATGTTTACAGCTAAATGTTGAAAATTAATAACTTCATTGTGGATTTGTCTCTGTTCCTAATTTTATAAAAGGATGAATCAGCTTATGCTTTTATATCATAAAATTATTATCTTTTTTAGTTTGTTCTGGGCTGTATAATATCACTTTGGTTTTGTAAGATCAGTCTTGCAACTATATTGAAGTTCTTTTTTTGCTTTTCTTTCACTATTTTTATTTACAAGAAGATGATATTTTATTCACTTTTAAAATGAGTCATAGTACACTAATGTTTTTTTATATAATTTGTATAAGTTGTAGAACATTGGAAGGATATTTTGAAGGTATTGCTCTCAGACATCACATTTCAAATGTTTCTATTATTTACATATTTTTGTCTTTTTTGAGAATTCATCCTGATATAGCTTATTAATATTATAAATTTTTTTTGAATCTGAATATACTTTCACTTAATGGCTATTCCATGTGATTAATTTTGCTTCTAGATTATCTAATATTTTGTATGATTTCTGTTATTTGATTTCTGTGTAGTTGTGTTTTTCCAAGTAGAGAATGTTTTGATTTGTTTAAGAATTGGTAAATTATTCTCCCAATATATTGTAACGATATATAAATATGTCGTTACATTAATTTAAAATAAAAATTTAAAAGTTCGCAAATAAAAGTAAAAAAACAAAAAAACGCTAAAATTAAAAATGTTTGTTATACGTATATACATTCGCACAGATGCTAAACTTTAAAAATATTTTTTTCATAAACAAAAAAAAAAAAAGTATTTGAACGTATTTTTTTTAATAAAAAAATACAAGATTGAAATATAAAAATATTTTAATAAAAAAATAACGTAAGTTAAAGTAAAAACAGGTATTAATTAATTCCTGTAATCTGTAAATGGAAATGATTGTTTATTAATTATCTAAAAGCTGTGTAATTAAAAAGTCAGATGAAAAGTTAGATAAGAGAAGAAAGAAATTTTAGCTTGACCAATGGAAGCACTAAGCCTTGGCTCGGACCCTAACGAAAGTGATAGACTAGTGACGTTTTGTTCATTGAATCCTTGTGGATAATATAAAAAGGGAAATACAGTTTTTTTCGGACAGTTCCAGCGTTGTGTGTTTGAGAGATGTGGTATGACGCACATACCACACTCTCTATAAAAAAAAAAAAATGAAAAGACTGTGATACCTTGAACCAGCTATTGCCATCTCCAGAACATTACCTTCCAACGGAGGCGTCGCGGGAATTGAAAGCAGAGGCCTGGACTCTTATACCATAAGCTATATGAAATGAACAATTGTTAAAATCAATCAAGAACTTTCGTCAAGTTTTACAAATTGATAAACAAGCCAACTGAAATGTTAAAACGGACTCTTATCTGACTTTTGTAAGTTTTTAAATCAAATTAATAATGTTTAATTTTATATGTTTTCCGATTGATAAACATCATTTCAATTTTTTTTTTCTTATTGTAAAGATTAGTTAAATGTATGAAATTTAAGTTGTTTATAGACGCTTGCATGGATTCGTTTGTGGTTAATTATATTTTGGTTTTCATATTTGATCAAAATATATAGACATTCGATAAATAATGATACCTTACGGTGAGTATCTAAAATGTATTTATTCGGATGTCTTTTAAGTTATTGGTGACAACGCAAGTATCTTATGGTGAATACTATTGGGTTACTTATAAGTTTCCCTCTGCGATTGTCGGTATCAATAATTTTGTATTTTGATCGTTTATGTTTATTTTGAAATGTTTTTGACCGTGGAATCTATGTAATCGATCTATACCCAACATTTTTAAACAAATCTGTGCGAACGTATTTAAATGTTAAAATTAAGTCGGGCGTGAATGGCTATATAGTTTGTAAAGTTATATTAAGGGAGGGTAATCTTAGGTTATTCATTTCGTAGTTGAATTGGTTCAATGGATTGGATATATTTGTGTAATTAGTAGATGTAGTATGAGGTCCGCTACGGGCAGGATTATAGATATACGCCACACACCCTCTGTTTGCCTATGGATGGGTTTGTAAGTCGGCAGAAGACCGCAGTCCATTCCTATGGAGTTTTTTGTTTATTGATCTACTTGCCAACAGATGTCACATTCCTGTTGGTGGAGAGTCAATCTCTTCTCTATTTCTACTTATTGTTCAGATGTACATTCCTGACAATATAGTATTTTGTGTTGTCGTATCATGCTACATTGAATACATGAATGTATCAGATGGATTGGCGCCAGTTGATTGCGAAATTTGTTGCCTAAGGTTAAATCAGGGAAGAATATTTTCTTTTCAAATGCAGACCTATGTAGTCCATTCATACTCGACCCTCTAAATAAATAGTAAACTCATTATTTGCAATCTACTTAAATTTAGAATTAAAGATCAATATAAAATTATAAACGTTAAATTTATTCCTCAAAATTTAAATATTATTTTATATGTGCGTAAATAAATATTTTTATGTGTTAATTTCTGGCAGTGGCTTTTATTCTTTTATAGTTAAGATATAAAATTTATAGATTTTTATCTCTGCGTCTCCGCTGAGCTAGTGACTTGGGCTAACGGTCGGAATATTTAAAGAAAGTGGAATCTTAACAGCGCGTATCTGCCTACTTTATAAATTTTTCTAGGCTCAAATGCCTAGATGGCACCCTTTGTAGTGCAGATATTGTTTTTGCAGTTAGATTCGATCTTCACTTTCATTCCGATTGGTACAATATATTGTAATAAACAATGAGGATTGTCAATTCCTCTCCAAGCTTTATGATAAATGCTTAGCCAGAGTCAGCACTTAAAATATCTCTATCAGGGACACCCCCCCAACCCCTGACCATGGTTTCATGCTTTGGTACTCTTCAGAGAGGTGTCAGGGTAGGTTCAGACACTAGATCTAAAAATACCAACCCAAAGCCAAGCACTTATCTAAAAGTTATCTATTGAGTGGAAAATCTGAAATTTTCAGATATCTACATGTCTTCAAACCCAGCTATCCAACTCAAATAGCTATATGGGGCTGATAGATCTTCAGCCATACCATATATTAGTAGTCTTAGCAATATAAAATTGCATAAGACTTATGGCAGAGACTATAAATAGTCAAAATAAGTCATAGATCACATGACCCTATCTCTTAAGCTTGTAAGTTATAAACAATGAGGATTGCCAATTCCTCTACAAGCTTTATGATAAATGCTTAGCCAGAACCAGCACTTAAAATATCTCTGTCAGAACCCCCCCCCCAATATATGGTATGGCTGAAGATCTATCAGCCCCATATAGCTATTTGAGTTGGATAGCTGCATTTGAAGACATGTAGATGTCTGAAAATGTCAGATTTTCCACTCAATAGATAACTTTTAGATAAGTGCTTGGCTTTGGGTTGGTATTTTTAGATCTAGTGCCTGAATCTACCCTGACACCTCTCTGAGGAGTACCAAAGTACGAAATCATGGTCAGGGATTTGGGTGGGGGGTGTTCCTGACAGATATTTTAAGTGCTGGCTCTGGCTAAGCATTTATCATAAAGCTTGTAGAGGAATTGGCAATTCTCATCGTTTATAACTTACAAGCTTAAGAGATAGGGTCATGTGATCTATGACTCTTATTTTGACTATTTATATATTGTAATAGTTTTTTTTAGAAATCAATTATCTCATTTTTTCAAATTCTGTTTATTCACATAAAATAATTAAAATATTTTTCTTTGAGGTTGCCAATATAATAATAGTATCTAGTAATTTTTAATTAGTTATTAGCATTCCATTTATCTTCATTTTGCTCATTTTTTGTTCTGAATTTTTTTCATATTCAGCATGAATCTTTTATTATCTAATTTCTTTTAAATTTAGATGCATATTATATAGCATTTAATAAAATTACAAAAAAAAAAAAAAATCAAGTCAGATGTCACATGACATTTAAGTTAGATAGCTGGATTGGAAGACATATGGATGTCTGAAAATTTCAGATTTTCTACTTAATAGTTATCTATTAGATAAAGGGCTGGGCTTGTCCTAGTATTTTTAATCTAATACTTGAATATCCTAGCATCTCACTGAGGATGCCAGTAGTAGAAACTAGTCTGGGGTTGGATATATTTTGCAAAGCTTGTTTAATTAAGAGCTAATTTGCAAGCTCTATATATAACATATATAGAATTTATATTAGTCTATCAAATTTTATTCTTCCAATGATTTTTAATAATTTTTTAATTAAAAAAAATGTTCTTATTATTATTTTTTAAATTTATGTATGTATGTGCTATAATAAAAATAATGTTTTTCTTGTTATTTATTTTAAATTAAACATCTTTATTTTCTATTGTTTTTCTAATTTTATATAGAATGTACTCTATTATAAAATAACTAAATGCATAAAACTATATTAGAAACTATATATAATTATATCTATTAACATACAAGGATTAGCCAAAAATAGTATTATTAAAACCCCAATATAAATATCAGTCAAATAAAACTGCAAATAGGAACAAGACAAAAGTAAAAAAAAAAAACTCCAAATATCTTTACAATCATAACATATATATAAATTAAATTAGATATGTATGATAAAGTAAGTTTTCCGAGAAAGAATATTAACCTAAAAATATATAAAGCTAAGGCAAAAAATAAATCTCAAAATAAACAAAATTCAAATTTAATTTTTATTTCTGGGACCATCTGATGGATTCCTCTATCCTGAGATGAAATACTATGTTACAGTAAGATGTTTATCTTGTTTCTTTTTGCATTAGTATGAGATTAATATTTAATTTTGGAAATTTTAATAATTCTATTAATTCCTTAGCAACTTTATAATATTAGCAATAATATGTTGCATTATGTATGATTTAAGAATTTTGTTAATATGTTTGAAAAAAATAATAATCTAACATTCTAAATGTATTTTTGTATGTTTGACTTTTTAGTATGTATATAGTTATTAAATTATTATATTTTTAGGAAGCTTTCCAAATTGGACTTAGAATTTTGATTAAGTTATCAATCTTAAGTGTGAATTTTTTGATGATTCCATAAATTGTTGTCTTTCATTGTTTTATGGATTTGACTGCATATTTTAGTTTTCTTCATTTATTTTATCTCTATCAAGTCCTAATTATTTTTCAGATCATAATATATTCTCTGATGTATATTTATCATATCATCATTTTTTTTTTTTACTATGTTTAACTACATATAATTTTATTGATTCTTTTATTATATCTATTCTAAACAAAAGACAACATAATATAATATCAGAAATAGTGGGAAATAAATTAATATTATATAATAATAAACTAGTTAAATTTTTTTTTACAAGAAACATTTGGAATGAAGTCATAAAAATTAATGACACTAATATCATCTATGAGAAGTTTGTAGAAAGTTTTCAAAGATGTACAAAATAAGTCACAAGAAATCATTGTGATTTTAAAAAAATAATAAAAAGTTCAATGTTAATTGGATAAATAAAAAAGTATTGAAATTAATACAAGAAAAAAATAACTTATTGAAAAATTGTAAAAAAAAAAAAAACTATTTTTATTTCTTAAATATAATATTAAGAAATAAAGTTAATTCTATGATAAGAGCAGAGAATTGATTATTTTATAATACATTTTTTAATGAAAATAGAAGTGAGATAAAAAAACTTGGAGAAAAATAAATGAAACATTATTAAGAAAATCAAGTTCTATAAATGATGAAGATTTAAAAAAATATTTTAATATAAATGATAGTTTTTTTTCTAGCAAATACTTTCAATACTATATTTATAAAAATAATTAACAAACTAAAACGAATTAATATATGATAGTAATATCTCAAAAACATATAATAGTCAACCTCATTCAATATTTATCGCAAATTTAAATGAAAAAGAAATTTATACGAAATAATAAAAGAATGTAAAGTAAATATAAGCCCAGGTATAGATGCAATTAGAATGGTAGACATAAAAAATGATATTGACATTCTATCATAAGTTATAATTTATATCATTAATAAAATAATAAAAAGTAATGAGTTTCCTACCTTATTAAAAATATGTATAGTAAAACCAGTTTTTAAATCTGATGCTAATAATAATTTTAATAAATATAGAGTTATATCTAGTCTTCCTTCAATTGCTAAAATAATAGAAAAATATAAAAGAATTAAATTTTTTTTAACTAAAAATACTTTTTTTAATAAAACCAATATGGAATCGTAGAAGGAAGAAATAATTTTGTTATTAAAGAATTTTATAGATAAAATTAATAGTGCACTAAATGATAAAAAATATGTAACTGTAATTGTATTTTTATTTTTATAAGGCATTTGACATTGTTGAACATAAGCACTTGATTCACAGTTTACAAAATTGTGGAGTTAGGGGGAAATTGCTGTTTTTTTTTTTTTAAATTACTTAAATGATGAATATGTTGTATCAAAAATATCAAATGTGTGAGTATTGAGTAATGAGAAAAAAACTTTATATAGGGATAATATTCTATACTTAACCAATTGTTGTTTTTGATTTTCATAAATGTTCTAGGAAATAATAATACTGAAGGGTCAATATATTAATATTCAGATGATACTGTTACTATGAATGTAAATAACAATATTGATATTGCAATTAAAGAATATCAAAAAGTCTGAACAAAATTGTCTTTTGCACTTTGAGAAAGGAATTTATATAAATGGAGAAAAAACAAAATGTATGTTAATATGCTATCCTCATATGAAATATAAAAATATTGATATAAATCTGCATTCACATGAGTGTTTATACGATAATAATGTAATATGTAATGATAATAAGTGTAAATATTAGATATCTTGGAATGATGATAGATGAAAAGATGCCTTGAAAACATCATATAAAAATACTAATTAATAAATTGAGATATTGTATAACAATGTTCTACAAAATCAAAGATATTTTTCCTTTAAATATTCTTATTGTTATATATAAATCTTTATTGTGTGGAATAACGATTTATGGTTTTGCAAGCTTTTCTAATATTAATAGATTAGCATTACTACAAACAGAATAATTGATTTAATAGAAGAAAATTATATCAAAAAAGAAAAAAGTGGATACAAAAATAATATTTTATTATTCAACCAATTTCTTGATTATATAATTATAGAGAAAAGAAGTTTTTATAGTACTTTCAAAAAACTTATATAAAACAATTTGAAATATGTCTAAGGGAAACAGATATATACCTAGTTTCAAATATTGTAATAAATATGGAACTAAAATAAAAAGTCATTATGTTCCTGAATTATTTAGTAATTTACCTATTGAATTAAGAAGCTTGCAACATTATAGAGAAATAAAAAAAAATTAAAAAATACATTAAAGAGGGCGAAAAGAGGAAAAATTAGTATTTAGAGAAATATATATGGGTATCTAATATTATATAATTAATATTTTTATTATATAATTATTGAAATGTAATTTATTGTTATTGTTATTATTAGTGTATTTTATATTATGTTTAAAATTGCATATATAAAATGTTATAAAAATTTTCTTCGACATAAAAGCGCAACTAGGGCTTAGTAGGAAAAGAATGACATTTGAATTTGTGCAAATATGACTTGTATTTAAATGAATGAATGAATGAATGTATATATATATATATCAATACTGCTGCTACCTCTGCTAATGACTCATATTAGCACATACATTAACACCCAATTATTCTGGCTATAACTGAATAATTTAAAATCAATATACATATTGTCAATTTACCAAAGATTAATTGAAGTGTTAATTTTAATTAATAAATTTAATGAAAATGGATATTGATATGGTTTTTCTATCCCTTATATAACTGCTTATATATAGTATCCTAGTTATATTTCCTGATTTTCATATATCAAATCATTTCTCAAAAGGTCTCATTTAATATTCATTTGTGAGACTTTTTTTGAGCATATAGGTTTTGATCTCCACTAATTCAAATTTAGAATGCCATTTTCTTCTAAGAAGAAATACTTATTGATAGACTAACCTCTGATAGCGCCATCACAGTTTTCTTCGCAGTAATCCTACTTTACTTAACCCCAGAACATGAATGGATAAGTTTGGTGGAGGATTGTTATGTGTGCATTGGAGATGAGACTAATGAGAAAAAAATATACTGATAATTAAATAATTTAAAAAATCACATTATTTATTTTAGAGAATCTCGGTTGATGTAGGAAATTACCATAGACATCATTAATTTAGGAATAAAGTAGTAAACCAAGGAAACATAATAAATAAATAATAATAAAGATTAAATATAAATGTCAAAATTCAATATACATACATGTTTATATAAAGTATCTATTGTCTTATGCTACACTAGTAATATATATGTATGAAACTTTTATCTATATGCATATAAATTTAAAAAGTCTTACTGCAACTTCTTTAAATAATTTGCTAAGTTTTCTAGACAGATTGATAACTGAGAATGTCATATCAAATTAATTCAATCGTTGTTGGTTGATTCAGTTTGCTTTCTTCTGGGTTTTGGTAGTCTTATGCTTATTTGTGGGCTATACAACTGCAGATGATGAGAAGAAGTTCTTCCATGGGCAAATAAGCTATATTTCATATCTTCATTTCTAGACTCCTTGTAGGTGCTTTTCTCAAAGTTGGTGTTTGACTGATGCACATTGGATGGGTTAAGAACATCTTTTTTAATATTTTTACTACACAGAATTTCACCATTCTAACTATATTTGATTTAGTACTGAAAAGTACTATAACAGTGATCTTCTTAGATGATGTGCAATGCTTCCAAAGCTAAATCTGAAATCTTTCCAAGTTGTACAAAGCTAGTGACATGTATTTTGGCTTTCCACAATTGGTTTTTTCCTCCTCTTATTTTTTATTTTTATATAGTCTTTTCCTGAAGGTTGATTCTTCACATAAGTCTTAGTTTGCATTCTTTCTTATTTTTAATCTTGTTTTTCTTTTTTTTCTGTGTGAATTTATCATTAATTTGTTTTTTTCCTTTCATTATCTTTTAATTTTTTAAAATTAGTCATATATATAAAGAATGAATTTAATTTTAATTAAATCTATACTTATATTTTAATTATTATTCAGACAGCCATCATAACATCTGATTGGCTATTAGATAAGTATTATAATAAGCGGGAAGGGTTTGCAGCCTTTCAATTTTAATTTCATTTAATTAGTTCTTGTTTTTTTTTCTTGTTTTTTTTTGATAGATTTTAACTTTGATTAAATTATTAAGCAAAGTTACATTATATAAACTTAGTGCATAATTTTTAATGTATGCATCCACAAAGTTTTATCAATTTTAGAAATATGATTGTTTTACTTTATTTAAATTATATATTCATTTGGGTATAAGTCATCAATTGAGATTTTCATGTTGAGTTTATCTTATAATAAATTTAAGCCTGATTGATTGAGAAGGCTTATAATGTATGATAATGCTAGAACTAGACAAATTCATATCATTACAATATATATATAGTGTAACAGTCTGGATTCTCTTAAGGAATGTAGGTGAATGCATTTAACTATAGTCAGACTTAGGGTCTTCATATAGGATGCCATGAATGATGTGATAAAAATTAAATCTATGATTGCATATATTTCAAATAAGATAATTTAATATCTAAATATTGATTATAGATACAATTTAGACCAGTTCATTCAATCTTCACCTCTCTTTGATTACTCCATTATGCTCAATATTCGAACTCAGGGTGGATTTTTTAATTATCTCTTTTCAGAGGTTTCATTATTATCCTATAGCAATAATATTATTTAATATAACTTCAATTAATAGATTCTCAAAATTACTTTCAACCAAGTTATTATGATGTCAAATTAGGATGCTTATATATATATATATATATATATATATGCATCCTATATATATATATATATATATATATATATTGTAATGGGCACATACACCATTACATTATATTTTTTTTATTATTAAACATGAAAAAAGAAAAGTTTGCAAATAAAAATTTCTTTTTTTTAAGAATTAAAAATTGAAGTTAAATATCATCTAAACTCAAATATATATATATATATAAAATCGCACAGATGAAAAAAATTATTAAAATAAAACTTTATTAAAAATAGAAAAAGTATTTTAAAAGCAAAAACTTAAAAAGAGTTAGAGATAAAAATATATCTTTAAGTTTGGAAAACAAATTAATTAATGTTATTGAAAAATGGAAATGATTATTTTAATTAGTCCAAGTGAACTAGCCCTTGGGCATTTAAATGTATAAGAAAAGGTCAGGTAGGAGAGAAAAACAATGGGAACAGAATGGCCAATGAAAGAAATCACTCGTGGAATCAGACCTCAGCGAAAAGTCTATCACCATCATCGTGACGTAATGTCCACTGGATCTGAAAGTCTACTATAAAAAGTGAGTGAAGAAAGAGCTGGGAGATGTATGACAGCAGTTTGATATGTATTAGTGCGGAGTTGAAGGAGAAGGGATTGAAAAGACACACTCTTCAATACCATCAGTTCTGCTAAAAAAGAAAGAGAAATGACCAATCATTTTCTACATTAAGGACCAGCTAAAGTAAAAGACCTCCGGATAAATAAAAAACAATGACTAACTGGATACCAATATCTTCAGGATGACGTGGGAATTCCCGTTCAAAATTACAAACAACTACAAATTATGGATCTTTTAAAAACCATAAGAACTTTAGATAATTCATGAACATTAAATTGAAAACTTTCTGTATTTAAAATAATTGCAATAGAATCCTATCTGACCAACTTTATTTATTGATAAGTAATTTTAATTTGATGTATTTCTTTTGTAAAATCATTTCCATTTATTTTTTTTTGTTCTTTTAAGTTTTTATTATGATTTCTGTTTTTCATTAAATTAAATTATATAAATGTTAAACTTAAGTTGGGCGTGAATGGCTATATAGATTTGTAAAGTTTTATTAGGGGAGGGTAATCTTAGGTTATTCATTTCATAGTTGAATTAGGTCAATGGATTGGATATATTGGTGTAATTAGTAGATGTAGTATGAGGTTCACTATGTTCAGAATCAAATTATATGCTGCACAACCCCTCTTGCCTATGGAATGTGATCGTAAGTCGGCAAAATGACCGTAGTCCTTTCCTATGGAGTTTTTTTTATTGCTCTTCTCATCAGATAGATGTAGTATTCCTATCTGACGAGAGGCAATTTCTTCTCTTAACCTATTTTGTGCTGCCATATTCATGTTACATTGAATGCATCGATATATCAGATGGATTGATGTTGGTTTAACTGCGAACTTTTGGCCTATGGTTAAATAAGGATAGAATATTTTCTTTTCAAATGCAAATCTATGTAGTCTATTCGTACTCGACACTCTAAATAAAAATGCATTAAATTTAAGTTGGGTATAGACGCTTGCATGGATTCGTTATCGGTTAATTATGTTTTTGGTTTTCATATTTGATCAAAATATATAGACATTCGGTAAATAATGATACCTTATGGTGAGTATCTAAAATGTATTTATTCGAATGTCTTTTAAGTTATTGGTGTCAATGTGGCATCTTACAATGAATGCCATTGGGTTTCTTATAAATTTCCCTCTGCAATTCCACCAATGATTTCATATTTTGATCATTTATGTTTATTTTGAAATGTTTTTAACCGTGTAATCTATGTAACCAATCTATACTCAACATTATAAAACAAACTTTTATAAATCCATCTGTGCAAACTTATAAAAATTAAAATGTAAATTAAAATCTAAAATCAAAGTTAAAAATGTAAGTTAAATTTTAAAATGTAAAACTGATATTAAAATAATTTTAAATACACCTGGGTCTCTTTTTACGCGGACTTATTTAACACGATTTTGAAGTTACGCGATTCATATTTCACCGGAAGTCGATTTCCGATAATGCGCTATTACTTTAAATAATAAATTCCGCGCACTTACGTTATATTGAAAGTAATAGCACATTATTGGAATTCAACTTTCATCTTAGTAATTTCAATATTTTCAGTGCTTTATAATAGTAAGATTTTATGCAATAATGAAATTAAAATCATGTTTTCCATATTTTATGTATACACATATTAAATTTTACAAGATTATAATGTAAATTTGTTCAAACATCGTGCATGTTAATTTTGCATTTTAAATCATATTCTGTTTTTGCTTTTTAAAAAAGAACATAATCAATTATTATTTTCTTATTAATGACACTAATCATTAACATGCTCTTAAATTCCAACAAGAGCTAAATGATTGTATGTCTGGATATCGCGAGCTTCATAAACAATTAATAAAATCATCGTCTCAAAGATTAATTACTAATTACGTTATCATCAGAAAATCATAATTAAAATATGCATAAAAAATGTAAGTTACTGTACTGTAAATTATCCATAAAAATATATTATTTTGAATAAAATTAAATATTATAGTTAAAAAAAGTTTGTCTTGTATCAATTTTTTTCAAATTTGAAATTTTTTATTAGTCATATTTTATTTCCTTATTTTTTTTTGCACGAATTTAAAAGTAATTTTACATTGGTGCTTTGCTTTTACACGAATTTTGAAAAATCACAGACCACATCCCACCTTTTTCAATGTAAGTTATGTCTATTTTTGCACGATTTTGTTTGTACGTGTTTTCTGAGGAACCTATCTATCGCGTAAAACGAGACCCAGGTGTATTATATATGTGCATAAATAAATGTTTGTGTGTATAAAAAAAATTACTATCCTATATACCGGACAAAAGCTTTGGACTCGCATATACTGATCGCAAGGGCGTCATGTATAAATAGCCAACTTTTTATCGGACATTTAGTTGAGTTAATTGCATCAGAGTTGCATCACAGATAACAGTTCAGTTTATTATGAATCAATCAAGAATGCAGTGTTAAAACCACGGGAAACATGTGGCTGTCTCAATCCTGGAGTTCAGTAAAACAGCGACACCTGCCCGTGAAAATAATGTCTGCGTAACAGCTTGAAGAATCTCTGTCAATATCTAACTGTCTCCAGGAATAATACCAATGAATAAGAATGAAACCTCCTCAAGAAACTTCAAATCTAACCGGTTAGAGATATCTCATTAGAAGCAGCAAACTGCAAGATGCATCCGCGTTCAAAATCCTAGGTAAACATTTTTCTTATATTCATTCTAAAGTAGCCATCACATTCATAAAAATTTGTGTGAATCCTCCAAGAATCAAGGATATGAACTCTATAGCACATAAAAAAATGAACTATTAATTTGTGTGTTCTAAATGTCAAATACGATTTAATGCTTTATTATTATATATGTGAGTGTATGAGTTAATATGTGCATGATCATTAGATCAGTGTTATTAGTTAAATGAGATTTATAAAATATTTAAATTTAGTAGAATTAATGTTAATTAAAATAAATTGTCTTTAAACTAAAACTTTATTTGTCGGTCAATTCTTTTCATCAATTCTTTTTACCAATCTTTTATCAATTCTTTTACCACTATTTAAGTGAAACAATATTTTGTTATTGAATTAAAAATAGACTGAGCTAGTCATGGGTGTATCTTGGGCATTGAATTAGTGGCCATTGTTCAAAGTGCGTTGTTTATTCTTCTGGATAAATAGCTGGCGCCTGTGTTTATACAAAACAAAAAAGTGCTTTGAACTTGGTGTTGAATTCAATAGTCAAGAAGAGGTTATGTCCTGGAAATGTAATGCTAGTTATATATTTTATAGCTATCGTTTGGACATACATACTCTCCGAGTATGTTTTCTGCCTAAGAGACGGGTGTTTCAATCGCCACATATTCGAACCTGGTACAAATGTCTCCCAATGTGGTCACTTTGAACCTAAGAAACAATAGTAATTAAATACTTTGTTTCTTGTTTAAAAATAAAAATCATAAAGAAAAGCTAAATTACGTATTTAAACTGGTTTAATTTTAAAAAAAGAATTGACCGAAACTTTTTTCTTTAAATGAAAAGAGATTTATGTTATTTATGTTAGTTAAAATAAATCATTCTATCAAATCAAAGACAGTGGGATATTCTGGGCAAAGTTAAGGCATTAAGAGCGGCTAGAGAAATGGACAAAGGGGCGGAGTTAGCTGTATGTTCTGGGTAAACAAATAAACAACTCGTATTTAAATTTAGTCAAATAAAAAATATTGTTTCAAAAAAATGGAGGAAATAAAAAAAGAAGATATATCTGAGATTCAGATGATGATGAAAATAATAATGAATATGATGCAAAAAATTGAGCAAAGTCAGCAAGACCTCAAAGAAGAATTGTGTCAGAAATTTGAGCAAAGTCAACAAGAGCTCAAAGTTGAATTCAGGGAACAAATTAGTCAGGTCAAAGGAGAAATTAAGGAACTCAGAGCAGAAGTAAGAGAAATAAGAGGTGAGATAACAGTAAAGGTAGAGAAAAAACAAGAAATTATAGAGTTAGATTTAATTAAAGAAAGTCGGGAAGTTGAAAAGGAAGTTGAGGTGATAAAAGATGTGAAAATTGGATTAGAATCAGATAGCGTTGTAATAGAGAAAGTATACCAAGAAATAGAAGAGAGGCATAAGTTCAAGGTAGAAGATAGCGTTAAGCATAGTAGTTTGGAAATAAAATTAATCAAGATAGAAAATAAACATAAAAGTGTTAAAGTAAACGTTCGTAAAAATAGAATGGAGCGTGAAAGAGATAAAGTAATAAATTATAAAAGAGGGATAGATAAAAAGAGGAAAGTTAGTTTATATTATAGAGTTAGTATGTAGAAAGAATGAACTGCCTGATAAAGTTTAAAAGTTAGTAATAGGGATGGAATATTAAGGTAAACGGAAACAAAAGGGACCGGAAATGGACTATGAGTAAAATAATTTTCTAACATAAATAAGTCTGATAAATTTAAATGTGAAACTTCTATTTAAAACTAAAATAATAAATTAAAAATAGACTGAGCTAGTCATGGGTATAGGCATTGAATTAGTGGCCATTGTTTAAAGTGCATTATTTGTCTTCTGGATGAATAGCTGGTGCCTGCATATACAAAACAAAAAAGTACTTTAAACATGGTGTTGAATTCAACAGTCGAGAAGAAGTTATGTCCTGGAAATGTAATGCTAGTTATATATTTTATAGCTATCATTTGGACATACATACTCTGCCTAAGAGACAAGTGGTTCGAACGTCACATATTCAAACCCGGTACAATATTATATATATATGTAATGAGTAGAAATGAGGAGGTAATATCCATTAAATAGAGAGAAACTTTAACTTTTGATGTTACTAAGAAATGATCAATTATTACTAATTAACAATTCATGAGGTCAAGCAAGTTTTTCTCATAAACCTATAAAAATAGCCTTCTGAGTTTAAGCCCATATAAGAACTTGAGTTTAAATGTAAAAGAGGGCCCTTTTTACTTCAAAGATCCCAACAAAGCAGTTATTATAGGTTTATGAGAAAAACTTGCTTAGCCTCAGGAATTGTTAATTAATAGTAATTGATAATTTCTTAGTAACATCAAAAGTTAAAGTTTCTCTCTATTTAATGGATATTATCTCCTCATTTCTATTTATTATTATAATAACAATCCATATAAACATTTAATTCAATATATACAACTTTCTGGAGAAGTTAATATTATTAGCAGAATGTCAAGAAGGATGCTATTTTTTCATATTCTCACATCTATAAAAATAGCTTTCTGGGTTTAAATCCATGTAAGAACTTGATTTTGAAGTAAAAGAGAACCCTTTTTACTTTAAAGATCCCCAACATAGAGCTATTGCAGGTTTGTGAAAAAAACTTGCTTAGTCTCAGGAATTGTTAATTAAATCCGTAGTAATTGATAATTTTTTAGTAACATCCAAAGTTAAAGATTCTCTCTATTTAATAGATATTATCTTCTCATTTCTATTCATTATTATAATAATAATCCATACAAACATTTAAGGCAATATATATATAATTTTTTTTAGTTGTTTTATTTCTGTACATTTAGTCACTATTGGCATAACTTTATTCTAAAATTACTTTGTGGATTTAATTTGATAACTCATTTTATAAGAATAAAATATCCCATAAAATATATTAATATCTTTGAACTATTGTCATGTCGTAGTAGCTGTGGATTTATTTCACATCTTGTTCTCATAAAACAAAGAGATGACATTGGAAGAAAAGGTTATTAAAGCAAAGCATTATGGTTATACACTATTCAATAATCAGCTAGAACACATAAATGCTTGGTTTTGTATGTTTCCTTTGCATACCTGGATGCAAATCACTGAATATATAAATTTATGCTATACAGTAGCCCATTATATCCATCACATTTAATGCCATATCTTCTGATATTTTAAATCATTGATAATAATAAATCTTATATAATGTGCTTAAAATATAAACACACATTATGAGAACATTAATTATAAAATGTAAACAGTATGATGTCAGTAAAAATAATTCATAAAAAAAAATAAAAAAATGCAGTTATAAAAAAAAAAAAATTCAATAATAAATTGGAAAAAAAAAAAGGCTCATCATGTGACAGACTTTGATGAGAAAATGTCTGATTGAGCAATAGTGACACTCATATAAAAATATTTACGAATTCAAATATATGAATTTTTATTTTTTTTAATTATTTTATATTTTTTTAAAACTGTAGGCTACTGAAACTATAGATGGCTCGCTTACATATATCAAGTTATAAATATTTGAAAACCAGGCATTCTTCACAAACCTGGGAGCTTAATTGTAAGTATAGAGGATTTGAACTCAGATTTTCAATTAAAGTATGAAGATTTGCTATCTTAATATAAACTGAGCATTGATTATATATATATATGTGTGAGAGATGATAGTCTGGACCAACTAATGAGTGCTGGTTTAGCATGAAATACGTATATTGGTGATTATTAATATTTTCTACATGTGTGTGGATAGTTGAAGGGTGCTCGAGAATCTGAGTTCAAATCCTCTATAATATCAAGTTATAAGAATATTAAGGGAGTACTGTATAAATGTACATATATACGTTGATTTTTAAAATGTCTAAGTTATGAACATTGGTGTGAACATAACTTTCATTTTTCACTGCAACTGTTCTTTAGGTTTTATTTTTACTAGAAACGACTGAAGGAAGTGAATGAATTCTTTATTCAGCGTTATATATATACATACAATCAGTGAACACTAATTAATAAGCATTTTGCAAAAAAAGAAGGAATTATTTGAGTGTTTTGTGCACTATGTTTTATGGAAGTAAGTGTAATAACACACACCTGCTTAGCATGCAACATTAATAATGGAAATTGCTAGGTTTCATTTGTCAATACATCTAGGATCATGAACATTTATAAAGATTTTGTTTGAATTTTAACTCATGAGAATCGGAGCAGAACTTACTATTAATATTCAACATGAGCAGTAATTTTCTAGAGGAAAAATGAGAAAGCCTTTTAAATTTAACTTGATAATTTTAAATAAAAAAGATAAATTTTAAATAAAATATATTAAATTATTAATTTCAAAATATTAATTAGCATATGTATGTGTTTGTTTGAGTCTACGTATACATCTTCATTTTCAAATATTACCAATATCACCATAGGGAGAAGATCTCTCCTATTTCAATCGTTTTGTCGAACCATAGCCTTTTTTCTCCACATTAGTCCAACAAATGTTTTTATCCATCCGCCTTGCATATAGTCTTGTTTGAATATTTTACAATATTTAAAATCCAATTTAAGACTTTTATTGTTCATCTATTGTTATCTTTTATTATGTTTTATGCAATATAACTCTATTTGAGCTTTTAATTTTTTCAATATCTATTTGTTCTTATTTTGCTTTTAGTATCTTCTTGTTAATTAAAACATATATCTATAGCAACAGCATTACATCCGAGTTTAATTCTGTATCACTGCATCATCTTGAAAATCTAAATGACTTAAGTTTTCTCTATTTATTTTTTGCCCCTTAGCTTCATGCTTTAATCTGCAAAATATTTACTGTAACATTATTGTTAGTTTGATGTGGGTTGGTAAAATTAAAATGAATGCTCTCACTGTAAAAAAAAAAAAAAAAGACTAATATGATGTAAACTTGACTATTGATAGGGGAAATGTTTTGCTCCTGTAGGCACTGAGCTTATGGTTTACTATTATTTTCATCTGGACAAACTCTATTGTTAAGACCATTTTTCATGCCTTGATTAAACTTAATGATATTAAATATATTACTGTTTTTTTTTTTTTCCAGGGTGCTGGATAACGAAGATTTACGTTTCTCAAGTTTCAATTCTATTGGTAAGAAATGAAAACATTATTATATAAATATCGTTAAAATCAGTTAACACTTAGACAATCCCAATATATATATATATATGTGTGTGTGTGTGTATGTAAAATGATACATGGTAGATAGATTTTTCTATATGAATATTTATATATTGAAATGGGCTTATAGTTTTGCTTCTCTTTTTCAAACATATATAATTCTTTATCAAAATATAAGAGGAGTTAAATCCTGGAGTAAATGAGTGTCAGAAATAACAAATTATTTTTTCAAAACTTGAATATCCTAACTATGGTCAGAATGAGTATTCTGCCATATTTCATGACCATTATTCCTATCAAACATGTCTAAGTACAGACAGGGTATATCTCTTGCCAATATAGATGATATTTATTATTTAAAAAAATATCTGCCATAAATGCCGATTATACTGCCATCTCTAAAAAGAGAAAATTGGTTGGGTTCAAATCAAAGAAAACATGGCAATGTGTCACAGAGTATATGTGTATGATAGTTATGTTTATTTATACTTGGAATGAGAGAGAAAAATGAATATTTATAATATAAATAAAATAACGCAAAATTTATTTACAATATTTACATGTTATGTAATACCTAGGGATGAATTCAACACATAATATATATATATACACTTAAATATTACTCAAATATGTAACCATATCAGAGGCAATTTATTTAATTAGCTTGCATTTAACTTATGAACTCTGATATGCTTCCATTCAATACAACAAAACTATCGTATAATTATTATTTAATTATAAGAATATAAATGCAGATTAGCAAAATGTTAATTCATCATCATCATCATCAAACATTATCAATCCACTGCAGGATGAAGATCTCTCCAAGTTTAATCCATCTTCTCCGATCTTTAGCTTCTCCACATCACCTCTGCACACTTTCTTATTTCATCCATCCACCTCACATGTGGTCTTTTTCTGGGTCTTTTACAATGGAATCCAGTTTTAAGATTTTAATTGTTCGTCTATTATCATCTCTTCTAGCAATATTAATTAAATGTTAATTAATCGATATTAAAGTTATAAAAAATTATCATCAACTATTAATCGAACAAGAAATCAATTTTACATTATATTTGATCTAGTATTTACAAAGGGGAAAAAAAATTATTTTAAGAAAAGTTAAAAAAAAATTACATATATTTTAAAAAAAGATAACATGGTAAAATGTATTAACTACATTTTAATATTAACTTTAATATTTGTAATCAATTTTATTAAAGGCCTTTTTATTAATTCTTGATTTGAATCTTTTTGTTTAATTCTCCATATTATGCTTTTATAAATAGGCAGGAAGAAGTTATGTGAAATATAAATAATAATTTTTTATCCTCCATGGTTAATATCGCTTGTAGAAGACACTTCTAAAATTAGAATTTAAAGAAGAATATAATTTCAGCTTTGACCAATGCACTAATTAAAGATTTTATCCAATGATCATGAGATTTTCAACAACTTCAGAGTTTCCCATTTTAACTATTCTTTTTTTAAAACTTTACAAATTATCTCTGTGTTCAAATCAGCTTAATTTTATAAAACTATTAAACAGAATTATTTACAAAACACTAAACATTACATGATCGCCATTTCTTATGTTTGCTCAGTTTTGCCAGAATTATTTACAGTTGATAGTAATCCAGCAGTCCTTCCCAATGATGCTATTGCCGTTCTGTTAAAACCAGAAAACATTCTTGTTAAAAAAATTTTTTTTTATCAAAATAATAACAACGACAACAGCAACAACTTCTTAATGAAAAATATTTCTATAATATAATTTTCATTATACTACTCTCACTTAAGGTAGGGACTGGTTTCTATCCACTTTTTAATACCTTATGGAGAGGTGTGGTTATAAAGATTAAGTGGACAATCTTTAGTCTAATGAATGATTAATAAAATGTATTCAAACACAGCATTTGTCTTTTTTTTTCTTTATAACCAAAAAAAAAACTCAGGGTCTCCATTTTTTTTAACGAACGCTAAGATTATTCATAATAAATCTAGGAACTTATTTATTATTTTACATTAATTTAAACAAATAAAAAAAAATTAAAAAAAACCCATTACATTAAAAAAAAAAAAAAGATTATTTAGTATGTAGTTTAAAAAAATAAAAAAGTAAGGCCAGATTAACTTTATTTTTAAAAGATGTCTAAACTGGTACAATATATACGGAAGACATTATTTAGATTTGAATAGAGGTATTCAACTTAGTGAAATTAAGACTTTTTTTAATGGTAAAAAAATTTAAAGATTGCACATGCTTATAAGATACTTTGGCCATAGATGGATAGTTTTGGTGACTCACTGTAGTTTAAGAAAATTAAAAAACATTATAGATATAGTTTTTAATGCCAGGAAATTAAAAGGGTTATGCACAAAGACACAATTTTATATATTGCTTTAAAAAAAGTATTTGATTTAGTATATAATTGAAAGAGATGTGGCAATGTGTAAAAATGGATTATACAATCAAGTTTATTCAAATTAAACCGTTTCCATATGATGAAATGAGAGGAAGAATTATTGTTGTTAGTTGAAAGTGTTCCACATTTGAAATTGATGTTGAAAGTTGATGAATATTATCCGGAAGCATCCAGTTGTCATGTATTGTATATTTAATAATTATATTTTTGTAAGCAAAAATAGATTTTTGGTTTATAGATTTACTGTACAATTAGCTTATGATTATATTATCTTTCCAATTTAAGTTATAAAAAATACAACTTACAAAAAATTGTAGTTAGTAATTCATGTTAAGAAGACAGATGCTTTATCAACAGTTTTTGATTTAAAAAAGTTGATTAGTTTTAAGTATTTTGGTAACATTTTATATGGAACTTTAAAAAAATAATGTATATAATCATAATACTATAATTTATTTCAGCTAAATTAGTTATATACTATTACATTTTTTGTATGAAAGTGATACATGTTTCCTCCCTAACATTATAACATAAAGCAATTGGAAAAAAAATCATTTAAGAGCACTTTGCAATATTCTGAAAATATTATGGCAAGTTTATAAGATTAATCAATATCTTCATCATGCTGTATATAATCATATAAAATTATTGTATGATAGATATTTTGTAATGAACATAAACTTGTTGCCATATTGTGTGTTTTCACAGTGAAGACATAACTGAAGATAAAATATAACAGAGAGTTATACTTAATCAAAGTGTCAAAATCTTTGAAAAAGGGAAACTCATTACAAAAATTAAATAGTAGTAATATAAAATGTTAATGACAGTAAGGACTACCAAATGATGTATGTGCACTTATTTGAAACTATTTATTTGGTTAGATAGTCATCACAAAACTCACATTTAAGTTTTTTTTTCATTTCGGAATGAAAATGTCAGTGCTTTAATGATAATTTACCTTTCTATGAAAAATGCAATCTGCTTTCACTCTTTCTCATGATATTATTTTTAACTGCTTAATTAGTGTTATTTTTTATTTGTGTGTCTAAATGTCCCAAATCATAATCCAATCAATTATTTGAAGTACTATTTTGGATTATATATAGTGTGAGAGAATTGTGCCTATTACTCTACATGTTAATAGTTAATGATCTTAACGTTTGTATTCTGAATTGAGTATACTAAAATATATCTCTTGTTTATTTACAAATATTCAATTTGCATTTAATATTATTATATATATAATTTCAGTTCAGTTAGTCATTATTTAAGGTTTAAATTGTCTATTGTCAATTTTATTTCAAATTAATGAATGCTACATATATATATAATTATTGTATTGTTTTGTATAATTATATATATTTTATTATAATTGGAATACAGACATTGATTAATAATTTATATATATATATATTGTAACAGCTACTTGTATTAAGGATGTTGTTAAAAAATCAAATATGATAATTGGATTATTCTGATGGAAAATCTATATTACATAATATATTCATTAGGAGTACCTTTGCTCTCATAACATTTTTTTTATGATGTTCATAAATATGTTTCATTTTAGATCCAGTCTAAATGAATGATCACATGATCTCTGATGTGCGAATCTGCTGAAATATATCTAATATTCCCTTTGAAAGGATTATGGTTTTCAAATTTGTGAAATTTATTCGATGTATTCAATTTATATAATCAGCATGATAATAATAAGCAAGATATTCATAAATTATAAAATTATAAAATATTATAATGATTTATTGCAACATTAATAACTAACAATAACAAAACATATTGAAGCTATTTAACTTTATCCAATTTTAATTAAATTCCTCATAATTATATTGGTTTTATTAAACAACCATTTACAAACATAAATATTGATATTGATTATGAAAACAGCAACAATATATATACACATTTATAATTAATATAGTTATATTTAAGATATTTTATTTAAAAAATGTTTTAACAAAAGGATTTTTGCAAATTAGATTAATATTTAGACTGCAACTTTTAAAATTCCATGTAATGAAATGTTTCTATTATAAAAATAATTTTTGATTATTATTACTATTATTTTTTGTTCTTTGTTCAGATATTTCTTAATTAATATAATAAATGAAATGAAGGATTGTAAAAATTTCATAATTTCACTATATTGTAAAACATATACTTGCATGACATTGATAAATTTATATATATATGTACACAGAAATACTCTACCATTAGGTGCATATTGCATGAATTTGGGCACTTCTTTTCTTGAACCCTTTTAAGTGAGCCATCATAGCATTACAAAAGATATATACAGACTACAATTTCCGTAACACATTAATGAAAAAGTTGAATTTCTAAAAATCAGGTTAAAATCTGAATACATATAATACATTTATATTCTCAACTATACATAACATCTACAAACAAAATACTTTCGATTCTTTGTTAAAAATCTATTTCCATTAATTTAATTAAAAAATGAAATTAACAAAAAAAAAATCAGTAGTTTTTTAATGTCAAATCATTATATCTTTAATAGACATTAAAAAAAAGAAAACCTTATGATCATTTTTGTATCTATAATTACATTTTTTTTAAAAAAAATTAAATTCTTAAACTGTACAAATTTTCCATTTGCTTGCATAATTCAGAAACAACAGAATTACAAAGGCTTCCCTAAAAAAATATTAAGCAGTTGGTTTTTTTTAATTTATAATACCTTTTTATAAATAAATTAAATGTTTTAGCTACACAAACTTCCTAAGTAACTGCATAAACCAAAAACAAAGGAATTATGATTCTAATATGATAAATGAAACTGTTAAATTTTAAGAGAATGTGGCTTTCTACATCAGACTATTAATTATTATATTAGCCGAACTTTAAAAAAAAAACCCAAATGAACAAAGTTAAATATCTGTAATGTATTTTTAAAAAAAAATTAAACTTAGCTTTAAAATGCATAAAAATCACCAACTTTCTACACAGTATTTTTCAAAAAATAAAAAAAAAAATAAATGATTATTTACTAAAAATTTATTTTCAATATCAAATGAACCAAATAAATTGTATATATCATCAACTTTTTCTGTCAGACTGATAAATTATTACATCAGTCAAGATTTAAAAAATAATAATAATAAAATAAATCAGATTAATTAAAGTTATTCATAAAGTGTGTGAAAACCTACATTTTCTATATAGTAATTTTTAAAAGCAAAAAAAAAAAAAAAAGATAATTTTCTGTGTGAAAAATTATGCATAATATGCTTACAGTTTTAAATGTATGCACAATATTACATGTCATTTAATTTAATATGACACTGCCAACAATAACTAAACACATTTGATGATGAATTTTGATTAACCAAAAGTATATAAATATCTATTTATTGGCAATTCTAATAGCTAAAACCAAAATATTTGAAATAGTATATTAAAAGTTTATTTTCCAAATAAAATGACAATAGTTTTCATCTTCATATAAAGGATAATCATTCGGCAGATATTTAAGGACAGTTATTGCACTTGGAGGAGACTATTCAACAAATAATGAAAATACCAAGTTGATAAATGAAACAAATAGTTGATATATAGTTGTTTTTTTTGTTTAGAAATAAAAATAAAGAAAAGTAATGTGTGTTAAGTAAATAAAAATATATACGATTTTACAATTGACAGATGGCTAAAATATGAATTTAGTTGTACAAAGTAATTAAACAAATAAAGAACAAAAAAAAAATATGAAATGCATTGGACAAAGTAATTAAAAATATATATAAATAAAAGATTATGACGGAACATTGAAATATTATGGTATAATCATTTGGGTCATGTATCTGCAGTTTTATACCCAGGCTTACACAGGTAATGATTATCAAAAATTGATACATGGAGATTTCTTTGTGATAATACAGCAGAAGGAAAAAAATAAAATCTAAAATAATTATCAATTTCTTTCTTGATCAAAATAAACTGAAAATCATAATTTTCTGTGTATGTTTTAATTGAAATATTATATTGGAGAAGTTGTATTTAAAATGATAAATGGGTTTTTCTTGTCTATAAAGGAACCTAAAGAAAAATAAATAATGGGGGTTAGGTATAGTTTTTTTTTGTTTTGCAAACAAATGAAATTAAAATAATCACTTTGTGGGGGTGTGTTTTTTCAAAGTAGTATTACAGATGGTTTTAAAAAGCTTTAAACAGTTTTAATGAAAATAACTCTAAATAATCTACATTGATCTGAAAGCAGTGATAAATTGAAATAATAAAATGCTATTTCTTAATTTTATAGAATTTCAACATCTTGTTCATAACTGTTTATTTTTATTTTTTCATATGTCATAGCATCGGCCGGGACGCGAACCCACAACCGTCTGCAACCAACTACTTGCTTGCATGGCGGCTGCGATACCTCTCGGCTAACAACGCAAGACTAACTGTTTATTTTATTTTTTAAAAAATTACTTTGTACAATTCATTTCATATTTTTTTTCTTGTTCTCGACCACCAATGCTTGATTATTTGTTTATTCTTGTTGTTTGTTTAATTACTTTGTATAACTAAATTCGTATTTTTTCCTTCTTGTTTATTTGTAACCTTTATTTTTTTTTAAAAAAATTGTTTAAGTAAATTCCTATTTTTGTTTTTCTTTTTGTTATTTAATTCCTAATTTTTTTTTAGCTATCTGTCAATTGTAGTATCATTTGTGGAAAAATACACATCACATAACATATTTTAATTAATTTTGTTTACATAACACACTTTTTTTTTATTTGTACGCACATACAAAATCATACTCCAACTACTTGTACCATTTATCACTTGGTATTTTTATTAGTGGTCAAATAGCTCTCCCAAGAATCAACAACTGCCCTTAAGCGCCTGCTAAATGATTACCCACACAAGATTACATAACTCTAATTTGATGTAGAAATATGTTCGCGAATATATTTCTTTTTTACAAGAAAGTTAAATTGTTGAGAATGTAGCAGAAAAATAATTATAATATCGTGACCATTTTTATAATTCATTAATTCTTTAAAAGGTTTATAAAGAAACTTCAACCCTAATTACGGATTTTTAATACTTAATGATGCAAAATTTCGAATAAATGTAAGTAGGTAGTAAATTTAAATGGTTTTTTTTTTTGTCTTTTTTAAACAAGTAATAGTTTAGTTATTTACCAATACAGATAAATTAACTTTTTTAACATTTTCTTTTTTTAATTATTACTTTTATAAAAGACAAAGCAACTTTTATTACCATATAATATTCAATTTCTGTCATTTACTAATAAAAAATCTGTCATATTCGCAAATATAAGAAAGGTATTTAATTTATTTATATTATTACATTATTTTTTAAAGTGATATTTACTACTAAGTTACATTTGAGCCATGCTAATATATTATGTTTCATTTTAAAATATTTTGCTTTTATTTTCAAATTTCTGAAATTTTTCTGAATCCGAATTTTTGTTTGAACACAGTTCCAGATTGATGTTAATCTATTTGGATAATAAATTTTGTTTTGTAAATTAAATAATGTTAAATGACACGAAACTCATTTAAATAAATTTTTAAAATAATGATATTGTATACACCAAATACATAATATAAAAATGCCTTATGTATGGTTTAATCAAGATTATTTAGTATATTCTAGAATAATAAATATATAAAATGATTTTTTTTTAATGTATATGCAATGAATTTAAAATATGAAAATGAATCTAACTTACTAAAAATATCCCACCATTAAGTGCAAGTAAAAGGTAAAGACTAAACAAGAATAAATATGTATTTTGATTTTATTAAGTTTTATATATAACAATGCATTCTACTAGCTGGATTCCTTTAAATATTTTAAATGCTCTATTCAGCCAAAGTTCAAGCTTTTCTTTATTTAAAGGCAATGTGTGGCTAAAAGTGTGAAGCATTAAAAATATTATATATATATATATTATAACAGAGCTAATTTATTGCAGTTCAAATTATTTCTATTACAAATCTGCACGGTTAAGAAAGTTTAATAAAGTACTCTGATTAAATTTATAGATTGCTGCATGTGTATATACACATATTAGATAGGTGCATATTTAGATTAGTTAATAAGTTAAAATAAAATTAGTTTACAGAGATAATAATTCTGTTAAATATTTTGTAAAAGAAATATGCAAAATTACAAACAATAAAATAATAACCTATGCAATGTAAGATAGGAAAAAGAAATTAGTTAATTTACATTAATTTTTACTACACATAAATGAATTGTGAAGTTTAATTAAGAAAAATGTATTGTATTTGGAAATCTTTTTGGATTCGTCTACTGAGTTGGGGCTTAAAAACAATTTACCTTTTCTTGTAGCAAATTGAATGGCAAATCTAAATACATTAATACAAATTGTAAAGCAGTAAAATTAAGAAAGTTAGAGAATAAATTTCTAAGTTTGCTCATGATTTTTTAACATTTTATTTCTCTTTTTCTTGCCTATAATAAAAAAAACAACTATTTTTTATATAATCATTTACAAAATAATCATATAATGTAAAAACATCTACAAAAACACGTTTTGTAAAAATATATATTAAATCTGATAATTAGGTTTTGATAAAGATATTTTTAAAAACATCCTAATAATAAATAAATACAAACTTGATTATGTGTTAGGTGTTAAAAGCATGTTGTAAAAACATGAAATATAAATAGATCTAAAAAGAAAAACAAAAAGAAAGCAGTGCAAATTGATTCAATGAAGAGAAATGCCAATAGAAAAGTAGATGTTAAAAAGAAAAAAAACACTTGTTAAATAATCTCTCTGAGAATAATTTTATATCGTTGTAGTTTGCTGACTGTTTTAAAATATTTTTCAATACTCCTACCTCAGAAAATATGACAATAGCTAGAAAAAGATTATTTAATATGGCTGGATGGAAAACAGATGTCACACTGTCTAAAGACCCGAAAATATGAGGTTGTATTCAGATATAAAAATTGAAGTTGCTTGCAATGTAACATTGCCTGCTTTAAAAAAGGAATCCATGCCATAAGAAGTGGATTCAAGACCTATTAAATAACTTTCTCTAGTGGGACTCATCTACATTGTCTGGATAAAGACTATCATTAAAGATGTGTGAATATATGAATACATATATGTATAAATATATAGTAACATTTTCTACAGAAACCATGGTTTAAAACATTTTATTTACTTTGTTTGTATTGTAATAGTTTTTTTTTCATATGTCAAATACATTGACCGGGAAGCAAATCTGGGTCAGCTGCTTGGAATGCAGCTATGCTAATTGCTAGGCCACCAATGCTTGACAATATATATTGTAATAGTTGCGAATATATAAGCAATGAATTTGTATTTTATTTATTATAAATAAATTGTTAACTTATATTTTTTTTATTAACCAATTTAATTTGTTTTGGTTTTTTGAACTTATTCCAAAGATATATTATTAATATCCATTAGCTCTGAGAAGTCATGCAATTTATTGGAGGACATGCAGGAATAATGGTAATAATTTAAAATGTTGATTATCAATAATAATAATAATATGTACTGACGTTAAAATATCTATTTATAAAGTTTGGCATCTAAAATTTAATTTAAAATTGAATCTAGAAAAAGAAATTAAAAATACTTTTGGAATAATTATACTTAACTTTCAGTATTAAGTTATTTTAACATCATTTTTACTGGATGATAGGTTATATTATTGAATATATTTGAGTTAAATCATTTTATTTAAACTCTGTATATATATTTTATTTGAATTTTTATTAATCTTATTTTTCAATCCATTTTGAATTTATATATTAACATTGCTATATTCCAAAACTGTTACATTTCTAATTCAAATATAATTACCTCATCTTTCAAACCATTACACTACATTGTAATAAAACAAAGTGTTGTCAGATAAAGTGATTAAAAGTCATGATGGGCTTACCAAATGGAATGGGAAATGAAATATACGAATAAGCTGCATAATACGCATATCTCATTTTGATTTGCCAAATGTAATAGAATGGATAAAAACGAGATTGCTATTATTTAAGAATTCAAGATTAAAAGTAGACTATACCGTGGTAAGTCAAATAAACATATAAATGTTTTAAATGTAAATGTTTCAGATTAAACTATCATACAATCTTTCCAGAATTCAGCTCAGAAAGTAATGTGATGATGATTGTTTGGACTTGTATTTGATAATTAAGTCATCAGAGCACCAACAACATCTTTGTTATTGGGCCATTGCCTTGATGTATTCTGTTTATCCTTCTATCATAATTCCATTATCATTTCATTATTTCCACATCTTGGGAATATGAATATTGGTAACCATTTGATGATTATAAGATAATATTTTAATATTATACACATATTAAGTAGATACAAATATAGAATAGAATGACGAATAAAAAATTAAAATGCAACATTTTAATAGGATTAATCAAATCACAATATAAATACTTGCATAAATATTTCCAGTTCAGAATATGTAACCATATATTAGTCACATGACAACACATTTTTTTGAGTAATAAATGAGATTAGGTAATACTGTATTTACTTTTTTTTTTAGTAAATTATCTACTAAAATTCTCCCACCTATTCTTGAAAAACATTGCAGCAATTTTTAAAAGCATCAAAGGTGTGTGTGTGTCAAACTGTTATTATTTTATTATTTAACTTTTCAATTACTTAAAACGTTTATTTTTAATATTAATGCAAAAATTATGAAATGAAATATCTAAACACACTTGTACAAGCTTATATAATATTTACAAAAATGATAAAAAAAATTAGTTTTATTCAAAAATTCTTTCATTTTTATCAAATATCAGTATTTACGAATCGTTTCAAAGATTCATCATTTTATTTAAAAGTTTTTACAAATTTATTTTAGTTATTAAATATGTTTAGCAAATGTTACATATATATATATATATTCATTTATATATGTGTGTGTAAGTTAAGTAATAATCTATGGCCTTAATTCTTTAAGATTGTGACATTTTATTTATCAGATTAATCCACAATCTGGAATATTATTCTCTAGATGATAACTGTTAGATGGCTGGCTGAATTGTCTATATAATGGTTACTTGAAAAATAAATTTCTAAGTTTACATAAGACTAGAAAAAAAAATTCAAATGTCATCTTATTCTAAGTAGAATCACATTAAGTGAATGCACTTATCATGATTCTATGAAATTCGTCATATGTTATATATGCTTGTTGGCATATATTTTTTAATTCATAGATCATTTCAATTATGCTATTAAATATTTTTAATATTTTCAATTTATATACATTTTTATGTATTACAATTATAAACATAGCACTATATAAAATAAATGGTTATTTACATATGTTTAAGTTTCATTTGAGAGTGATGTTTAGTAAATTCCAGATAATTTCATTGACTTCAGATATCGTTAACAGTAATTTAAAGTGAGTGGTTTATCCTCACGCTTTCATTTCCAGTACTTAAGATTTGCCCATATATAAGCATTTGGGTTGGAAAAAACAAGTGGATTCATTTTGTTCTTTCATAAATATTATATTTCGTATTGGGAATGAAAGTATTCATTTATTATTAACACTCATAGAAAGCGCATGCACAATAGCTTGAAAAGGCTGATCTTTAATGTATTACAATTATAAACATAGCGCTATATAAAATAAATGGTTATTTACATATGTTTAAGTTTCATTCGAGAGTGACATGTAGTAAATTCCAGATAATTTCGTCGATGTCATTCATTCAGATATCATAAACAGTAATTTAAAGTGAGTGGTTTATCCTCACGCTTTCATTTCCAGTACTTAAGATTTGCCCATATATAAGCATTTGGGTTGGAAAGAACAAGTGGATTCATTTTGTTTTTTCATAAATACTATATCTTGTGTTGGGAATGAAAGTATTCATTTATTATTAACACTTTTAAAAAGCACATGCACAATAGCTTGAAAAGGCTGATCTTTAATGTATACACTTTTATAAATATCCATTTCTACTTCCTTCAATATCAAGAAATGTAGGCAACAGCAAATTTCTGATGAACAGCTCAATGAAAATGCCAATAGTTCATATGTTTTTTTATTATTTGGGATGATTGTCGATTTGATTACAAATCAGTACTAATTAAATTATTGTTGGATAAAAATAGCTTGAATTAAAATATTTTGATTTATACATTCAATCAATTTATAAATATCTACTTGTAAATGGATTTGTTTAAAATATATTTAGTATATTTTATGATGATTTTATAATTCAAATCCACTAAATTAAATTCTATATTTGCAAAGAATTTTCTTCTAATTAGATTCAGCTACCAATAAAATACTATACATTAGATAATGTTTTAAAGATGAATTACCTGATTTCTTTATTGTGTGCCATATTATGGGTATTATATTATGAATATTCTGTACTCTCTGACATATATATTGTAATTGTTTTACAGTAAATGGATTTGAACCAAGATGTACAAGGACATACAATGATATATTAAATATGAACCATAAATCATGATTCAAAGTAAATGTTTATATTAGATGAAACTCAAATAATTAATAAAATTCAAATAAAAATGATTCAGCTCAAATATGATAATGGTGATTTATAACATAAGAACAAGTCCTCTCCAAAGTATTTTGTTTTTCTGTTTCAATAATAAAAGAATGAAACTTTAGGATGCCAAACCTTCTAAAGAGAAAGTTTACTTTTAGAAAATTTTTAACAAATGTTCATTATCAATTACAAACTATTACTATTATCCTTGCATGTCTTCAAGTGGATTGTATGATTTCTCAAGAGTGTGGATATCAATTAGCATATTCCCAATGTTAAAAACATAATGTTTGGATTAAGTTACAAACAGAAACTAAATGGATTAATAATAATAAAATAACAATTTATTAATAATGAATAAATAAATCTGTTGTGTATATACTCATAACTATTAATATGCATACAAAATATTAAATGTCATGATAATAAAAGATATTTTTAATTTAAGTTTAAGTTTAAAGCCTTACAATATTTATAGTGATAAGATCTTACCATATGAAATATTTAAACAGTTCCAAACTATGGTTTTCTATAAATATCATTTTTTAAAAATATATTTATGGTTGTCTATTAATTCTTCCAAAATGGTAGTTTTTCTTCATTGGCAGTGGTTATGTTAGAGAAGAAATGCAGTAACATGTTTTCCAAACAACATATATGTTACCAGCTAGTGAAGACCTAACCTTTGCCTCATTACAAACATGATTTTTTTAAAGAAAAAGATGTTGTGGAATCAAATTTACAGATATTATGTCATGATTTGGTACATAAGCAAATGAAGAAAACTCTCTCTCTCTCTCTCTCTCTCTCTCTCTCTCTCTCTCTCTCTCTCCCCCACACACACACACACACACACACACACACATATATATATATATATATATATATATATATATATATATATATATATATATATATATTAGCTAACATAGGAAGAAAGCAAAAAAAAATTCATTGTGACATTTTAATATAGCTCAATAATTTACTTATTTCTATTAACTCATAATTTTAAATAATATTTTCAGATCTGCCATCAGGTTTACTTTAAGAATTGAGTTGTTTAATTAAAACTTTCATTTGGAATACACACAAATCTTTTTGTGCATCAAAACCATTTTTTTTCTTTCTTTACAGTGCAATTCACCATTTATTATTTTATCCTTATTACAAAATAACTTTGTACAATATTTAATAATATAATCAAATGCATAAACCAATTTTTCATTTATTTTTTTAGGCAGTTTATACATTTATTTCTTAACTTCAAAAATGAATCCTCCATTAAACTTTTTTCTTCTTCTTCATGCAGCCCTGTAATATAACTAATTCACGCTGCTATTGGATTTGTTATAGTTACAAATTTCCCTTTAAAGTGAGACAATGGGACAGTGTAACTTTTAATTTCTCATTTGTATGCTTTCTACAGAAGTTTTAACTTTTATTTATTTCTCTATTTATTTTTATATTTCAGTCCTTTCATAAATGTTGTTTTACAAAATACACATGTCCATAATATGCAGAGATTTGCTTAAAATTGAGTGCTATAAGGAATCCATAGGAACTTGGGTTCTGTTAAGCTACTCACATATCAAAAATGAAATATAAGTCTTGCTCCCTTTTGAGTTTTAGAAGCTGATAAATTCAACAAACACTCAAAAACTACACCTTGCTTTCCCTGAGCTTTATGGAGTGGTGAGTAAACCATTTGAAAAAAAATGTTGCTGCAGCATCTGAGATAATATTCACATGAATATGTCACATAACAACATAATGTCTCATGTACATGACCAAATCCCAGTACATTACTATTTAAACACATATTTAAACAAACTTTAATAGAAATTTTTTTCATTCTCTGAAGAAATCAATAAATAATTATCCTGGTTGGTATGTTTCTTAATTATTTCCAACATCTAAATTATTAATTTAATTAATTTTTTTTCACATTATCAATAAAGGTCATTCTTGCTTTCTAGCAATCTGATAATCTCTTTTTAACAATTTCAATATCACTTTTGGTATTGTTGCATATTTTATCTTTTAACTCATGTAATTTCATTTCTCTTTAAAACATCTTCCTTTTAACAGATCCAGAGATAACAGAGAATAAGCCATTCTTTGTTTTTCTAAAATCAAGTTTCATCTCTTTCCAGGTATTTTTTTAATGGTGAGGATATCATTTGGAATGATTCAAAAAAATCTTCTCTTCTTTCTGGAGTGAATTTTTTTTTTCTTCTTACTCTTTTTTCCATTTTTCTTTTCATTCTACACTCTGGCAGTGAGACTTGATGATCTGTCAAAGATAATCCATTGATTCAAATTCAAGATAATATTAGAACATTTTACTCTTTTTGATATTCTTGTATTATTTAGCCTTTTTATTTGTAGTCATTACAATGTTAAGCACTTCTATTTTTAACTTTCTTCACATGTTCTTCTTCATCCTTTTTAATATTTAGATAACAGAATTCATTTTGTTGGTTAAAGGGAAATAAAAAATTCCTTAAACAATGAACTTTGGCACTCATCTACAAGATTTTTTGTTTTATTAATACTAAAATTATTTTCTATCTCATTACTTGTTTTCAAGAATGCCTTAATTTGGATTTTCTTTTATATTTAGATTCTTTAACTAAATACAAACTGTAATTTCTTGGTATTCTCTAATATGACAATTGGTTCTAAATGTGATGCTTTCATTATACATGTTTTATTTTCCCAATATTTTCCACATCTGTCATGCTGTTGTTATTTTATCTAGGCTCATCTCAAGGTTATGTATAAGTTGGCATAATTTCAAGAGGATTGGTATCAGTTACAGAATCTTTAGTTTTTTCCTCTTCATGTGCCACTTCAAAGATTTCTTTCATAAATTTGGTATATCTCTTTTGTTGCCTTTCTTCAAATTCTTTACACTATTCCTCAAATTGTCTATCCCATTTTTGTTTTTCTTCAAACTGTTTACACCATTCCTCAAATTCATTATCTCTTTTTTGTTGCTTTTCTTCATATTTTAAATACATTTTTTCATGTTTTTATCTGTTTTCTTCAATTTTTTTTGTTGCTTTTCATCAAAATTTTGCAGCATTTCCTGCATAAATACATGTGTCATTTTAATATTAATAGTGTCTGGTTTTTTTCCTGAAGGCTTTGTATCTGTGTGAATAAATTCTTGCTCAATCAGCTCTGATTCTGTTGGCTGTACTGGCTCTTATATTTAATGTCACTCCCATTCCTTTGTTTATTGAATGTGTTATCATTTATATATCACATTAAATGTTCTATTTTAATTTCATTGGATTATTTTATGCAGATTTACAAACTTAAATATTTTTTATACATACTATTATTAAATGAACACACTAGTCTCAACCCTTCATATGAAATCTTCTCCTGAATAACATGATATACCATTGCCTTAATGTTCATTTATATACTTTTTATTTATTTATTTTATTATTATTATTATTATTATTATTATTATTATTATAATATTATTATTATTATTATTATTAAAATAATAATAATAATAATAATAATAATAATAATAATAATAATAATAATAATAATAATAATAATAATAATAATAATATATTCTGTTGTTTACTATTATCCTGCCTACTACTGCTTTTATAAAATATTAGTACATACATTTTTTTATAAATGCTAATCTTATTTCTTATTCCAAGCATTTATTGCATTATACTTATTATATATCACAATGTGCTCAATTTATTCATGCTCTAATATCCAGTACATTATGTGACTGTTTAGAAGTGAAATTTAAGCATAAGAATAGAGATATCCAAACTCCAAAACTGATTGTGTCAAATATATATTTGTATAGAAGTGAAATCTAGAAGAATAAAGTGATGTTTAGGCTCAAATATTGTTTGTGTCAAATATGTAACAGCACACAGGTTGAACCAGGAACCAAAAATATACAATGATATATTAAATATGTTCTGCAAATTTTGATTCAAAATAAATATTTATATCAGATGAAAGTTGAATGGTTAATAAGATTCGACTAAAAATGATTTGGTTAATATATATAATATTAATCAATGTGATGATGCTGATGATTTTAACACAAAAACAAATCCTCCCAAAAGTATTTTATTTATTTTCCAGTTTCAATTAAAAAAAAAAACTTTAAAGTGACAAACCTTCTAAAGAGAAAGTTTACTTTTAGAAATCTTTTATTGAACAATTATCATCCAATTACAAATTATTACCACAATCCCTGCATGTCCCCCAGTGGATTGCATGATTTCCCAGAGTTATGGATATTAGATAGCATACTGAATGTTAAAAACATAATGTTTGGATTGAGTTACAAACACAAACTAAATGGATTAATAAGAAAATTAACAATTTATTAATAATGAATAAATAAAACTGTTGCATTCATACTTGCAACTAATAATATGTAAACAAAATATTAAACATAATAATAAAAGATTATTTAAATTTAAGTTTAAAGCCTTATAATATTTATAATGATAAGATCTTATCATGTGAAATATTTAAAGTTCTATAATATTTATAATGATAAGACCTTGCCAAGTGAAATATTTAAACAGTTCCAAACCATACATCAGCATTGATGATGTTACATAGGGTAAAGCCTCAATAGATCTTGGGTAATTCTTGAGACCCTGTCCATTTCTTTTTTTTATGGCATTATTAAGGCAGACAACAACTGGTTTTGGCAAACTTCAGCATTAGTTTCTGGATTCAAACAATTTTAATCAGTGGTTTCTCTCCACATAAGATCACTACAACATTGCTTATTAAGTTGAGTCTTCAAATAAACTAAAGTAGAGCAAACTATATGGACTGGACTAGAATGGAATGCTGGATTTGACTGGAATGCCCAGTTTCTTGTTTCAAACCTATTTATACCTATTTGATGTTGATTAGCATGTTTTTCAAACAACATATATAGTTAACCAGTTAGTAAAGACTTGACCTTTGCCTTATTATGCTTTTTTTTTTTTTGAAAAACATATTGTGGAAATAAATTTACAGGAATTATGTCATGATTTGATACTTAAACAAGTAAAAGAAAAAAATAATTTTTTTCTCTCTTTCTCTCTTTCTTTATTTACATTAGCTAACATATAAAGAAGGAAAAAAATTCATTGCTGAGCTTTAAATATACCTCAATAATTTATTTATTTCTATTGACTTATAATTTTAATTAATATTTTCAGATCCACCATCAGATTTACTTTAAGAATTGATAAGTTGTTTAAATAAAACTTCCATTTGGAAAGCAGATTAAACCAGGTTTGAAATTTCATTTTATGCAATTCAAATCTTTGAATGCATTAAAACTACTTTTTCTTGTCAAGTATTGGTGGTCGAGAGGTCAGCGATAAGTACTTTATAAGTAGTTGGCCCGGGTTAACGGGTTTGCGTCCTGGCTGATGCTATGACACATGAGGAAAAAAACAACTAATTTTTCTTTCTTCCTTTACAGTACAATTCACTACTTTATTATTTCATCCTTATTACTAAACAACTTTGTACAATATTTAATAATATATAATTAAAGCTTAAACCAACTTTTTATTTTTTAAATTTTTTTAGGCAGTATATATATTTATTTCTCAACTTTGAAGATGAGTTCTCCATTAAACATTCCCCCCCCCCTCATTCAGCCTTGTAATATAATTAATTTGAGCTATTATTGGATTTATTGTAGTTACAATATATATATGTATGTTAGTATGTGATTTAGAGTTAAGAAATTGTGATTTTTTGAGCACTTTAACCATAGTAATATTAGTGATTTGAGAACTTAAAATAATAAAATACAAAAAAAATCTTAATATAGAACATTACTAGTCTATGAATCATTTTGCTGCTTAAAAAGTCACATGATCTCAGTAATAGATCATAAATAAATGAACAAACACTTTTTGATGATCATAGTTTTTTATCTTCACTGAAATGTTGATACTTGCACTGATTTTATTTTAACCCAGCTAAGGCATTTATTAAGTAAGTTAAATACGAGAATGAAAAGATAAAATTTTGACTAATTAAAAAATTAAAAGACTGAAGTGGAGTTGGGCTGGATATATTACTAGAAGAGATGATAATAGATGGACAATTGAAATCTTAAACTGGATTCCAAGAGATTGTAAAAGACCCAGAAAGAGACCACATGTGAGATGGAGGGATGAAATAAGAAAGTGTGCAAGAGAAGCTAAAGATCAAAGAAAATGGATTGAACTTGGAGAGACCTTCATCTTGCAGTGCATTGATAATGGTTGTTGATGATGATTAAGAACAAAGTTTATGACAATGTGGTGATCATTCATCTAGAATAAGGGCTTCAGCAGTCTGAAGATGATTAATGAGAATTGTGATTTAGAAAAAACTGTGAAATGTTGACTCACATGTTTAAAAATAAAGAAATGTTAAAGGCTTCAGAGAATATAATGAAAAAGGAAGATGAATGTGGATCAGATTACACACGAGCTTTCACTTGGAACATAATAACCATGATAAAATTGATTTACTTTGGTTATTTTATGAGATCTATTCATTAGAAAAGTACATAACACTCAAAAAGAAAAAAAAGAAAAGGATACCCAGCAGTGATATGTGTAGATTCTTTCATCACAATAAACAAATAAAATAAAAAAAACAACCCCCAAAGACATTTGATATCATTAATATCTTTTTTTTTGAGTAGTTTTTATTGTTTTGTATTTATTTTTGCATTTTAAAAAATTTGATTTTTAAATTTTTATTATGGATTTACTTATAAAATTTTACCACATAGCTTTTAAAGTTTATTTAATATTTTTTTTTTCATTCAAGTTCTTTCCCTTTGAAATTCCAATATCAATCATGCGTAAAGTTCATTTAAAGTTCTTGATATATATATATTATTTTATAAATATACAGTATATTTAAAATAAGCTTATAATCAAATTTTAACTCTGCACAATTCTGTATTCTTACACTTTCCTGTTTTTTTTAATTTTTTTAAAGTGATATGTATATATATACTTCAAGCTCCATTTAATAATCTTAATCACTTTGGCCTAATTTTTTCTGTCATTAGTGGGAACGAAACCAGAAGCTGAATAGAAAAAAAGATTGATTATTATCACAACTTAAAAACTATACTTTACATATATACTTTGTCTTATGATGGTAAAAGGGTATTAAATAATATCTGATGAATCTATATGTTATGTTCCTGCTTGGGGTTTAAATCTATGTGAGACTAAGATTTTTCAAAATCTAAGCAAGCTTGGCTTTTCTTTCAAATAAACCGTATATAATTATTGGTCAGTTAGTGAATTTCTAATTATTATTGGCTCTCTAGCTAAGAAATTTTGACCTGCTTATAATTGTCATCTCCTTTATAATTTTTCTGTAGATGTAATCGTGTTACTATTTAAGACTATTTTACTTTTTATCTGAAAAAAATAGGTTTTACTTTTTAATAACAATGCTCATTACTAATAAACTATTTACTTTAATAAAATATTTTTTAATAACAATGTTTATTACTAATAAACTATTTACTTTAATATATAAGAACATATAAAAAATAACTGCACTAAAAAATATATGTAAATAAATTTAAGTAAATGTAAGCTTCAATTACAGTGTTTTAATTATCCATTTTTTCCTTTACTATATTATATAAAAAGTTACCAGTTATTCGCAGATTGCAGGCATTTAAAAAAAAACCTTTCTTAAGACATCTGATGAGAATGGTTTTTCTTAAAAAAACATGTGTAACTGCCGAGAGACTGATCATTTTTTTACATGTGAAGTAATCGAATAATTAATATTTTAAGCACTGAAATTTGAGCTTACATCTAAATTTATATATATAAAGTAAACATATATATTAAAAAAACAACAATAACTTGTTAAGAATTTATTTTTCTATTGTTAGTAAAAATTAAGACTTTTTAAGCTGTTGAGTGAATATATACACGTAGAACACATAACCAAAATTAATAACTAATTACAATATACATAAAAATGTTGAATTGTAAACTTTTTATTCCCAGACTATTTTGTAATTTATGCATTGAAAAATTAAGAGACAGATAGATTCTATATTACTAATTTTATAATTCAAGCTTCCCTTCCAATAGCCCATGCCACATTTTAGGGGACATAAAAATGAGACATTAGAGGATCACAAAAGTTTTGAGAGAGCCATAGTGAATTAATAACCCTAGGTGTGAATTACCTTGTTATAATTTTTATTTGTTGTCCAAATTTTAATATCATACATTGCATATGTATTAAATGGATTATGTCTTGTACATGTGGGGTTCAGATTGACCTTAGGTCAACATGGGTGTGACAAGAATCTCGGCCTCAGGGTGGCCTTCGAGCATTCCATCATCAGATTTTCAATTGGATGGACGGTTGAAGAGTTGGAGTGTGTAGTAGATTGGAGCCTGTCCATTAAAGTATGAAGATTGTCTATCTTAATATATATATCTGAGCACTTATAGTATATATGTGTGGGAGATGATAATCTGGACCAACTGATGATTGCTGGTTTAGCATGAAATATGTATATTGGTGATTATTTATCTTTTCAGCATATATATGCTTGAGTGTATCAGTGTTATTAGATGGAATGGAGAGTGATGGGTCATCTGAAAGTCTGTGCTCATATACCCTATATTATATCATACATTTTGAAAATTGCTGAAATGAAAAAGTGATTTGTCTAGCTCTATTTAGAAATTAATCAATAAGTATTTGAATATTATATTTTCACTTTTGTTTTTTCATAAAACTGTAGTCTACAAAATTGTTTTAATTAATGGCCTAAATAAGTAATGTAATAGGACTCAAAAAATGTATTATCACCATTTACTAAGGTTCTATTCAGCATAAAGAAATGGTGATCATGTGACACAAAGAGGAATGACAGTTCTAAAAATATTTATTTTTTGTTTCTTAATAGTGAAGTTAAAACTAAATTGTTTTGCAAATGAAGTACATTTTATTAAATTTTATTTACTTATTTATTTTAGCAATCCTTATACAAAAACAAAATGGTCTCCTGCATTTTTTAAAAGATAAATTAGCAAGCAAGATATCTTACATATAAAAGTTATACATTCTAAAACTTAATAAGTTTTAAAATAATTTCTTCTTCTTCAGAAGTTCTTTTTAAATTAAAGTTTAAAATTTAATCAAATAAAAAATTTATAAAAAAAAGTAGTTATAATTATTTTATTAATGGTATTTTTACTTTTAAAACTTTTGGTTTTTTGGATAAGGTGTTGAATAAATTCTTCCCCATATCACTACCAAATTTCTTAATTTTTATTGATTATATCATTCTTGCTTTCGTTGTTGGTTTTTTGCATGGTATAACATACTAAAATTTTATTTAAAATAGTTAAAAATAGTAATATATATTTTTTTTCACTAATTAATTAGTCAAATAGTTTATTTCTTCAAAGATTATAAGAAAATTGAATATTGGCAATGATGAAACTGGGCAATGATTCATTGACCTTGAGCTCTATAATCTCTTTTTCTACTTACACTATCCTTGCCAGCTTTTTTTTTTTAGACTAAAGCAAATTAATGTCAAAAAGTGTTAATAATAAAAAGAGATTGGAAACAACTAGTCTAAATAATAATAAGTTTAGTCATGCCCAGATAGAAGCATATAAAGGTTGTGACATTTTTATGCAGGCTAGGTGCCGATTCCTATTTTAATTCTTGCTTAAGTAAAAGGAAGTCTTAAAAAGCATCATGCAGGGCAAATATCTTCTCAGAACCTCTGCAAAAAGGAGCCATAAAAAAGATGTTACTTGTCATATTAATTAACCATAACTCATTGAGAAATTAGCAGTTTTTTATTGTATTTTCTAGTTACAGATATTTGGATATGTATGTATAACAATAATTAATTAGATGTTCATTTGATTAGCTAGTATAGTATTCAATTGAAAATTCTCTTCTCCTGAAGTAGTTGGAAAAAAAAGTTCCAAGTTTTATTCAGAGATCAGATTATGGAATTTTTATGAACACACATCTAACATTCACATATGTATTTAAATTGTAATCTATGAGAATCACATACTTAACTATTCTTAATAATAAATAAACAATCCATGTTCTGATGCTACATATATTTTGGCCAGTTCATATACTGGCACCTTCTAGATCTATTTATAACTAGTTTCTTGTAATGCCCCATTATTTTTAAAAAAATGAAATAGATTGTTGGTCTCTCTTACATAAAAATTGTTTAATATTAGGCACTTTATTTAAACACAATATAAATTTACATTTGCAAGTTGAAATCTATGACAAGAGGGCAGTGCATTTATGTGAGCAGCACAGAAAAAGATTATCAGTTCCTATCATTATATGTTATTAGAAATACTTTTTATCAATATAAATCTATTATTATAAATGCTGAAAATTTTGAAATTATTAAATATTATAAATCTCTGGGCACTCACCTGCCAGCAAGAGTTTAAAAAACTTAAGTGAATCACTTAAGATTTAGAGCATATCTGTATATACACCGACTCTCACTGACCATAATTAAATCAGGGCTTGAGTCTATTATGAATCTGACATTATAATCAAATATTGAATTGTACAAATTTAGTTAACACCAACTCTCACTGACCATGCTTAAATTTAACTAAATTTGTACAAATCAATAGTTGATTATAACATCAGGCACACAATGGACTCAAGTCCAATTTAAGCATTATCAGTAAGAGTTGATGTATATACAAATACACTCTAAACTTAAGTGATTTACTTAATTTTTTTAAATTTTTATTGGTGGGCAGTGCATGGAGATTTATAATATTTAAGAAATAGCACATTATCGGAAGTTATCTTCTGTTTTAATAATTTCAAAATTTTCAGTGCTTTATAATAATAGATTTACATTTATAAGTCATATAAATCTAATCGTATGTGGTTAAAAATGAGACCCTGTCTTTCTCCTATGATAGGTTAACTAAATTTGTACAATTCAATATTTGATTATAATGTTGGGCATACAATAGACACAAGCCCTGATTTAAGCATGGTTAGTGAGAGTTGGTGTATACACAAACATGCTCTAAATGTAAGTGATTCACTTAAGTTTTTTAAACTCTTACTGGAAGGCAAGTGCATGGAGATTTATAATATTTAAAAAATAGTGCATTATTGGAGGTTGACTTCTGCTTATATATATATATATATATATATGGATATATATATATATATATATATATATATATAATCTGATGGACTGGTAATTTGGCCTAATGAAATACATAAAAAGAATTTACTATGTTATTTTATATTACACTAGTAATTTATATCATTCATAATGTACTAAGTTTTAGGATTTGTTTTACAGAAAATAGTAATTATATCCTTTTATATATATATAATTTTCAAGTTTACTCAAACTCTGTTCATAGATATAACAAATAAATACACAATGAATCTCTTTATATATATGTTAAATTTTAAGGCTGTATTTGACATTGAAATACTAAAATGCTAAATATTTAAGTTCAGATTTGGAAGAACATGTGCATTTAGGTTAAAATATGTCTCCATTTCTACAGCAAAATTACTGCTGACATGCACTATATATTTTTATAATATTGATTATTAATCAATGATTTATTTTAAATAAAAGCCCTTGGCTTTTTTTTATACTGGAAACACTACTTAATTAAATATAATAATTAATCTTTGATTCACTTTTTGATAATATTTTGTATTTCCTATAAAAGAAAAATAGTGGTAACTATTCACACAAAATTTTTTCAGCAAAAAAAAAAGTTTTTAAAAGATGTATTATAGAGGATTTTAACACAAGCTTTCAAGCTCTCTTCAGCTATCCACTCCAAGTAGTACATCCGATATACATGACTACACACATGTGTAAAAGATAAATGATCTCCAATATACATATTTTGTGCTGAACCAGAACTCATCCATCCGCTGGTCCAGATCATCATCTCTCACACACATATACAATCAGTGCTCATTTTATATTAAGATAGCAAATCTTCAGACATTAACGGACAGGCTTCAGTCTACTCCATCCTCCAACTCTTCAGCCATTCACACCATTGAAAATCTAATGATAGAACATCCAAATCCCTTGTTAATGCCAATATTATTGTCATGCCCATGTTGGCTTTAAGTCAATAAGACCCCTCATGTATAGGATCTTGTCTATTTAAATATACAGAAAAGGGATGGGCAGGTATGAATGGCTGAAAAGTTGGAGATGGAGTAGATTAATGCTTGAAGAGTTGCAAAACAGTGACTATATATATATATGCGTGTGAGAGAGATTTATGATCTGGACCAACTGATGAGTTCTGGTTTAGCATAAAACACATATTAGAGATCATTTATCTTTTTCACATGTGTGTGGCTATGTGTATCAGTAATATGAGATGGAGTGGATAGCTGAAGGGATCTTGAAAAATTTCCTATATTACAGCTAAAATTTCAAATATTTAATTATACTTGTATTTAAATATTAAGAGATGTATTATAATAATTAATGGTCTTTATAAGTAATTAATGCCATTGTCTGCCAAGTCATGATGTAAGGTTCGAATCTAATTTGATAATATTAGAATTTTGTTTTTAGATTACAGACTGAAGATTTTTTTTAAAGATCCATAGCCAGAATGGCGAGCTGTCCATTTACTGGTTGTAAAATAGATATCTAGCTATTCTTAAATGGAAAGTAAAACAAGAAAGGAAAACGTTAAAACTTTATCATCTGGAAATTTTGGGTTGTAGAATTTCTCTCATTATTTCTTTTTTGAGGTTGTTGGAGAAACCTTTGCTTTGAAATAGATTATTTAGAAATATCTTTTTAGGTTAGAATAATGTAGTTACAAAATAAATGAAAGTTATTTTTGTTTCTGCATTTATATATATTCGAGTAATATGTCAGATATGGACTTCAATATATACACAAATTATTAAACATATGTATATGCTCCCTTTATTTTGATTTATTTTTGGTGAGAATGAAGTGGGATTTAATGAAACATTTTAATAAGGTTTTTTATGTGGCAATGCTCGCTTGACTTGCAATAACGGTTTTTTTTTTTAAAAAAAAAAATAGAAATGCTACTAGTTTTATAGGCATATCATTAAATTTTGAGACTTGGAAAACAAGTTCTCGATCACAATCCAGTTATATATATACATATTGTAAGTCATGTGAGATGCATTATAATGAGAAGTTCATTAATAATCTTTCTCATTTTTTTATTATTATTGCTAAAAAGGTGATGTAAAAATAACATTATATATATGAATATACTGGGGGAATATATATTTACTCACGCGGTCTCAAGACCTATATATTGAAGTTGTGATAATTTAATGGCCAAAATTGTTCCAGAATTAATTATATTAAATGAATACACTAAAAAAATAAACTGTTAATACTGACACTAATCTGTCATGTCTTTCAGTTGATGTTCTCATCTACATTATCATATCATATGTAAAAATATATACTCAAATTTATAAAATTGATCTAATCAGAAATAGCAGTGTTATGAGAAAGACACCAATTGTGAACTGTAAAAGATATAATTTCAAATAATGTTCTAGAGTATGGCACATTTGCAGAACATAAATATTTTTAACACTATCTATAAGATGTCACATGACCACCATCTCTTATGCTTGTGTATAACTGTTGTTAAAACAGGCAAAACTCACTATACGTATGCCACACACAGCAAGCTAGAGTAATCAATGGATGCCAGAAGGCTCATCTATAAGATATCCCTGTGCTTTCTTGTCCAATTTTATTAATCATTCCATCATAAATCTTATTGGACAATACAAGCTATTGTCTTGAAAATCTTACATTGCTTCACTTTAATAAAACCAAGTAAACATCAGATATTTTTTGTTCTCTACTACTACTTTTAGATTTTTATCATTGTTTGACTAGGATATATTGTATGGTGAGTTTACAATATGTTGACTGTTAAGTGATTTTCTCTGACTTTTTCTAATTAGTTTCTCTGAATTTCTTAATACACATACATATTAACTTTATTTTATTATCATTTTTTTTTGCAAAAAAAAATCTTGAATAAATAAATATCTAAATATACGAATAAATAATTAATAGATGATGTAAATATGAAATAGCTTGAAGCAATATGAAAACTTCCATGCACCATCTGTGATATTTTTTTGACTTTATTCTGTACAATGTTACATGATGTGAAAACAATGCAATCTCTGCACAACATGTGTTTCAAATTTTAACCATCCTCATCTCTGGAGATATTGGTTGTTTTTGCATTATATAATGATACATAGAATAAGTCTGAGAACATTGCAAATGGTGCATGGAAGTTTAAATATTTTATAAGGCCAAATGTTTATTTACAATTTGAATATTTTTTGTGTTATGTAACCCTGTCTTGTACAGTAATTATATTGTTGTAAATATGTTTTATTGGATAAAGATTGTTAATTTATATGTTTAAGTGCTATTGACCTTAAATAAGAATGATGTTTCTAGATATGATTGGCAGTCTTTTAGAAGACATTTGATAAAAATAGCTAAAGTCAAGATGAGATGAGTCCATTTTTGCACCGTGCAAGAAGATATGAAATAAAATCTGACAATATGATAGATGATACATGGAAGTTTTATTGCTACTTTAAATTATTTCATATTTGAAGCACCAAATAATATTTATTTATAAATTAAAACTATAAGTTAAAAGATTATTTATGATCCAATACATGGTTATATTTAGGGCATATTATCTTTAATCTATGTATCATCCTTACTTGCAATTAATTGTATACAGATGATTAATTGAAGTATTGACATTTTCACAATAGCATTAAATTAGTATAATTTTTATTTTCGGCCTTTATATTTTATTGTAAATTTATTTTTGTTTTATCTTCTAAAATCTTTCACTTTTTAGTACAGTTTATTACTGATTTTGCTTTTGAATGATAATTCAGTTATAAAAGCCTGTGAAAGATCATGGAAATTCTTCTTTCTTTTGAATATGTATAAAAATTTATCACACCAATTGCATTGTTAAATACGACATTAAGATCACATGTTTTAATTGATTTTATTAATAGATGCTCATTGGCTTTTATATTCAGAATAATTAGATTATTCTTTTTACAAGTTATTATATCACTAATAGCCATTTTAAAATATTTGTTTAAAAAATTTCTTACATAGTAAATGTGTGCAATTGCATTCAGTGCATGGAAAATCATGAATTAGCTTTTTTATAGTCGGTGTCATTAAATTATATATGGTTGTTGACTTAGTTATAGTCTGATAATAATTTAAGGAACTAGTCATGCTAAACATAAATATTTATAAAAAAGATATCCTTCAATGAGGTTTTATTCTTTGTTTTAAAAATAACCATTTGAAAAAACAAATTGTACAGAAATTATTTGGTACTTTTGTATTAGACCTGCCTGCAATGCCATAGTTGTGACTTTCTGCTGTCACAAATAGGAGTAGTAAGCCTAATGCATAAATACTGATTACTTGCTTTACACTAAAGGTGATTAGTATTATCAAATACATTAAAAGAATTATTATTATTTTAATAAAAGATGAGAAGAAATATCAAAGTTTCAATCATTATGGAATTTATTTTCTCAAACATCTTCAAATAATTTACTGTGATACCACTAAATACCTTTTGATTTTAATTAACCAAAATTAAAGATTTCAAATTTGATTTCCAGGTGCTAACATGAATGTTGAGCTTTTTGCTAACTTTTATTAAACCTAATGATGTAACAGGGAATGTTCATAAGCCAGCATATCTTTCTAAATACTACAAAACAAAGAACTATAAACTATTAAAGTTAACAAGATTTAGTGAATAATCGGGTGTGTGTGTATGGAGGGGGGGTTTATATTTTTATCATCACTTTTATGTCTATCAACAAATTTTCTCATTTAGCTATCCTAATTAGGTAGGGCTAATTAATTTAATATTTTGATCTTGTAATTACAAATTCTAATCAACGACAATTATAATTTATTCTTTAAAGCAACGGAATAACTACTATTTCAAAAAAAAAAGAAAAGCATATGAAAATTATTTTATCATACTGCAAAAATTCAACATATTTTTTAGGTAAAACTGACTTATAGCGGTCTGAACACTTCGCCCTCTATTTTTAAAAAACTTAACTACTCCCCCCCCCCTAATAACTATATCCAAATTTAATAAGTGTATGTAACTATATCTAAGTCTAAATGTTAATAAAAAAAGTGAAAAAAAAAACTTACATTTACATGCGTATTTTTCACTTATAGCGGTCTTTGCTATATATATATAACTGTAAATAAATTAACTATATTAACTATAAATAGAGTGGAGATAGACACCATTAGAAAGATCCAACTTTAATCAGTTTATCTAACAATAAATAAACTCTGTCTAAATGGAAATATTAATAAATAAAAAAGTAATAAAACTTACATTTTTATGCATACTTTTCACTTGGAATGTATATCTAGCGGTCTTTACTGTATATATAACTATAAATAAATAAAGTATATTAACTATAAATATTTTTACATAAAGATGAATAAATAAAAATAAAAAAACACTTACATTTCCTGCAGGCAGAATCTGTGTTTCGAACTACGTTATTCTCACTATGTAATTGCAAAGTATATCTAACTATAAATGTATTTTTTACATGAAGATTAATAAATAAAATCTAATAAAACTTACATTTTCATACTCTATTTAGAGAAGATAAGTGTCACCAATAAAGTCCCTACTGTCAAAATTATGAACTACTTTTGTCACGTGTAATTTTTGGCGCGTTTAATTTTCCCCTCCCCCACCGTCCATTTACCCTTTTGCCGAAAAAAGATTCAAATCAATGTTAAAAATAAGTATGTCTAATTGTGAACAACTGTTTTAACATTGATTTGAATCTTTTTTCCACAAAAGGGTAAATGGATGGTGGGGGATGGAAGGGGAATTAAACGCGCCAAAAATTACACGTGACAAAAGTAGTTCATAATTTTGACAGTAGGGACTTTATTGGTGACACTTATCTTCTCTAAATAGAGTATGAAAATGTAAGTTTTATTAGATTTTATTTATTAATCTTCATGTAAAAAATACATTTATAGTTAGATATACTTTGCAATTACATAGTGAGAATAATGTAGTTCGAAACACGAATTCTGCCTACAGGAAATGTAAGTGTTTTTTTTTTTATTTATTCATCTTTATGTAAAAATATTTATAGTTAATATACTTTATTTATTTATAGTTATATATACAGTAAAGACCGCTAGATATACATTCCAAGTGAAAAGTACGCATAAAAATGTAAGTTTTATTACTTTTTTATTTATTAATATTTCCATTTAGACAGAGTTTATTTATTGTTAGATAAACTGATTAAAGTTGGATCTTTCTAATGGTGTCTATCTCCACTCTATTTATAGTTAATATAGTTAATTTATTTACAGTTATATATACAGCAAAGACCGCTATAAGTGAAAAATACGCATGTAAATGTAAGTTTTTTTTTTTCATTTTTTTATTATTAACATTTAGACTTAGATATAGTTACATACACTTATTAAATTTGGATATAGTTATTAGGGGGGGAAAAGTAGTTAAGTTTTTTAAAAATAGAGGGCGAAGTGTTCAGACCGCTATAAGTCAGTTTTACCTATTTTTTAATATCTTCAAAAAAATTTTAAGAAAAATTTTAATTTCATAAAATTATTTTTCAAAAGTCTGACCTAAAAAATTAATTGATGAAAAGTTATAAATAAAGCAAAATAATAAATTTCTGAGAGATACCATTAACATCAAATATTAACAGAAATGATTAAATAAAATTCTTTTGTCTAATTGGCTATTAATCAAAACGTTTTATCCAATCCTGAGTGAAGCTACTATTCTATACTTTGTTATATGAAACAAACTATATGTCAGTATGTAAAAACTTCGAAAAAAATCTAGAAAAACATGTTAAAATAATAAGCAAATGTATGAAAAGCAGATGTTAATTTATATATCAAATAATTAACCAAATTGGTGACAAGATATTATATATTTAGAAAAAGAATGAATTTTCAATTCATTAAAATATCTTATTTACTGTTAATCCATGTATTGTACTATTCATCATCATCATTTCCAGTGTTTTATAAATAAATATGGTTGTCTTAACTAAAGAAGAAAAAGAACAACAAATAGTTAAATATGAGTTTGTTATGGTTATGCAAATTGATCTGTGAGCCATAGTACATTCACATATAGTGTCTTTTAATCTTTTCTGCATCAAACGTTTTTCTGAATGATTTATATTATTGTAACTCCATTCTATTTTATTCTCTTATATTCATTCAATGAGGATAAACAATATTGGTCATTTTTGTAATATATTTAAGGTAAATCTTTAATCATATAATTCTATAATTAAAAATCACTTCTTTTCTTTTCAAAAACTTTATTTGATGTATATATATATCCACTTATTTCCAATGTTTCGACTATCTTTACTCTATAGTCATTTTCAAGGATCTAGAAAAAACATTACATTATAAACAAACTTCACATAATAAAAAACAAAAATAATCAAAAACAATATAAAGCATATAAACCCCATAAAATTTAAAAATAAATAAAATACATTAAAATCAATTAAATTAAAAACACAAAACATACACCACACTTGCTTTGTGTTTTTAATTTAATTGATTTTAATGTATTTTATTTATTTTTAAATTTTATGGGGTTTATATGCTTTATATTGTTTTTGATTATTTTTGTTTTTTATTATGTGAAGTTTGTTTATAATGTAATGTTTTTTCTAGATCCTTGAAAATGACTATAGAGTAAAGATAGTCGAAACGTTGGAAATAAGTGGATATATATATACATCAAATAAAGTTTTTGAAAAGAAAAGAAGTGATTTTTAATTATAGAATTATATGGCTATATGTACTGTATATTTTTGAAAAGAAAAAAGGATTGAGTCGTGATTAGAAACAGAAGTTAATGGATTTGTAAATTTTTAATGAGTAAAATTTATAAATGCTTTATCTCCATGAATGTAATATATATATATAAATACAAAAAAATGTATTAAAAGCAAAGCTTTGTTAACATTAATAATACTGTAATGATTAGCATGCTTTTGACTGATCATCATTGTAAATGTAGCAATACTTGTAACAGAGGTGGGGGATAAATTTAAAAGAGGGTTTGTTTTTTCCTGAAAAGTATGTATCAACATCATATAATAACATGCATGAAGTAGAGAGTTGGACATCATAAATAACTAATGCTAAAATAGTAAAATCTTGGCATGTGAGTGGAGATATAACATTTGCCAGATATTATTATTAATAATCAATTCAACTAAATTGAAATGAACAACTAATATTAATTTTATTCTAACAGGTTTTCATCCGATATTAGAATCTTTTCAGGATATAACTTTTGCATCTTTAACAATGGTCAAATATAATACATATCATACTTGATTTCAAATGAAGTATACTATTTATTATATTGGACCATTGTTAAAGATGTAAAAAGTTATGACTTAAAAAGATCTTAATCTTGTATGAAAACTGTTAGAATAAAGTAATTATTTAATCTTAGTTGTTTATTTCAATTGGATTGGATTGATTACTAATAATAATTATGGAAGCAACTTTATGGACAAATTAAGTGTGATATTTATTATATTTGACCACTATTAAAGATTGCCAGACATTATATATGAGGAAGACACTAACTGACAAACAATTAATTTCAAGAGCAAATTAAACTTAAAATTGTTATAAATGGCTTTCAGTAGTTTACTGAATGAAAGTAATTCTTGCCCTTCATACCCATTATGGGACCATCCTCTCACTAATGATGTAAGTTGCATCATATCTGGCCTGCACATAAATCTTCCTCTAACAAATTTGGATTATTTTGAGATCTTTATTAAAATTAGTCTGCTTTGCCAATGAAAAGTATACATAGTTAGATATCAAATTACACAAGCTACCTATAAACATTTCCCATTTTTATTCAGATTTCAACCTCATTTTTTAAATATGGTAGAAGAATACATTAATCACTATATTTTAAGATCATTCATTAAGCAGTTGCTTAATGAATGGCAAAATAACTGCATATATTTGCTGTATTGAATATTTGTTTTGAATTACCTGAAAATAATTTCTTACAATTGGAGTGTTTTATTGTTTCTATAACAGTAATTTTTTACTTAAGTTCTTTAGAAAAACATATGGAGATCTTTTTCATTTGATTACAGGTGATAGTATTTTTAATTATAATTAAGTCTTATTTTAATTATTTTAAAAATTAGTTAGAAGTAATTAAGTCATTTCAATCATTTTAAAAATTACTTAGATATTCTAATTAACCTATATATGATAATAATTTTTAAATTAAAAAGCAAGTGAATGGTATGATTTTTTTTTTATCGTTTTTGTGCCATTTTATTGGATAATCATTAAATTCTGAATAATAATTTACTTTTTTTTTTTTTAGGTTGTTGTATTAAACCAACTTTGAAATGAAAATCTTTGTCATTGGCAGAATGCTTGCAAAATGTTGATAATCGTGAACATTGATGATCCATATCAGTTTTTTTAAAGAATGCTCATCACACAGCTACCTCATTCCATCATCTTGAAAATATTTCAGTATCTTGACCATTCAAATCTTTGCTTAGGTGCTCGATCTACATGTAAAACCTGGTATTATCTTACCTATGATTTTTCTTTATGGAAAGTCTTAGATCTCAGTGAATTTTGTAACAAAATAAATGATAGTGTATTCTTACATATTTTAAGTCCACTTCAAAAACAAGTTGAAGAAATCAATCTTAACCATTGTGAATGGCTAACTGATATTGGTTTTGTTCATAGTCACATGTTCTGTCCTAATCTTAAGCGATTGTACATTCAAGGGACCAATATAAATAATGTAGCTTTAGAAATATTAGTCAATAAATACCCTGATCTTGAGCGTCTTTCAGTATTTATGTGCCCAAGACTTTCTAATGTTTACAAATCTCTTTGTAAATTAAAAAAACTAGTTGAATTTATAGAACCATATGATGAAGTTCGTTTGGAGGATCTTGATAATGGTTTAATTCAGATATCTGAGTCCTGCCTTCACATGAGAGAAATATGTATTGAATTTCAAGAAACTTTGTATAATGAAACACTGGTTAAAATAATTAAAAATTGTCAATATGTAGAAAAATTACAAATTCCAAATTGTAAAAATATTTCTGATCATTGTTTTATAAAAACTGCCATCTTCTGTAAAAAATTTGTTAATCTTAATATATCAGAGACCAAGATAGGTGATTCAGGATTAAAAGTTATTGCTGAAAGTTGCCCATTTTTGGAAGTGTTACGAGTTGCCGCATGTCCTGTTACTGATATTGGTTTTTATTATATAGCAAAACATTGTAAAAATTTAAAATTTTTAGTAGTTAATGAAACTGCTACTGTAAAAGGGAAGATTACAGATATGGGATTAAAAGCAATTTCTGAGGGATGTCCTTGTTTAGAAGAAATTATTATATGTTATTGTCCTTTTATTACTGATTATGGAATAATTACTCTTGCTGAAAATTGCAAAAATTTTCATGTTCTTTATATTGCTGGATGTGTAAATTTGACAGATACTTCTGTTTTAACTTTAGCTAAGCACTGTTCCAGAATGACACGTTTAGTAGCAACAAAATGTTTGAAATTGACTTCATTAAGCATCAATCAATTAGTACTAAACTGTCCTCATTTGGAAATGCTGGAATTGGAGAAATGTGAATTACTAAAAGATTTTTATTTTGATAATATATCTAATAAAAGAAATGAAATTCAGTTTGGAATACACACCTATTTTTATAATAATTTAGATGGTCCTCAGACTCATATTGCTATTCTCAATATTCCTGTTTTTGATTCTGTTCCTTATTTTCATTTGGAAATTTTAGATCTTGGTTTATGCACTAAAGTGGATGATATCTCAATTATACAAATTGCCAAATATTGTCGTGCACTTGATTATCTGTCTCTGCATGGCTGCTACTTAGTGAGTGATCTTGGCATCACAATGATTGCAGAAAAGTGTCATCTTTTAAGACATCTCAACATATCAGCATCTTTTAATCATTTATCAAAGATAACAGATCAAGGATTAATTGCCATTTCAAAATTTTGTGAACAGTTGCAATATCTTAATGTAAGAAGTAATTTTGAAATTACTGAAAAGGGAGTTCAATCTGTAATACAAAAATGTCCGTCTTTGAGAAAATTATGTCTGACATTTGGAAATAGAACATATTTAAATGAGAATACTGTTACTACCATAGTCAAAGAGTATCGTAACTCATATCAAGTTCAACTTTATGGAAAAAAGTGTAGCTATGAAGATAATTGTCAAACGCACTTAGATTTAAATTTTGAATTTCCCCCATTGCGACGTCTTAGGGCTCCAATACAGCTAACTTAATTTTTTTTATTAATAATGATGTACCTGCTTCTTTGATTGTGAATATAAAGCAGTTATACTTTGTTTTAAAGTCTGAAACTGTAAAACCACACAATGAAATTTGAATAGCTGATTTTTTTTGTATGACAAAAAAACAACAACAACTATATAGTTTTTAAATATTAATTTAAATTATGCATCAATAACTTTTATTTGAGAATACATTTAATAAAGTATAAATTTTAAAGAAACATTTTATTATTTTTTAAGATGACATCTTCAAATTTACATGTAATGTAATTAATATTTACTAAGGCTGTAACCTCAAGAATATGCATGTAAAAATGTGATATTACAGACCTCTACAGGTTTTAACCACAAGCTTACGCTTTGGAAGAAAAGAGGGGGGATCCCTAATATCGCATTTTTACACACATATTCTTGAGGTTACAGCCTTAATAAATATTACTTATGTAATGTAATTGTATTTCAGATTGTTTTCAGAAATTATACCAAGAATGTTGAGACAATCTTTCATAACTGCAATTTATCATCTTAACCTTTTTCTATAATATATTGAAAATTTGATCATATTTATCTCAAATTGAAGAAATAACATACTTGTATTTAAAAAATGATCTAATAATTTACTCTTAGGATAAATTGTTTGAATAATTATCCTTTACATGTTTAAGAAAATCAGAAAATAATTATTGGTAATAAGTCCAATTCACACTGTTTAGAAAATAGAGATTAGTTCAATTATTAATTAAAAAAAAAACATGGGGATTTTAAATTGTAACTACTTTTTAAATCAGTACAAATATTAAATGATTTGAATTTCTTTCTTGAAGTTTTTTTTTTAAAAAATAAATAAATCCATAAGCAATATTTATTTATGTAAATAGGTATAGATAAAAACAATGTTTTTGTATATATGTACACAGTGATAAATATAAATACTATTAATTTTAATAACCCACATAAACAAGTAATGTCTGTTTAATATGTAATGCTATAAATATCACATGATCACCATCTCATGCTAGCACATAACTGTTAGTAAACAGGCAAAAACTCTCCATATAGACTAGTTTCTGGCTTGTGGGGATATTGGATGAGTAGGCACTGGATAGGGATTTTATGCACAAGCCTTCTAGCATCCATTGATTGCTCTGGTTAGCACAAGGTGGCACTACTATATGGAGAGTTTTTGCCTGTTTAATGCTATACATGTAATAATATTTACAAAGCAGTAATCTTCACGTGTGCACACTATAAGAATCGATTTTATCAATAGTTAATGAATTACATTGATAAAATAAGACATTATTTGCAAGTTTATTAAAATGACCCTGATTTATAAAGGATTCTTCTAATGTGAAGATACTCCTAAATATTATTATACACACAAATATATGTTCTTTTTTCTTTTATTGTGCACCATTTTATGAGAGTGGTTATCATTTGAAGTTATGGAGTCATATACCAGTGATACAAAACCTTATTGTCATTTTTTTCAATATGTTGAAGTACATATGAGATATAATTGTATGATTAAGAGATCATGTGAATTCAAACATTCAAGGGATAAGCTGAGCACATTAATTCACCAAATTAAGGCTTTTTTAATAATTTTATTGTTTAAAATCAATTCCAGAATCTTTAGATTTTCAATATGCCTCTTTATCACTATGTTAAATTATGCCTGATTTGATTCCCAGCTGAGAATATCTCAGATTAATTGAATTTAAGTATTAGGCTCAGCTCACTATTTGGTGTTTAAATGCCATATGATTTTTCTAGCAATTGATTACACAATTATTTTTATTGTTGCTAAAATTTTGATTTTGTCTTAATTATGAATGATCTCAAATGTTCATACACTTATATGGGCCATACAAAAATTTATACTTGTTTTTTTCTTCTAAGTATCCAATATTTGTTTTATTCTTAAATCATAAATCTACATACTATTTTAGATTTATAGAAATTAAATTTAAAATCATTTTCTCCAACCATTCAAATGTAATAAATAGATTTTGGTGTTATATTTTGTTTATATATATATATATATGTCTGCGAACACACCAACTTTTTTTTTAATGATATTGAATGTGAATATTTTTCATTTTTTTTGTAAATTTTTTTTTATTGATTTTTTAAAAAAAATTTAAATAAAATTGTTTAAATTAATATAATAATTAAAGCATTTACATTAATAAAAGTTTTACTTGTTAAAATGTATTACTGTCTTAATTTACTTTGATCCATAAATTAGATATATTTTTTCTATTAAAACATTTAAAAATTAAGCAGGTAGTCCTACTATAAAAGATACTGATGTATAATAAAATTTCTGTTCAATACATACATTACTATTAAAAATGTATAACTTTCCATGTGATAATCATTGATCACTCAAGTTTACATTGTTTGGGAATGGAGAAGGAAACTACTTGTGTTTAAATGAAAGTAGTCTTTTCTTTTAATATTTTAAAGTTAAAAAATTAGTAGTAAATGCCTTGTAAATATTTCTATCTGATTATTATTATTTTTTAAAAAAAAACATAAATGCTTCAAAACAACTTGTAATCTTTATTATGTATATATACATAAATTTTTATTTTAATTTTAGATTTTTATGTTTTTGGGAGAAAGAGTGGGCGTCTACAGATTTTGGAAATATTTTTCTATTTTTTTATATTTAGCATTATATAAAGTAATCTGTAGAAATCATCATATGCTCCTGCAAATATAAAAAAGACCCAGAGTGAATGCAATGATTATCTTAAGGTTTATGATGATGATCCTTTACTTTAGATATATGCTGGATTATTCCATCTTCTAAAAAACATCAAAAGAAAAAATAATGGTAGCTATGTTAGTATATCAATACATACCAGAAATGACAAAAATCTGTAAGCAATATAATATAGAACAGCTTTCCAATGCCATACTATATTGCAAGGAATCCTAACTTCTACACAATCTAAACTTGAAATGTTGAAAAATAAGAACTGTAATTATGAAATAGCATGTGTATATGGAAGAACTTTGTGAAACTAGAAACTCCATCAAAAATGTTTACAATAACATTACAAAGAAAAAATAGACATGTCTAAGATAGTAAATAATTCCAATGATCATATCATCATTTAAAAAATAGAAAAATATTGGGCAAAGGAGAAAAAGTAATAATAAGAACAGTTAAAGAATTTGTTTGCATAATAATGTCAAATAATCCCATAATTCAACTTAGTATGATAATCCAGAAAACACTCATTAAATTTGTCCTTAAAAATAAAAACGAAACATAAAGATGAGGAGCCTCACAGATTAGTATATAAATTTTCTGCTGAATGTGTTTTTGAAAGAATAGTCTAGTTGTTAAAGCTTCATCTTAAATTCAGTATTCAGGAATCTAAAATTCATCAGTTCATTTTTTATGCTAGCTGACACTGGTTTTAACAGCAAACTTTGAAGAAGAGAGAATAATAATATGACCTAAAATGGTGTGTTATTTATTAACATGTGCTTTAAAGTATTTGGAAAAGTATAAATAAAGTTTTAATTTTTCTAAAATGTTCAACAATTTAATTAGACCACTAAACATCACATGATCACTATCTCATACTAGCACATAATTGTTAATAAATAGGGCAAAACTCTCAATGTACAGTAGTAGTACTCTCAGATCCAAGGCTCCTCACTGATGAAGGCCACAAACTAATCTGGGGATATTGGATGAGTAGGCAATAGATAGGGATTTTATGCACAAGCCTTCTGGAATTCATTGATTACTCTGGTTGACACAGGGTGGCACTACTGTATGGAGAGTTTTGTCTTGTTTAATTCAATTAGACAATGGAAATAATCTAACATATAACTACAAGTGCAAATATAACTTAACCATTTTCAGATTTGCATTTTCATATTTAAGGTTTAATCTTTTAGACACAATTTTGTGAATTTCATGAATAATCCTCAAAAAGTATTATTTAGTTGTTTGGTTTCGCAATACAAAAAGGCCCCATGGTGCAGTGGTGATGCATCCATTTGCAAGGCTAATGACTTGGATTCAGATTCAAGTTAAAAATTTAATTAGGGCTAGAATTTTTCAGGTAGTATACCTAGAAGCAATTCAGTTAATTATCCAATGTTAATCAGTAATTGAATATCTAGTTATTGTTAATTAAAAAGAGTAAAACAAGAAGGAAACTACATAAATCTTCACCATTTAGAAATTGGAAAGTCTGGTTCATACTGTCTTCTTCATGATTTTTCTATGTTAGAAAAGTCTTCACTTTAGAGTGAAATATTTAAAAGCTGTTTACCTAATATAAATACAGAATAATGTCCAATATAACAATGTAGTCAAATACAAAATAGATATGAAAAAATTGTATTTCTTTAGAAATTTTTTATTATTATCAAAAATTAAAAGAGCACAAACATAATTCTCACATACTGACAACTTAAAAATAGAACATGTGAATATTTTTTTTAGTGATTAAGGTATTGGTATATATTTTCTCACAATCATAAATGTATTTGTAATATTATTAATTTTTATAGCATGAAATATTATGTAAATATATTTAGAGTAAAGACATCTCCAAATGTTGTAACTAAATGCAGAAATGTGAAAAATCTTATAGTAATAATGTCTAGTTGTTATACCAACAATAATGGATTCCATTCTTGCCTATAGCCTAAGTTGATATATAGGAAGTTAATCCACATAATATTAATTGTGGGAATGAAATTTAATTCATTTAACAATATATAACTGTTTGGCTCAAATTCATATTCTTAAGATAGAATCGTTAACTATTTATTTTTAACAACTGTGTATAAGATCCTCTTTTTTTGTTTATATGTAATATTAGAAATTTTGAAGACCCAAAATATCTAAATTTATTTAGAGTAAAGATATCCTCAAATAATGTATCTGATTAATGTGTATACATCTATACTGTATATGTTTCTGACAACTAATAATTAACAATTTTAATACATTTTCATTACACTTAATTTAATATTGGATCAAAAAATATTAATTTTATACTTATTATTACTACTATTGCATCAAATGGATACTAACTCTTGAAAATCATGTGATCAGTGCTCAAAGTTATATTCATTATTGCATAAAGTTCAACTACTTTTTGATTACAATTATTAAAATAAGACAAATTTTATTCTGGTTAACATGAGATTTTATAATTTGATTACATATCCACTTATTAATTTTCCTTACTATCTATCTTATCCCACAAAGCCTAAATGCTACTTTGCAATCACTACTGTTTAAAATTAATAATTACCATATCATTATTCCTTACCCAACTTTCACATCTACAGTAAGACATAAATATAATATGAATAATTCTGATAATTGTTTTTAAAGATATATTCCTTTATTAAAATTTTTTTTTAAGATTTTAATTGCAATTCTGAATGAGACTAATTTGAGATTCATCTTGATTGCTGAATCCTTTGAGAAATTCAAGAGAGCAAGAAGTGTTATTAACATCAATATCTTCATTATTAATTTGAAATTTGTCTTAAAATAAGCTAGATCTTCTTTTGATGTACTGTAAAGCAGTGTTTCCCAACTGCCAATCTGCAGACTGGCACTGGTCAGTAAAAGCATTCTTGGAAAAATAAACTGAATCATGTTAATCAAATTTGTATAAATATGAATCAAGATATAAAATTAGTTAACAAATATTTAATAATATTGCAGAAAAATTTTGAACAATATTATCCAGAAAATGGAGATCCCAGGAAACTAAAAATGTGGATATCAAATCCATTTTTAAAAAATGTGACTCAAACAAGTCTTACTCTTAATAAAAAAAGCTATTATTGAACTATTTTGTGACATTATTCTGGAATCCAAATTTAAGGAAACTACTTGGATCAAATTTTGAATATCTAAATAATGACAATCCAGAGCTTAACAAGAAAGCTTCAAAATTATTGTTGAGATTTTTCACAATCTATTTGTACGAAAACATTTTCATCATTATTATTAATAAAAACAAAATACAGAAATTGCTTAGATTCTAATGCTGAATTTTGTTTATCTGAAACAATCTTGCAGTCACAGATGGAAAAAAATATGTGAAAGATAAGAGTAAATTTCACATTGAAAATGAAATACCAATTAATGAATAATTATTTTTATGTGAATCTCTTATTTATTTGTTAATATTCTATACATTTATTGTTTGTAATTTTTTAAGAATTTATTTGTAATCAATACAAAACAAAAATCAGACATGATCACTTTTGCGAGATTTTTTTATTTCATATTAATGTTATTTATTTTACTAATTAATTGTTAATTTTTTATGTATTTATTTTATTTTTTTATTTATTTGTAATCAATGCAATAAAAAAATAAAACTTTTGCAAAACACCTTATTTTATAAACTTTCCAATCTACAAAATTTTTCTATCATTTGTTGGGCCACCAAAGAAAAAAGAAAGAGAAACAATGTTATACAATATATTAAAATGTCAGAGAAAAAAGCTCATGCTCATTTTTTTCTTCAAATTTTTAGTATATTTTGTTAGATTTCAATAAGACATAGCAAAATTCATAAAATCAATAAATTGTTATTTTTCTCTCTTATTAAAACGGGATATAGGGCTTAAAACACTAAATCAAGTAAATTTTGATCTTGATTGGAAGTATCTGTGAAACATTTCATATCTGTTTTATTTTTCTATTCGCTTGTGAAGAAATAACCTAACATTATTTTAGAAATTTTGACAGATGTTTGTAAAGTTTCAACGGTCAGTCTTTATTCTCTCTAAAGGACATTTCTCAGCAATACTATCATAGCAAATAGTAGTTTCATAATATCTGATTATTTCTATTAGAATTATAAAAATACAATTATAGAAGATATCCAGTCATAAATGCCTTCATATTTTAATAATTTAACTAGTATTTATACACTGAATAAGTAGTAAATGTAAATAATATCAAAAATACTCCAGAAGTGTAAGTTAACAGAAATAAAGAAAAGAATTAATAGTATATGTTAAAAAAAACTAAAGTAAAAGTATATAGAAAATTGATCAACAATAGAGATAGTAAAACATTTGTGGAATAAGAAAGATTATAAATGTATAGTAGTTTTTTTAGTTAGAACAATTGTTTTACAGACTAATTGAAATTAGGGAAGAGAAAAATTGAGAAGTGATTAGAGAAAAGATAATCTAAAATAGAATATTTGGGAAGTGACATTAACTCAATGCATAGCAAATGAATTTAATTAATTAGAAGGATCAGATAAGGGTAAAAACTGTCAGATATATAAGCTTGGGTATTTCAGGAGTTAATCTTTTTTTCTGCTCTTGCAAATGTTAGTTTTTGACACCTGTATCATCTGTGGTAAGTCATCACATAACAGCAAGGGAGGAAACCCAGAGACTCGAATCTGAAGGTATAGAAACCCATTAGTTTTAAAACAGATCATTCTGACTTTTATTTATGTTTTGTAAGCCTAAAGGGTTACTGGGGTTTTAATATTATAAAACTTGTAAAGTATTTAACTGAGGTTGTAAAAAGTATTATGTCAGAATGAAGGATTGTAAATGTGGAAAGTAAAATTAAGAGTGACTTTTAAAGTGTTTAGAATTTTGGGAGTTCCTGTACATATATATATTATTGTAATACAATAATATAGTTCCTGTACATATATATATTATTGTAATTGTAGGTTGTCAGATTTTCTATTTTTGAAGAGTGTAATAAATATAATTTTCTAAGATAGTCTTGTTATATTCTTTGAGTGTGTTTTGCAGTTGAGTGGGAAATACACCATAATAAAATGGCACAGTCAGAAATTTAAACCGAATAATAGAGAAAGGAGTATTAATATTGGGGGGAAAATAGGTCAGTCAAGTTGTTTTATAAGTAAATCAATGATTAATAGGGAAATTGAAGGTTAAAAGGTTAATAGGTCAAGCTAATACCTCTAATTCGATTTTGGGAATGCAGGCAAATGGACTTTATATGTACAGCTAGAATTTTTTTTAATGCTCAGTAGCATACATGATAATAATAGGAAGCTAGCCACTATGTTGTGTTTGGCAGGGAGGAAAGCAATATAAATTATTAACAAGTTGTTTGGCAGAGGCAGAGATATATGAGGAAGTAATAAAAAAATTAACATTTTAGCCTGCGACTATCTAGATATATTGCTATGTTGGCACTACAAAATAGATGACAGATGGAAAGAAAGAAAATTAAGGATTTCAACATAGTGTTACATCAGTTAGCACAAAATTGTTAGTATGGTGAATTTGGGAATAGGTAATGCTGAATCAATTGTTATGGGAAATAACTGATGAAAAATTAAGACAGACCTTGTTGACTGAAACAGAATTGTCATAAGAGTCAGCAATCAAAAAAAGGGGATCACATATGAATTAATAAGCAAGCCCTCACATTTAAAAGTAAATTGGAAAAAGAGAGTAGAACATCAGTCTACAAACCTAATAAAAGTATGCTGTCAAGAAATTACAAATCAAATAGTGAAACAATACCAGTAGGGAAATGTTTTTGTTGTGGTAGAACAGGTTATTTGGTGAAGAACTGTAAATAGTTATGATAAAGTTATTTTAATTGCAGGAATTAGAGGTCATTTGGCAATAGTTTTCAAAAAAGATAATGCAAAGAAAAATCAAGATAAAAGAGTCATATCCAAACAGAGGGAAGGTAAGCAAAAGGATATTAATATAAAAAAGAATAGCATATTGTATGGGCAAAATCAATATATGATAGTTAAAATATGTAGCACAGAACTTGAAATAGAGATTGATAGCAGGTCAAGTATTTTGCTGGTGTCTGAAAGACAGTGGGAGGAAATAACAGAAAGTTATAAACTGATATCAAAGTTAAAGATGTAAGCAGTAATGCACTAATGGTAGTTGGAATGATATATGCTCCAATTTCATACAGAGATAAAATATTATTTGCCAATTTATATTGTGAAAAAACAAACCTCACATAATTGGTAGAGATTGGTTTTGGGAGTCAGGGATTAAGATTTTCATTGTGAAAAATATTTCCACCAAGCCGGAAATGTTAAACAGATACTTGGAGTTAATCACAAAGGAGTTAGGATTAATAAAGGCAAACCCATTAGAAGTAGAATTAAGTGAAAACACCTAGCCAGTGGGGGGTAAGCCATGTAAAATCCTGTTTCCTCAAAGGAATAAGGTCAAAGAAAAGTTAAAGACATTGGTGGATATAGGTATGTTAAGCCCAGTAGAAAATACAGAATGAGTCACACCTAGAGTAATGATAAGTAAATCTAATACTCAAATCAGAATATGCAGGGATTCCCAAGTGACAGTGTATAAATAACTTAATAAAGGTGCTTGTCGAGTACCTAATATTAGAAAGGTTTTAGCGAGTTTGTCTAATGCAATTTTTTTTATCAAACTTGACCTTAACTTTGCCTGTCATCAATTTAACAGAAATTATCAAGAATTTTAATGTTAACTACATCATTTGATCTGTTCAAATGTAACTGCCTTTCATTCGGAATTGCTACAAGCACCAAAAATTTTTCAGGTGAAGTTAAACTTATTGTTACAAAGATTTAAAAGAGTAACAACAAACTATGATGATATTTTGATAACAGTAACATCAGCAGATTTGTTAAGATCAAGAATTTTGAAAATGTAAAAAATTAAGTAGGGCAGGAGTTAAGCTAAATCTCAAAAAATGTGTATACAAAACTCAAATTAAAATATCTGGGGCATAGCATTTCAAATAAAATAAAAACATCCTTTAAGTGACAAATCAGGATTGTGAGAAATGCTGAAAGTTTGAAGAATGTTAAGTAGCTTCAGGCATTTTTAGGGCTAGTAAATTTTTTTGAATCATTTTTAAAGAACAAGGCTATGATTGCAAAATTGATTTATTATGCAAAGGTTAAAGATGGGTATGGACATAAACTCAAGATAGAGCATTAAAAAAACTAAAGAGCTTTTATCATCAGATATGCTGTTGGTACATTTTGACAATGAGCAAGAAGTTAGTATTACACAGATGCATCATTAGGGATTTTAGGGAATGATCGAGCATCACTTGGGAATTTTAGTCTGCAAATGTTATGATGGCAATTTTTTTTAGTGGCATATGATTATATATTAAAATATAAATGGGATGTAAAGTGTAATACATCCAAAAATGGACTAGAGAAGAAAAAGAATATGAGATTTGATGAATTGGATTAAGACAGACTGGCCTAAAACTAGACATAGTTATGTAGCAGTAGGGTTTGGTCAAATAGAGATTGGTTATTTGTCTGTAGGGGATACATAGTCATGAGATATAGAGTTTTATATTGCCTTCAGGGAGGAAGAAAGTTTGAAAACTTAAACAGAGAGTATCCAGGCATGGTGTATATGAAAGCTTTAGCATGAAGCTATGTCTGGTATCTGCAAATGAATGCAGATATTGAAAACACATTCAAGAGTGTTCAATGTGTCAGGCAAAAAGTGCTTTGAGTGTGAAATTTTTTGCAACATGGTCAAAGGTAACAAAAGCATGGAAGAAGGTGCATATTGATTATACCAGACCTGTTAATGGAAAAGATTGTTGATAATAACTGATGCTTTTTTTAAAATGGATTGACTGCCGCATAATAAAAAACAATAAAGTATTTGAGGACAGTTTGTTCAATACATGGTTTCTTGGAAGTGATAGTGTCTAATAACAGAGCATGTTTTATAGGAGAGGAAATTATGACAGTATTTTATTATCTATGGGATATATCATGTGTTCACACCACCAGATTAGCTGACAATGTGGTACAGAAAGTTAAAGTAAGTTTTAAAAAAAGAAATGCAAGATGTATTACAAACATTTATGCTATACTAACATTCAATGCCATCTACAGCAATCATTAAATCACCAGAAGAGTTAGTATGTTGACTTAAATTAAGGATTAAGTTGTCAGTGTAGCATCCCAATATATAAATTAGTGTTCCAAAAAGGAAGCCAAATAAGACTTTAGAATTGGTAAGAGATAAATGTGAAAAAATGGATCAGTGGAATAATAGACAAAATAATGTCAAATCAAATATATGTTTTCTGTTGATCTATTTGATGTAGTATCATTTGCCTTTTTTGTTTACTTCTGATTTCTTGACATTTATTCATTTTACTCTCAAACACTTGTAGTTTAATTGCCAAGTTGTATTGTGTTTCTTCATCTTTTATCTTTCTCATGTTTATTTTTTAGAATTTTCACTTGCATCTCTCATTTCTTCTTATAAATGAACATGGCTTTCTTACATATTTCTTTTTATTTGCACCATCTGTCCATTCATATGATTTTTGGTTTAATTTTTTAACTTTTGGTAAAATGGAAGTTATGTTAAAACTTTATAATCAAAAGATACAAGATAACCTGGATACAGAATTTATAAAATTCAAAGCCGATATGGTACAAGAACTTGTAGAAAGAACTGAAAAATTAAAAGAACACATGCATTCACTATCTATAGATTATGAAGCAAAAGAACTGAAGATAAATGTGAAAATGAAGCACAGCCCTAATAATATTACTCTGAATAGACACGGAAAAGTGAAACAAACCTATATAGCTATTAGCCAATTGATGTCAATAAGAAACAGAATAGTAATAAATAATACACCAATTAATGCGAACAATAGTTCCATATCCAAGTTGGTATGGATTAAGATCTTTACAGGAATGCCATGTGATAATCCATTCAACTATTTAAATGAACTTTGAATTTCATAACTTAAGATAATGGAAAAATTATCATTGCCACTAATTATTTGGGTGATGCAGCCAAGGATTAATGGAACTCAAGGTACTGCCATACAGATATATATGATAAGTATGAAGAGGCAATATACAAAGCTTTTGGAGTGAGAAGCATCAGGATAATATGCTACAGCAGATATCTCAAGAAATGATATAAGCAAAGCAATAGAGGAAGCTTATCACAAATTTTGTTAAAGCAGATAGCAAACTTAAGGGCACTTACTGTTTTTTCCTGCCAGACAGCTGTAGTATTCATTTTATAAGACAATTTTCTGGTTAATATTCAACACATCATGTTGGCTAACGTACTATTGAAAGGATGGGAGATCTACTAGATGCCATAAACTAGAAAATGCCTTATCCAGGTGAAAAGAGTCATGAATCTCATTGTACAAGCACTTGTACTATAAATTTTAACAAAACTGATCAGCAGAGATTTTAGTGATACAGCTGGACATGCATGTTATGCACTACCTAAAAAAAGAATGAAAAGAAGTCCTTTGATAAGGGATAGACATGCTTTTTAGTTATCACAAAAAAGAGCCTTCAGAGAAGGTCAGTATCAATATATAGCTGAATGATCTTATATTAATAATCAATAAACTGGATTAAAAACAGCTTTAACATGAAAAGATGACTACAATCTTTTTTTTTTTCAAAGTTTAAGCCATGGGCGAAAAATTAAAAAAAAAAAAAAAATTAAAACTCCCTTTCCAAAGAATGTATTGCAAATAATTCAATTAGAAATTTAAAAAAAGATCAGGCAATTAAAGTGTTATGCACATTAATCAATTTAAATTTGGAATGAGTTGTTAAAACAGAAAGAAGTAAAACATTTTAAAAAATCAATTTTTCTTATTGCATCCATTGTGAATTCTCACTTTATTACAATAATATAAGATCTCCAATACGCTTAATGAATAAAAGGAAAAAAAGCATCAGCATCTAATCTAATCTGGATAACTGAAAAATTGATATGCAACTTCAAATAAATCTGATTAAAATCAAAAACAATGCTTTCAAATTGTGAAGCTGGAGATTGCTAAAGTATATTATGGCCATATACAAACTATTTAATATTTGCCATCAGGAAGAAACTAAATTACAGTTATCTTGCTTTGTAAGTCTTTTATTTAAGAGACTATTTAGGCTTTATCTTAATTATTTTATGTCTATATTTAATATAGATATGCTATATCTTATTTTATGAATTATTTAAAACAGGAAGGAACAGCTAAAAAAAAGAGAGACTGAATTAAAGTTAGTTGCATTTTAGTGCAGCTCCAAGTAAAAAAAAGTATCATTTTGTGTACATTTTGTAAAGAACTTTTCCTCAAGTGCATGTTAACCAAATGTTATTTTATAGAAATTGTCAGTTAAAAAGAAATGATAATAATGAAAAATGTAATATTCATTTTAAATATAATGTATCCACACATAAAATGTCCAAGTGTTAAATAATTGGAGTAAATAATTATTAATAACTTCAAGTTAATGATTTAATTATATCAATCAGATTCATTTGTCTGTAGTCAACCCTGCATTTGATTGTTGAGAATTAGATTTTGTGTAGATGAGCTTATAGTATATATATATATATGCTGTTGTTTGTTCATTCTCAAAGAGTTTAAATATATCTGTATCCATATAGAAGGATTTATTCCTATTTTATTTTTATAAATTAAAGATTGGAATCAAAATGAGCCATTCCTGTAGAAGTCATACTTTTATTAAATTGGGATTCAGACCTAAAAATGGCCATTCCTTATAATTACCGTTGTAGAAAGGTATAGCAGTTACATACCGATGTTAAGTATATGTATGTGTGTAAATTAGGAAACTTGTACCAAATAAATGTCCTATATAGAGAGTTATATTTTAAGTTTATTAATGTCCAGAATTCACAGTACAGCAAATGTACTCAATTCTCTATAACTGTATTAATATTATAATGCAATTAAAGATTAAGATTTAAATCAGCAAAAAAAAAAAAACCTTGGATATTTTATAAGTAATTGTTTTTTTTTTTTGCATAAATATGAAATAAGACAATAATATATAAGATAGGAAAAAGGTTTTGTTAAAAGAAAAGTAAGTTATTTGTCAACTAATAATTATATTATGTAATTAAACAATTTTTGTTATGATCTTTTAGCCTCTTTAAATGCAATATTGTAAGATCTATGTTCATTCATTAGGTGTAACTACTGTTCTTTATGATCTAGCCAAGTATTGCAAATGAAGATTGTGTAGTGGTCATCATTATCCTACTAAATAAAAGGTTATTAAAAATAAATGTGCCTGGTCTATTTCCTGATATTTAAAGTTAGGTGGGCACTCATATAAATTGCATAAATTAAGATATACATTGTACAAGCTTAAACCTGCATTTATATATGTAATGTATGCGGGATTCAAACTTAAGACTTTCACATGACCCACTACTCTCAGTGCCATCTCATATTGCTTACCCACCTGATCACAAACATGTTGAAAAGATAAATAATCACCACTATACATATTTCATGCTAAACCAGCAATCATCAGTTGGGCTAGATTACTATCCTCAACATATATACAATCAATGCTTAGCTTTATATTAAGATAGCCAATATTCATACTTTAATCGACAGGCTTTAAACTATTCCAACTCACAACTCTTCAGCCTTCCATTTCATTGAAAATCTGATGATGGAACATTCAAAGCCCTTGTTAGCGCCAAGGTTGTCATCCTACCCATGTTGACATATTAGTCATTCTGACCCCTCATGTACAGGAGAATAATCCATTTATACATATATATGTAAATAATATTTAAAGTGTAGTCGATATTGAAATAATTGAGAGAGTGCAAATTTCTCAAGCGCTTATGATTACAACCAGCCAATCAAATCTTAAGCACTGGGACAGAGAATTTAATAAGAAAAGAGTGGTTCCACTCTCTTTTTTATCTGTCTTTATATATATCCAAGCCAATCCAAAGTACTTATATTTGAAAGCGTGAATCTTAAATATCTTCACACTTAACTCACTGAGTTCAAATTATAAACATACAGCGTGAAATCTTTCGATTTACTACACAGTAGTTTTCGATGTTATAAATTTGCAGCAATATATGTAAATAATATTTAAAGTGCAGTCAATATTGAAATAATTGAGAGAGTGCAAATTTCTCAAGCGCCTATGACTACAACCAGCCAATCGATGGGCAGACCTTTTTACACACTATTTATATAAATTAATACATTGTACATTGGTTTATCTTTTCAACATGTGTGTGATCAGGTGTGTAAGTAATATGAAATGGCACTGAGAGTAGTGGGTCATGTGAAAGTCTGAGTTCGAATCCCGCATATATTATAAATTAAGAAAAAATGTAAATTATTGAAACATGCTTAATCTGACCATTACAATATACATAATAAAGGGCATATCCCCTTGTTACCATTGACAACCAATCTTCTAGGGCTTATTCAACTCACCCACACTTTGTCAGCAAAGTTTATGGAAAATATTTATTACTAACACTTCTTTCCCTACAATATATATATAGGATATTTTTGAAATTCCAACAGTATTACATCAAAGTTGGATAAAATTAGAAAAGAATGATACCAATGTCATAAATGTAGGATTTAAAATTTCCAAATTAAATGCATTATATAAAATCATCACTTATGATTTTTAGCAAAACTCCTTAAAGTAGTCTTTTTTTAAGTTCTATTTTGAAAGTAGATTATTTAATGTCAAAGAAAAGAAAGATTGAAAGAGTGCAATAACAAAGAATCTATTATCAATGCTTTTAAATTATTTTTTTCTAAAGATAAAAGAAAAAAAAGCTGAAAGATTCAAATATCTTAAGATTTTCCCAACTTTCAACTACAATCTAATGCAATACAAAAAAAAAATGTCAATTACATTATCAACATAAAAACTCCAGAACATTTAATTTAAAGAAATGTTAAAAAAAAAATCTCTATAAATTATATTTATATATTGTAACAATAACTATAAAATTATTTACAAAATTAAATTCTATTTTTCTCATGTTAAATAAGTTCACATTAACTATTTAATAAAATACAACTTTACTCTTTTTCTTTAATATGCATTTAATTGGGTCAGAGCAAGTTTATTGTTAAATATAAATAATTATTAATAGTTTCCAAAATGCTGTTTGTAACCAGACAGAAGAAATTTAGTTCTGGGATTTTTACTGAACTGAGTCATTTGGTTTTATTTTTGATTCACTTATCATTTATATATATATATTGTAACAATTTACCAAAAGAGGGTGGGGGGCATATCTCACTATAGTCAGTCTTAGGGTCTTCGGGTAGGATGCTGTGAATGACATGATGAAGTACCTAACCTATGATCGTATCTACCTCCAATACACATTAAATTTAGATACATTATGGGATAATTCATCCATACCTCACTCCTATTTCAGATACCATTATGCCTCAATATTCAAACTCAGGGAGATATCTGCCTTTGGCTCTCTTCAGGATGAATTTACACTAGATAGCAACTACTGTACCTCTATACAAGTTGAAGTTGATTTAAAGATCCATCCAGACATATTACTACTGTATTATTATATAAGAAGAAAATGTATCTGTGAGTATATATATCCAGTTATAATTTGATGAGTGAATGTGTAAATGATTTTGATAAGTTATAGACTTTTAATGTAAAACAAGTTAACAATGTTTATTGAATAACAAAATAAAAATTCAAAAGTTTTAAACATGATAAAATAATATAATTGTACATGTCAAGAATCTATTCTTACCATATCAGCTATTAAATGTTTTTACTATTCCAACTCTTACTCATGATAAGGGCACTAATTATTTACAAAGCAAAATAATAAAAAAATCTTTTGATAAATTGATTGCAAAGCTGACTAACTAATTTATAATATTGTACAAGTATATCCATGATAGCCTCATTGTCCAGTTCCAGTTATTGCTGTACCATCTTCTTTCGGGACCCCCCCTCTATGTACAATTTCCTAAAGTTGATATGAAACAGCATCAACACTAGAAGAATAGTTTTTTACACCAAAAAAAAAAAGATGAACAATTGTTAATTAACAATAAAATAAAATAACAAACTCTGTCCCATAGTAGTGTGTGTGCTTAATATGGAATAATATCAAAAAATCTTACCTCATTCCATATTATAATGATGATGATCAAATGTCAGGTTACTACAGAGAGAAAGCTGTCATAAACTTTATTTAACATAAAAAATATTTTGTCTAGCTTAATAATCCTCCCACTTCACTTTCTTACTTTCAAGCATGATTGACTTCCAAGTTCTAGGTGTATTTAAGCTACCAAGTAGGGAGATAAAATAAAACTAAAATTTTTACAAACAAATATAAAAAAACATAATACACTTGAGTGTCATTTTATGCGGTAGATAGGTTCTGCAGAAAACCCGCATTAAAAAAGATCACACAAAAATAGACTTAACTTACCTTGCAAAATGGGGGATAGGTTCTATAATTTTCAGAAATTGCATAAAAGCAAAGCAACAAGGAAAAATTACTTTAAAATTTACATTAAAAAAATAAGGAAATAAAGTGTGACTAATAAAAAATTTCAAATATTGGAAAAAAATTAATACAAGACAAAACTTTTTATATATGTTTTATTAACTACAGTATTTAATTTTACAATTTTCATACATATTTTAAGCATTACCACTATTTGACAATATGCGTTTGTGAACTGGTAAGAAATCAGATTTGTGATGTGATGTACAACTAGTGCCACTTTTAGTCTTGTGCTGTGTTAATGGTTTTCTGTCAACAATGTAATCAGTGATTAAACTTTAAGATGATGATTTTACTAATTGTTTATAAAGCTCACAATATCCAGACATATAACTATTTAGCTCTCATTGGAATTTAAGAGATTGTTCATTGCAGTAAACTCTTTCAAATTTCAGCATTTTCTGACTTTTTCTTTGTCTCACACATCAACGTAAAATCTATGATTAACTGATTTTTACTTATCAGAAAACAATAAATTTGTCTTTTTTTTGTTTACTACTGAAATAAATTTTAAATGTTCACATTTTGTTTCTATATTTAAAAAATGAGATTGCAATCAAAACAAAAAGATTATACATCATCTTTAAAAAGATTATTTTCAGTTTACAAAATCAATAAAATATTTATTATTTATTTTAAAAATCTAAAAGATTATTTATTTCTGTTATATCAAACAAAGTATGTTTTAAAAGTTTAAAATTTTTGAATATTTATTGTGATATTTTTATGCATATGTATAAATCTATTATTATTATTTACTCATTAGTATAATTAGGTTATTTACATAGAAGCTAAGATTCTAAATAGAGCTTCAGGCCATATTCATGTTAGCTGCTATTATACAATATATTTTTGGGGAAAAAAGTATTTCAAGTCAAAATAAGTTATTAATAATTTAAATTTCTTGATATATCTAATGAATATAGTGAAATATGAACTTCTATATCAGATTAAAAAAACCTGCATAAAAAGATATTAAGAAAAAACATGAATTGCATAACTTCAAAATCACATTAAAATAATCTGCATAAAATGAGACCCAGGTGTATATAATAAATAAAAACATTCATCAATTCATCTTGGTTAATGTCTATGAGTTTGGCAATAATGTTTCTTATGGGTACAGTCTATCTCTCTTTTGGAACATTCTTCCTTGGTAAGTCATTCATCAATTCCTCAGCAACAAGCTTGAAATGATGTTGGTTTCCATTTTCTGTAGTTGCTTCCCTTCTGGATCCATTTATACACTTAGCATAGGACATTTGATGTTTCTTTAAGCATTTTATAGGCAAGTAGATTAAATCATCGCACTTCTATGGAAAGTCTGTAGAAATCCAGCTCTATGGCAATATTAATTTAGCCAGAATATAATGTGCAGCAATACACAATACATTTACTTTTTTTAAATTTACTATTTGGTATTTAAACAAGCATTTATTTTTATATAGTGCTATGTCTACAATTGTATTACATTCAAATATCAGCCTTTCAAGCCAATTGTGCATGCGCTTTGTGAGTGTTAATAATAAATGAATATTTCCTTTCCAATACAATATATAGTATTTATGCAAGAATAAAATGAATCCACTTATTCCTACAACTCAAATGCATATATATGAGCAAATCTGAAGTACTGGCAAGGAAAGCATGAGGATAGACTACTCACTTTAAATTCCTATTTATGATGTCTGAATTTGCTCATATATAAGCTTTTGAGTTGTAGGAATAAGTGGATTCATTTTATTTCTGCATAAACACTATATCTTGTATTGGAAAGGAAAGTATTCATTTATTATTAATACTTGCAAAGCGGATTCATTTTATTTCTGCATAAACACTATATCTTGTATTGGAAAGGAAAGTATTCATTTATTATTAATACTCACAAAGCGCATGCACAATTGGCTTGAAAGGCTGATATTTGAATGTAATATTTGGTATTTAGTGGTTTATATAATAAAAAAATATGTTATCATTTATATATATACTAGCAATTTTTTACTTTTTTTCCATGTTTGAATAATAGTGCAGTTTTTATTTTTAAATTTTAATTTAAAATCAGTTCAGTTCTTTTGTCAAACCATATGAATTCAAATCATCACACTTCTATGATAGGACTGTAGCAATCCAGCCTTATGGAAATATTAATTTAGCCAGAATACATTGTGTAGCAGTTCAAAATAGATTTACTTTTTCTTAATTTACTATTCGGTACTTAGCGATCTATATAAAAAATTTTTTTTTTATTATTTATATATATGCTAGTGATGTTTTACTTCTTTTTTCTTTGTGTTTGAATAATAGTACAGTTTTTATTTTTAAATTTCAATTTAAAATCAGTTCAATTCTTTTGTCAAACTGTATAAATTTATCAAACTTTCTTCTGGTTAAATGTCAGTTGTAATCTTTTATAATTTTGCTCTATGCATATTATAAAGATGATCTGGAATGTTTGAATAAGTTGTTAATCTTCTCTTGGATTTAAACATTAGATCTTTAAAGGTTGGTTTTGTACAGTTCTTGTATCATTTGAAGAATAACAAAAGATGATGAAAATGAACTGGGTTTGCTTTTATACCCCACTTAGTTTCCAGTGTTTAGTATAGTAACATTTCCATTTCCTTTTCTATAGCTGTAGCTATCCATTGTTGTGTATTATATTGATTGTAGTTAAAAATAAAATTATGTAATAGAATTTTACCTTTATTTTTTATACTTGGTTACCTAGTGATTGGCTTGACATTAGGTCATCACTATGCTTACTAAGTCTACATCTTTATTCATGACATTCAACACATTTATAAATAACTCATTGTTAGAATATATATATATAGGAAGGATTTCTTTAACTGTTTTTTTACTTTTCATTAAAGAAAAGAAATTAATTCATTGTGACATTTATTTAATTTAGCACTTAATAAAGCAAACATTAATTGTTTATATATAAATGTATGTTTACAAAAAATGATAGTATATATACAACTATCTGTTAGTTAAGCTTATGTTTTAACTGGGTTTGATCTGGTAGTATGGATAAATAAAGGTTGGTTCCAATAGCATTGTAAGCTACCCTTACAACTCCTCTATCCTTACAGGATTAAAATTTTATGATATAATCAAAATTTTAACACTTATGTCTTGTATGTATTGATTTAGTGTTGGATTGTCTGTTTTTTCTTTAAAAAAGGGTTATAAAACCTACTCATTTAATTTTCTGATATTTCCTTGACAGATAAGTTATTTTATAATTTCCTAATTCACTATATACCTTACAGTAAAGATTTATATATAACTCCCTTTTTATGATAGTTCTATGGTTTGAACTCAACTGATAATGTGCTTCTATTGCATATGGCACATAGTTAAATTTGTTAGCCTTCATCCTGCTCCCTTTTAGGACTTATTGGACTTTTTTAAGGACTAAATGAAATATTGTAGTGTCCATCATTCTATATAGATCAACTCCTATGTCTCAGTTGGCTCTAAAGCATCCCAGTAATTGCTTTTGCACTTACCTGGATATACTCACATCACAAATTAATGACCCTATATTTTGGGAGGTCATCTCCTTTTCTCTTTTTGCTTCAACTAAAGCTTATGCCTATCTTTTAATTTGCACATAAGTCAAGTATGTTAGTCATATGGATATTCTGATTGGCAAAAATATTGCTTCAAAATATGGGTGTTATATGTACCTTTAATTTCCCCTCCACATCTATCCAAAATGCATTTGGACCTGATTGTTTCATGCTAGTGAATGGTTCTTCACATGGGTGATAAAATCTTTGATATTTTTTCCCAGTGGTTTACTCAGATGGGGCATCTTGATAAAAATTTTATCTCCTATCTTAAGGTTGTGTGTACCCCTTTTCTTATTTTGTTCCTTTATTCAGCCTTACCTATTAGATATCTATGTGCTTTTTGTATATTACTTTTCATGTCAATTTGAGTATGTCTAAACATAAATTGGTACTTAGTAAATAATATTGCTTTATGTCACTCATGGGTTAACTGTGATTTAGTGAAATAAGTAGGTACGCTTATACATACCCTACTTGCTTTTGAACATTTCTTTATTGTGTTTGTGACATCATCAGTTATTCTCTTTTTTTAAACATTATATCAGGGTTCATTCCTTTGGGTTTGTCCAGTTTATGTGTTCAGGTCACAATCCTTGAGTTCAATTCTTAATACTTGATTCTTAAGCACTAGAATTTCTATGCCTGATGAATGTGGAGGGGCCTTTATAGATATTGCATAACTTGTGGAACTATGGACCTTCCTGTTTAGTGGTTTGTGCTGTGGTATTTGCTATCGTAACCCAATAGCTTTCTGGTCATGGAGAAATTTTAAATGCCATAATGCACATTTATAATAATCAAGTCTATTTATCTCATATGCATCTTCAGCATTGGTCTTTCTATTTTGACTATGTTTTTTATGGCAGTGGTCTGAGCTTTTTATCCTGTAGAAATAAGTTACGTCTTGTGTGATTTGATATATAGATATTTTCTGATGAGATTTTCAGTCATACAGGCATACACTTTTACTCAGGACTTTATTTTATTGATAGTAAATATAATAAAAAACAACAACTATGCATATGTATATTTGCACTATGAAATATTTCACTAATTTCATATTTTTCAACATGTCAATAAGGTTACATTAGCTCAGATACCATATAGCACGCAACATGAGGTACTGTATCTATTTTCTTTTTATGATAGATAAATTCTTATACATGTATATTTATGTATGACAACTTTCAGAAATAACAAGAAGAAGAAAACAAATAGCAACAAAAAAGAATCTAATTGCAACCTTTGTTGAAAATATTAGAATTTGAAATAGAAAAATGAATGAAAAGATTTAAGTAAAAGCTTTATCATTTTGCCTGTAATAACCGTACATTCAATATATATATATATATATATATGTGCAAGAGACACCTATCTTTCTCTCTTTTTTTAAATGATTAATAATAATAATAAAAAAAATATATATTTCTAATTATTGGAAATATCCGAATGAATTAATTCAATAATAAAACATTTTTAAAAGAAACTTATGTAGGCGTCTTCATCTTCCCCAGACTGGGTTTGAGCGGGCTTCAATTCAGCTAGCTGTGCAGTGAGGATTTCATCTCATTCGGGCATAGGCAAGGTGGCTTTTGTCATCATCATGGCCAGCTGGAACTGGCGTGAACACATCTTGGCAATTGGGACAGAGAAAGGGTGGGTGGACCGGCTGGTTTTCTACCCCATGGACATTTTAGTGGAAGATCTGGTAGATTTCTTCATATTTTTTATCTGCTATAATACAATAATTATTGTATTAAATGTTCATTCGCTACCTTGAATGGTTCACTAAATCCTTAAGAAATCAAGAGTTCTTAAAAGAACTGTATAATGGATTTCTTCTTAGAAAATATCTACTGTAGTCTAGTCCATAAATTAATCTCTAAGTGGCTAGATGATTGAAGAATTCCAGAGCCAAAGTAGTGAGGTACTTGAATGCCCAAGAAAGAATGAATCCCACAGCACTGACTAAAACTTATCAACCCCACTCATACACAACCAATTCAGGTATCCCCCCTGAGAAGTATGAATCAGCCAATTATTTTAATTTACCTTATCATTTAGATTATAACATTTCTTACCATTTTTCTGATTAAATTCTACATTTTAGGGCTTGATTTGTTTGGTTTCCATCTTGAATACCCAGAACACTTCATTACAGATATCAATTCAAAAGAATTTATATTTTATAAAAAAAAAAAAAAAGATAACATTTTAATTATAGCATTGATTATCAAATATTTTGCTTTTGGTCAGATTTTTGCCAAAGCAATTAACATTCTTTGCTTACAGAATAAAATTAGTTTTTAGAAAAGTAATTAAAAAAATGAAAAATATATACAAGTATGTTGGAACAATTACTTTAATTATTTATTTTACTAATACATTCCGACATGTGATCCATTTGTTCAATAGATTGCTTTTCTCTATTTGAATTTTTCAGAGAAAAGCAAAATACATAAAATGACATATACTGAAAATATACAAAAAAAAAAAAAAATAAAAAATTAACAAAAAAAAGTATGAGTTTATTATATGTTTGTTTGTTTATTTACAATATTTCTGGGTCCATTAAATGTTTGCTTTAGAGTGGTGTGTGTGGGTATTCTAATGCTCAGACCAAACTTCCATTATTAATATAGCACATTTATATATTCGTTGTGCTTAATATATACAAATTTACATGTTTATCTGCTGTAATGTTCTTTACAGCACTTTGTGTAAGGCCATTTGATAATGCCTTGCACAATATATATCATTGATCCACTTCAGGATGAAGGTATCTCCAAAGTCAATCCATTCTTCTCTCTTTTTCACATCACACCAGCACCTTTTTTATTTCATCCATCCATATCACATGTGGTCTCTTTCTAATCTCTTGGAATCAAGTTTAAGATTTCAACTGTTATTTTATTATTATCTTTTTAAGCAAAATTTCCAGCTTAATTCCACTTCAGTTTCTTAATTCTTTCAATCAATGATATCAGTAACACCTATTTATTCTCTTACCCATATATTTTGGTTTTTGATTTCTTTTTGTTACTCCTAAAATGCACCTCTCCATACTTTGAGTAGTCTGAAGTCTCTATATTGCTCTTTTGGTAAGTGTCCAAATCTCAGATCAATAAGTAAAAACTGGTAACCTTTTCAAATGCACAATCATATTTCCATTTAATGGTAATATTATTTCTGCCAAAAGCACTCCAATTAATTTCATTCATTATGTTTCCATCTATAGAAATAATTTGACCAAGATATTTATAGTTGTTAACTTCTTCTAACTTATCATTATCAATATTATTATTCCTTTTTTTTTTATAGAAAATTTATTAAACATTACTTCAGTCTTTTTAACATTTATCTTTAGTCCTACTTTGTTACTTTCATCTGCTAATTCTTGAAACCTTTCCTGAAACTTTAAAGCATTATTTACAAAAACAACAATATCATCTGCAAAATTTAAATGTCTTAAATAATCTCCATTTACTTTTATTCCCTTTTGCTTCCCATGTTAATTCACAAAATATTTCTTGCAAAATGCTGTAAAAGCTTGGGAGATATAGATTTACCTTGTTATATATCCTTCTCAATGTTAATCTTTTTAGCACCATTATGCAATCTAATTGTTGCTGTTGCACTTTTATAAATATTCTTCAGAAAATGACAGTATCCTGGGTCTGCACCTTGATGACTCAAAGCTTTAATCACTTAAGAAATGCTTGTAGAATCAAATGCCTTTTCATAGTCTTCAAATCCAAGCATAATGGCAATTCATATTTATTGGTATTTTCTATAACTTCTCTCAATACTTGAATATAATGCATTACACTAAAAACACTTTTAAATCTAGCTTATTCTTTTGTTTTGCTGAAGTCCAATGTTCTCTGTAGATGAGTTATAATTATTTTAGTTAAAATTTTGTATAGAACTGATAAAAGAGTGAAAGGTCTGTATTTTCTGATATCTTTTTAATCACCTTTTAAAAATATTATTATTAGTACTGCATTTTCCCAATCATCTGATAGATCTTTACTATTTATATTTTTGGTATATAACTTGGCCATATTTTTTCACTTGCTTTTTTTAAGATATCGATTATAATTCAATCATTATGTGACGCTTTCCCCTTCTGCATAAATTTCTTGCATATCTCACTTTTTTAAAAAAATCTTGATTAATTTACAAGATATAGTAGTTGTAGGAGATACTTTTCTTTGATCTTTATTGCTATGTAAATCTTGATAGAACTCTTCCACATATTTCATGATGTCACTTCTTTCTTTATTAATAGTTCCAAGTTTTTTTTCTTATTGCAGAAATAAGTTTTCTACCAATACACTCTTGGGACTTTTATTCTCTTCTATCATTTTTATATAGTTTCATATTCCTGTTTTTCTTCATACATTGTCTTGTCTCAGCAAAAAATTGACTGGCAAATTGCTGCTTTTTTATACCAGTTATTTTTGTTGTAGTTTTAGTTTATGAGTTATCTTCCTATTTTGCATTGTGATCTGTAAAATCCTTTAATTAAGGTAAATTGATCTAGAGTTTTGTAATTAACATAAAAATTCTGGTTTATCTGAAAAATATTTTAATCACTGGTTTCCTGATTGAATAGGTTCTTAAATTTCTGAGCAGGACAGAAAATAAGCAGCAGAGCTATATAAGACCAAATTTTTTTAGTAATTTATTCTAATTCTAATCCATTCTATTCTATTTTAATCTGTTCCATTTTTTTGACTTTGCTAGTCTCTGCTTTATTGTTTGTGCTGTGTATAATATAATTGGCCATTTGAAAAATTAACTCTGGAATCAAAGCCATGTGTGGTTAGGCATCTCAAAGAATAAATTTCTCTCCAGCATAAACCCCTCTTTCACCAGCATATGTTAACTTTGCCTGCCAACTGACCTCAGGAACTAGCTAACTGTGGTATCCTAGAACTTGTTAGAACAAAGCACTTCTCAACAACAACCCTGTGAAAGTATATCAATCTGCCAAACATATATAGTCACTTAATTAACATGTTCAGAAAGTAACCTAGTTGTCTGGACTAATGGTAAAAACTTTATATAAACTGTTATTTTTATTATATATTGATAAGCCAGTAATACAAGAGTGTACCTCATATATAACTTGTTTTATATTTCAATTTTCTTAATTTTTGTTTATTGGTCTTAGTCTTTCATATAGATATTATAGACTATAAATATTCTGGTTTCAATCTGTAAATGTCTTTGACAGTTGACTAGTCAGTCAGTTAATTTCTTTGAAAGTTGAAAATGCTATAGTTTATAGATTTAGGTTTTTTTTAAAAAAAAATAAATTAAACAGAGATATTAAAAGGAATCTTATAACATATTTTTCACTTCCAACTCATCCTTGTTTTCTGAGCAAAAGTAAAAGAGTTTTATAACTTAGATTTAAAAAAAAAATCAGAATTAATATATTTTTTTAAATACATGTTTACTTAATAATGTCTCAGAACTCAACATATTTTTTTCTTGATGTACATGAATTCATTTTATATATACATTAAATGTAGATTTTCTTGTATGTTTATATCATATGTGCCTGAAAGAAACAGGAATTGATGGCCTGTGTGTGTATGCATATAAATGATCTCTGTATAAATACCACAGGGAGGTTTATTTATTTATGTAGCCTTTTATTTCTATTTAGGATTGGTTCTAGGTAAGTTTCTCCCTATGCTCATATTTATTTACCACATGAATAACACTCATTATTACTTTTGCATTGAGTCAAGTTTAGTATTTTTCACTGTTATTATCATAAATAAAAAAAAAAAGCTTGTTTAGAGCTATTAGCATGCTCTTAATTTTACATATTTGTAAGTGCGAGCTATATATAAGTCATGTGACACCTGACTTGTTATTATTATTATTATTATTTTGCTGTTGTGGCTTTAGCTAAATTAAAGAGCTAAGCCTACTAATATATGGAGTATCTGAATTAAGTTCAGGCCCATATGATTTTTTCAGTTGGAGAGCTGACTTTAAAGACATGTAGATGTCTAAAAGTTTCAGATCTTCTTCTAACAATTATCTTTTAGATAAATGCTTTGCTTGAGTTGGTTTTTTAGATCTAATGTCCCAACTCCTCACTGAAGAAACCCATAGGTCGAAACCGGTCTGGGGATGGGGACAATCCAAGATAAAAATGATTTGAATGCCTTCTCTTGTAGTAGCATTTATCATAAATAAAAAAAAAAAAAGCTTGTTTAGAGCTATTAGCATGCTCTTAATTTTACATATTTGTAAGTGCGAGCTATATATAAGTCATGTGACATCTGACTTGTTATTATTACTGTTATTTAACATAAGTTACATAGAGTCTTTTTAACTGTTTGCTACATGTTTCCTCTTATGACTTTAGATCTTGCCCCACATATGAGCTGTGATATAAAAATTCAGCATATGTATGTTTTTATGATAATAAAGTCCGTCTATGCTTAATTAGTAATATTTTACAAAGATATATCCACATATGTATGGAGAGTTCTATTATAATCACACTCATTTATTTAATGAATAAAATTAATTCAAAAAGGAGAATCAAATTAATCAACTGTCAAAGACAATAACTACTTATTTAAAAGAGTTTATACTAACTTTTAATATGATTGAGCTAACAATAATTCAAGCCCATCCATTATTGTAAATTAATTATTATTTTTTTTGTGTTTTACTATTACTATTTCATGAGTAAACAGTGTTGTTAAGTGTTAGATTTGTCTGGCATTTTTTTTACTGTTGTCTGTCCTATCAATTATTTATTTAAACAAGAATATCTACTCTACCTGATCTAGCAGCAATAATTAATTTATATGTAGGTGAACAGCTGCATATAGGCACTCAATGAATATCTATGTCAACCGAAAGAAATATTCTGATGTGACAATTCACTGTGATATATTCTGATGTTTTGTGATAATCTTTGTCAAATCTGTGATCTTTATATCTAAATCCCCTTATCTTTTCCCAAACCCAGCATAAAAAACAATAAACCACTTTATTAATAATCATTTTGTTTATATTTATTCTCCCACAGCTTCATTATTTGTACACTTCTGTTTGCAGGCATTTACATTCAATTAACAGATGCCTAATATTTTCTATGCTTTCCTTACATAATTTGCAGACTAAAATCACCCATATTTTTTTCATTTCTGTGTATATTCTCTTGTTGCTAAAGGTCCTACTCAGGTCTTAAGCAGTAAACTACTTTCCTTGCTATTATCATAAATTAACTGCCACCCAATATTCTGTTTACTTCTATATGTATATTTAAACTCTTTATTCTCCATACTAGTTCTCCATCTCTCCAACTTCCTATTTTTTATTAATGAATCTATTCTTCTACTCCATTCCTTGCCACTATAACCCTCAACAATTCTCCTAACAATCATCCCATCTTTTGTATAAAAATACTGACATGAAATTTTTATCCAAAACTTTTACATACCATATTATCTTTCTTACCCATCTTGATGCCTGTCCTTTGCTCATAACCCAATTAAATACTATTTTGATTATTCTCTTATTATCCATAAATTATAATCTATTGAATTTTCATTTTGCTTTTTGCATCTCTCACATAAAAACTTGACCATCCCATTTCTTCTTGAATTGCCTCCACCCCTTTACTTAATACATCATTACTACAAGTTAACCCTGATACTGTCACTCCATTTCATACAATTCTGGCTACATCATATTTATTATATGAAAACACTGTTAATTTCTTTATCAGTTTCTTCATTTTCTTTGCTTCATTTATCAATTTTTTCTCCCATTCATCCAAGCAATTTCTCTGATTACTTAAGACGATTCCCAAATAGTTATACCTATTCACCATATTTAACTTTCTACTCCCAATAAAAATTATTTCTCTTCTCATTTCCCAGTATTTATCATCATTACTTTTGATTTTTATTCACTAAATTTAATCCCCATCCCTTTACTCACCTTGCACGTCTTCAACATAACTTCCACATCTTCCCTACTTTCTGTGCACAAGAAGATATCATCTGCAAATAAAGGACCCAGTAATGTATATACTCCCTTGCCACTTATTAATGGTATATCTACTCCTTATCCTAGTCTTGCTATTGCTCTCTCCATTTCTTTTAAATATAACAAAACCAAAATAGATGACATAGGGTATCCTTGCTTTAGTCCACCCATTTATAACTTTAACTGATTCTATATTTCCTAATTGATATGTATAGTAATTATTTTCATACAATTTCTTAATATGATTCACTTAAGCTTTACTCATTCCCAAATTTATTAAACTTTGCCATAATCTATTTCTATTTATTCTATTATATGCTTTCTCTTTATCTATAAAAATCATATATAACTGTCTACCTGTATTATATTCATATCTATAAATTGTCTAACTACAAATAAACTACCTCCTATATGCCTATCCAATCAAAAACCTCCTTGCATTTTTCTCACTATACTATTTTCTTCCATCCATTTTGCAAATCTTCCAGTCACCATATATGTGAAAACTTTATATAACACTGACATTACCATTATTGGTTTATAATTTCTCAACTTTCTATCTTTCCTTTAAATAGTAGCCTTATTCTTGCATTATTCCAGCTATCTGGGTGATAATAGGTTTAATTTTGCCTTTCATCATGATCTTTGCTACCCATCCATTTAAGCCTCTTGCTTTTCTACTTTTCATTTTATTCCCTATTTCATTCAATTCATGTTCTGTACACCTAATATTTTCATTACTATACACTTTCATATTTACCACTCTATTCTTCACATCTAATATCTTTTTATATCCATTACATACTTATATAAGATTGTCTTTAAATCTTCTCTAGAGCTATACTCTATTTCCTCATCATATAGTAATACTATTTCTCTCTCCCCTCTATTCCTTCTTTTAATATATTTCCAGAATGTTGTTCTCCTATCCCTTCCACTTTTATTAATATCCAACAATTTACTATTTAATTTCATTCTCTTTATATAATTATCTATTTTAGTCAACTTCTTTTTTTAAAAATATATTTCCCATTCAACATTAACATCTTTTCCACTTTCTTTGTTTTTAATAACACCCTTATATTCTCTACACAGTTTTTCCCTCTCTTTTACATTTTTATCAATTCTCACTTTTCTATTATTTTTATTCTTCTGAATATTCTCAATTAAACCTTATTTGCCATTTTTTTTATTTCATCACATCAGTTCTTATATTCATCCCTACAAACTCTTCCATGATTTCTTTAACTTTTATTTTATAGTCTTCTAACTTATTCTTATCATTCATTCTTCATTCACATTTTCACTATCCTTTTTACTTTTATTACTATTTTCCATCACATTATTAACTATTTTGATTATAAAAAAATATGATCACTATTACATACTCTGTCTTCATTATCAGAAGACTTTAATCTTCTGTATTTTATTCATTCCCACTTTTTCTACTATGACATAGTCTACTATATGAAATATGTTATTTCTAGATCATGTGTATTGATCCTCATAAATATTTGATAAATTTCCAATGCTCAAATTCACTCTATGATAAAAATTCTTCGAAAGCTGTCCATTCTTGTTATCTACAGCAGCAATTTCTTCAATATACCCAATCATACCTCCTATAACCATTATTTTCTTCTTTTTTTTTGAAAACTCTGTGCATACTCAACTAGGCATTCATATATTCTACTGTTTCACTCCATTATAGTTTGACTTTCTCCATTGGTTATATACACTATAGCCATCATCCATTCTTGTCTTCCTAACCTTATCTCAAACTACAAATGTTCTTGACACTTGACAGTATTTAAATATTTTTTTTCCATAACTCATATATTCCTACCTCTTTTTCTTTTCTATTTATACCCTGCCATATCAAGTCTTCCAGTGTAGATTCTTCTTCTTCTCTTAGATGTGTTTCCACTACTGCTTATATCTCAAACTTTTCATTTTAAACTGTTTTAATTCCAAACACTTTTCTGGTCTTTACAACCTAACTACTCTTTTATAGATTCTTTTGATTCTTCCTCTCCACATAGCCAAATCAAGCTAGAGAGGCCTAAGGGTGCCCTCTGTTGATAGATATTCAGTGCAGATTGTACTGTATAGTATATATCATATTTAGTATCTGTGCATAAGAAATCAATAACTTTTCTGTTTAAAATTGTTGACATGTTTTCTTTTCATTTAAAAAGTGTTTTTTTTTTTTTCAAAAAAAAAAAGCTTAACAAAACTGCATTATATTTAATATAATTTATTGTTATTAAATTAAATTAATGTGATACGATGCACTGTGACTTCTTTTTATATGGAGTCATGAATCTCTCAGCCATTATGCCCAGAGAAACCTGTTAGTCACTTTAACTTCCCTTTTCCTTCACCACTCTAATTTTCCCCATATTCTTTTCTATCCTTCTCCATCCCATTTCCACAATATAATCTTTGTCAACTCCATAGCCTTTATATCTAAATTCTCCTTATCTTTTCCCAAATCCAGCATAAAATCCATAATCACTTTGTTTATATTTATTCTTTCACAACTTCACTATTTGCACCCTTTCTGCTTTCAGGTATTTACATTCAATTAACAAATGCCTAACATTTTCTATGCCTATTTTACACAACTTGCAGACTAAACCACCCACATTTTTTCATTTATGTGTATATTCCCTTGTTGCTAAAGATCCTATTCAGCCTTAAATAGTAAACTACTTCCCTTGCCATTATCATAAATTAACTCGTACCCAATATTCCGTTTGCTTCTATATATATATTTAAACTCCTTTGATTCTTCACACTAGGCTTCTATCTCCCCAACTCTTCTATTCTAAGAAATAAAAATTTATAGCGCCCTCTCGCGAGTTAACAAATAAACAAACATTTTTCAACTTCAATAAAAATAAATAATTTAATATATCAAGCACAGAGTTCTTCTTTTCAAAATAGTTCATAAATATCCAAAATAGAAATAAAACACACTAACTCCTTTTTTTAAAACTTAGTATTTTTTTTAATTATAATTTTTATTAAATTTCCACCATCTTTATAACTTTAATTACAAACATACTATAAATTAAACAAATGAATTAAATAATGAACATTTAAATTTTACTATTATTTCTCCAAACCCCACCTTTCATTTTAAGTGTCTGTGCACACATATGTAAAAACAACATATAACGTATATACAGGTAATAGATTGAAACTCTGTCACTGTTTTAAATAATATTAAAGCTCTGAATCAGAAAATAAAAAATAAAATATAATTAAATAAACCAAATACTTTCAAAGTATAAATGTCATAATCATGGTGACCAAAAAAAAAAAATAATACAACTACTTTACTGATAAAAATTAAAAAAAGAAAACATTTTTTTTACTAATTTGAATGCATGCTTATTTTGTGCAATAATCCAAGTCACTTTAATCTTTTGCTTTTCATCATTACTATTCTCACATATTACCTTAACAATACCACAATCTAAACGATGGCCACATTCCTTTTCATGATTATAAAATACAAACACATTTGTTAAATCAGTTTAAGTCTTTTTTATATATTAATGAGTGCTGCACCATTCTTGTTTTCAAAAACTTGCTGATGGGTTTTATTAATGCAATTGTTTGTAGTATACTATTAGCATTCAAAGAGGATAATACAAGCGTTCGATATTAGATAAGTATAAAAATTGTATATATGTACACTATGTGGATATTTTGTATGCACCACAAGTCGTTATTAATATATATTTGATGAATTAAATACGAAATTGGAATTAGATTGGATATAGAGTTCTGAAAAACATGAGAAAATTTGCTACTTAGATTTGAAAATAAAGAAGAACTTTAATTTCTTGTATTATAAATGATTGTTAAACCTTTTAATATTAGAGGGTATGTCATTGTGAGATCTCAACTACCAATGTTACATAAATTTTTGGGTTTGAGAGTGTTTTGCAATGAAATAACTATTTATGTTAGTTTGAGCCTGACAAGATTGAGAAAATGATAAAATCAAGTTTTAATACATGTTGAGTATTTTCAAAATAATATTATGATTGAGAATGAAAAAGTTAGGAATGATAAAAAATGGATGGCACTATCATAGGTAATTTGTGTTGGAAATAAAATTGGGTAGATCTGTGCACATAAGTTCAATGTTGGATTTATGGTACTTATTAATTTAAATAAGTTAATAAATAATACTGAGGATAAAATAGGTATATTGGATCAGTCTAATTTGTGTATGTAGTAGAGTGCAGTCAGTCAGATTGCTATATATACACTTTGGTGACACAAAGGCAAAATTGAGAAAAAGAATGTTGCATTCATTAGTATATAAAAAAGCTAAAACTGTTTTAACAAATGTGTTGGTGTTTTGAAGTCATAAAAAGGAATATATAAGCAGGGTTTTAATCTTGGTATTATTAAGGTAATGAATTTGTGTGGAAAGAAACAATAGAACACACATGATTAAATAGACTTGGTTTATTGCACAAAATGAGTCTGTAATGAATCAGAGAGTCAATAGCTTTCAAATTAGTAAAAAATGGGTTTTTCAAATTTTTAACAGTAAGGTATGGAGGTTGTTTTTTTGGTTTGATGATCATGATTATGACTATGCATAGAAAGTATACTTGGTTCATTTAATTAAATTTATTTTTTATTCTCTATAGCAGTGTTTTAATATTATATATATATGAGTCTTTTTTTATGCGTATTTTTAATGCAATTTTGAAGTTATGCGATTCATGTTTCTTCTTAATATCTTTTTATGCGTTTTTTTATGCGATAAAGAAGTTCATATTTCACTTAAAATAAGGATTTTCCCATTTTATATACATGCATTAAATTTTACATACTTTAAACGCCTATCGGAAAAAAGTTTGGCAATAAATTTAGATACCATAGAAGACTTAAAAAAAGATAATAAAACAGAAGTGGAACCTGTTTGTTTCACAGCAAAAATGACTCGAGAAAGTCTTCAACTTTCTAATCAATTGGAAAGTCATTTTCTTGTCAATGGCATGAATTATGAATGAGCTCTTAAATTCTAATGAGAGCTAAATAGTTGTATGTCTGAATATCACAAGCTTCATAAACAATTAGTAAGCCTCAAAGTTTAATCACCATTTACATTGCTACCAGAAAACCATTAACACAGCATGAGACTGAAGTTGGCACTAATTCTGCTGTTTGTGTTTCCTCTATGATGAATCTGATTTCTTACCAGTTCCCAGAGAACCTGCATATTGTCAAATAGCGATAATGATTAAAATATGTATGAAAAAATGTAAAATAAATTACACAGAAAAACATATTGTTTTGAATAAAATTAAATAGTTAATAAAAAAAGTAAAATTAACAATATGTATTGTATTATAATATCAAAGGTTGATAACAAAATGTGAGCTATTATATGTGATGTATGTGTGGGAGACTTACAATAAAATATAGCAGTTATCTTGGCTCTACTGTATTTTTCTATATTGTTTATTTTATTTATAAATATTTCAGAATGTTTATTTTTATGTAATTCTTTTTTTGCTATTAATATTATTTTTATTGCTTTTACTTCTATTGTTATTAAATCGTATTGATTTATGATTATAATCACAATATATATATAGCACAAAAGAAACTTTTTTTGTTTATAATTTTTATTTTAATCAGGAGTTAGTAATTATTTGTTTTTGACATAATGGCTACAGTAAATTCTCATTATTGTTATCCATATCAAAATTTTTATAGGATGTTTTATTGTTAGATTTTATTAATATATACTTTATGTATGATCTTATAATAGAAAAATTCATGGACTTTATTTAGATTTTTTTTTGCTTAACTTTTGATCCAAAATGCTTGAGTCTGGCTTATTTATATATAGATTTAAGTAGAGAAGGTGGGTTCCATTTTTTTTCATAAAATCTCTGCCTTGTGTTTTGAATTTAGAGTTCCTTGTACAGTCATTATTTCTATCTGATTGGCTGCCATTTAAGCATTTTTAAGGCACATCTGTCAAAGGTTTCAACCTTTCACGTTATTGTTATATCATCTGTTTGCACTTAATAAATTGATATATTTACATTTTGTTAACTTTTTAAAATAATATTAATTATCCCACTTCCCCAATCCCCTAACAATTAGTATATCATCAACATATGTATTATATAAAATAATATCTTTTCTATTTATACATTTATTGTTGATTTTTGTTTCTAAATTATCTATATTATTTTTATTTAGAACTAAAACTAATTACAAATATATAAATAAAAAATATTATACATATAACAATACAGTAATTATTAGAAATAAAAATAATAATTAATATTCTTTTTAAAATATTAAATGACAAATTCAAAATTAAATAAAATAATACCTATAAAGAATGCTGACACCAAAGAAACAACAAAAAATGATTTATTACAGCTATTATGTTAAATAATTAACAATAATTAAGAATTTCAAATAAAAAACATTCATTTCTGATATAATGAAAATAATAGACAAAACGTTCTATTATTTATATATTCTTCTGGGACAATCTATAATAATTATTAATTTATACGTCTAAAAGGGTTGTCAAAGTTGCAAATATATAAAGGATAACATCTCTACATCAAATTATTATAAATTAAATAAATAATAATGAAAATAATGCAAATGCAAAAAAAAAAAAAAGATAAAAATATATTCTATAATAAAATAAATAATAGAATAAAAGTTTATAAAATTGCATAGCAAAGAATAAAAAAAATGTGAATATTTAATAAACAATAGAAGGCAAAATATTATAACATAAAACACCAATTAATATAGTGTCCAAGAAGAAATAAGTATATACTAGCAATACTGTTAGTGAAGGAGTAAAAAATCATAAGACTGCTATAAAAAGACATATCACAAAATCAGTTCCATTTATTTTCTTTGAAGATAGATACTGACCACAAAATAAATCCTCAAGATAATATAAAATCCATTATATATGAAGATATCTAAACTATGAGAAAATATTATTGACTATTATATATTAAGATGAATACAGGCAAAGTTTTTAACACCATGCAAAGTTCTACATCTGTATGCATTTACTAAATTTTAAACAATACATGGAATATATTAATAATTTTTATTAGTCATTCATTAGACTAGAGAATATCCACTATGCATGGAAAATAAAGATATATATATATATATATATATTGTGACCTCAACTTTCTCTGCGCACTATTTCACTTATTTAACCTTAACAAACTCTCATTTATTTCAAGTAGCTAGTCAATTGAATTTTATACTAACTTTAGGATCAAATATACCTGGGCGCCAAATTGCAGCTATAAATTGTAATGCCCACCAGAGATCATCATCATTAGGCATATTTAGGACTATAGAAGATACTGGAGAAAGTAATTAAATTGTCTCTCAAAAAAAATAATAATAACAATAATATTGATAAAACTATTCAATCTATGTGGTCTTAATTTCAATCCTAGCATTAGTCATGCCAATATTTCAGGATAACTTTATAATAAAATTCATAATAATGAGACAACTTTCTTCCACAACTTTATTATAAATATCTGATCTCGAGTGGTAACTACAGAAAATATTATATACATTTCTCATTTATATCTGACTGGAAATAAATCAGTAATTGATGCAGAGAACTCATAATCTATGTTCATAATATAAAATTATTATTTAATTTAATACTAGATAAAAATTATCATAAATAAATCCTCCCCATTTAATTCCATTACTTTATTTTTCGTTCTCAGCATCTATCACTTTTATTAGCTACAATTATATAACACGGAATGTCTGTGTTATGTTCTCTAATCTGAGAATCCCTAATCCTATTTCTCTAAACACATAAATTAACCTGTCAATCGACTATCAATTCCTGATCCCTATTTTAATAACAGTGTAATAATTTTATGATAATATGCTACTTGACTTCCAAACTAGCTCTTAGACTAATATTCGAACTGCTCTTTCTCAAGGTCTAGATCTGTCAAGAGGTGCCCTTATAAGCGATTACATTGTAATGGATATGATCCCAAATATGTTAAAATAAATTTTAATATGAGTTTACTAGTGGGAATCACTCTAAACACCGAGAGCAGGAAAGGGATTTTATGTCTGCTCCCAATATTCACAACATTACAACGAACCAAAAGATTAAATTTATTCAACTTAACTTAACTATTCCCTATCATTTTATTCTATTATATCTAATCTATTGACCAAATTTTAATTAATAATTCTAAATCTATCATATTTTGCCAAAGTAAACTATGGAAGTAGAACATGGACATTAATCATATAAATCGATCAAAAATTACTTATGAAAGTAAAATACGGAAATAAATCATAAAATTAGATTATGCAAATTAATTATGTGAAAATGAGTTACATAAAAGTGACTTATACAAAATGAATTATGTGAATTGAATATGGAAACAATATAATAATGACTACTGCAAATCGATCGTGGAAATAAATTATCAATATAAAATGAATTATGTGAATCGAATATGGAAATAATCGATATAAAAACCAATACTGTAAATCAATCATGGAATCACTTATCAATATAAAATGAGTAATTAAATTTAAATATGAATTAATATTACTTTAAATATGAATGCTGGGTATAGATTCTGGAGATATTTGAAACATCGAAACACAAGACGCAATGTAATTTTATAACAACAATAAATCTTTATTACATTAAAGATAATGATAATAAATAAAAATAAAAACACATTTAAATATATTATTGTGACACCCAAATATATGATTTAGATCTAATAAAGATTATGGTTCGAATACGTTTAAATTAACTAATTTTCTGAGTAACTTATTTATTGTTTTGACCCAATTATTTATCAAAGAAATAAATAATAATAATAAACAAACACAAATGCTTACATGCACGGAATCAGAATTCCGTATTTAACTTTAGGAAAACCTATAAATTCCTACACCCCCATTTTTATTGTAAACATTGTCCATTGGACTCTTCCAAAATAATTTATTCATTTAAATTATTCTAACTAGCAAAGCTAAATAATCATAAATTTCTAAATCATTTCAACAATCAATAATTTTTACTATTCTTATAAAGAAGGATGATATGCCATGAAAAATAAATCTTTTACTGATCTTGCAGATGGGTTTAAATTCAAAAACCCACACTTTTATGTTCATGCCTGTCAGATCTTTACGTTTTTGACCGTATATATCTTGATAGGTCAGTATGTCGATCCAGCTTGACGACCTCAATTTACCATAATTCACAAAAATCAACACAGATCGGTTAGTTTAATTAAAATCTTTGTCATTCCCCAAACACATATACATCTGACTGAATCCTTATCCTGTCAGGGCAACTATTATTCTGTCCCACATAAGAAAAAAACAACTCTTCATATCCTTCACTACCATGCAATATTTTATAACGTGCACACAGCAGCATCTTAGTAAGGGAAATTAAAAAAAAAACCAAACAACAACAACTCCTAACTTCAAATGTTGGCTTTAGCCAGAGAGAGGTCATCTCTTGAGACCTAAAATCATGTTGAGAACTCGTGTCTATACACTTATTTAATATAGGCATGCACAACATTTTCTACAACTTGAACAATAACTTTATTAATAATTCCCTATCTCAACAAAATAAGTGGAGTGAAGCTCAGTCATCTCCTACTGCCATGGTAAATAAATCATGAGACAGCCATTTCCCATCTATGAGGTGGTAAGATAACTCTACCTCAGGAACAACAAGCATTTATTGCTTTATATATGCCCACACAAACATTGATTGCAGCCCAGATAAATGACAAAGACTAACCAGATCCTGAATCAAACATATATGAATTATTTCAATTTTAAAATGGTCAAGCCAACAACATACACCCAATATTTTATTAATAACAGATCATCAACACTTATAGCATAATTATAGTTTTTCATATGACCATCCATATCATTCCTCATATCTAATATTAAGCACAAATTTAAAATTTTGTTAAGAACAAAAAAAAATATTTTATATCATTTCTCTCTTTTCTTTTTAAATTTAAATCTACGTAAGCATTTATACTTCAATTAGATGAAAATCATTTTTTCCCTCTTTCCTTTACACATTTTAAAACACAAATGAAAACAAAATTATTAAATTAAGATAATCTAGTTGTTAGACATGCAACATATTATATAAACAAAATGAAAAAAAAAAACAAATGACATATTATATAAATGAAATAAAATAAAGAATAAATATCAAACATTACGATAGTCTCTTTCCAATGTCTTTTCCTTTGATTGTATTCAGTTCACTTTATTTGGAGATAGCTTATATAGATGCACACATAGATAGTTATTTTTACTCAAATGTATATAAAAATGTGTAGACAGTTATTTTAATCAAAATAGATAAAACGTAGATAGTTATTTTAAATCAAATGTAGCTACAAGATAATTAATAAATTTTAAAAGAGTTCTGTTGATTACCTTCCATTTTGATGAGTTTCTTCCTGGATTTGAATTCATTTGTTTCTTTTTTTCTTCTTTTCCATTTTTAAGGCTCAAATTATAGACAACAGGTAGATTCTGATTACTAAACACGACTTAACTTTTTAACATTATACAGGAGTTTGCTGCAGTTTCTTCAAATGAATTTTAACCAGCCAAATAATTTTATTATATGAATTGGTCTTTCAATGTGATACAATAGTTTGACAGTTCTCTCCTTAAATGAATTTTTAATAAGCCAAAGAGATGGATTGCAGTGTTCAGCAGAGCATATCTTATTAAAAGTTGATTTGTTCATAATTGATTTGAGGAAGAAAAAATGTGCACCACTTAGATATGAATTAGAAATTCATATTTTGGTATACTGTAATACTTAAATACATTATTAACTCTGAGAAAGAAAATTAAAAAAAATTCGGAGAAAACCTTCAGAGATATATTAATTTTAGTTAATCAGTTGTTCTCAGTTAGCAAAAGTTCCCCTGATTCGCTCTCTCCCCCCTTTTTATATTCACTTCAATGGGGAAAAAAACAGCTGTTAACTCTTCCCCCTCCAGGTGGTTCCTCTCAAATCTTAATCAAGATTCCATCTCAGAATGAACAATTGAACTATTTCTTATGTGTCAATTTTGACAACTTTTTCTTATCTTAAACCTTATCTTTTGAGTTAACACATTATCGATTAATTTATGGAAAAGCAATCAAAAGAAAATCTAATCAAAAGATAAGCTTACTAACACTTTTTGGTAAAACAAATGTTACATTTCTTTTGATCTAAATAATTTCTTATTTAGATTTACATTTTAGAGTTAGAAATAATAAATCAGAACAGATTCATTTATTTTTCCCTTTTCACACTTATCATGAAATAATATAGAAAATTATATCAATTTCTATAAAGGAAAGAAAAAAAATCAAACCCATATATCTGTATTACACACACATACATGTGCAGACCATTCAATAGAAAACTGCTTATTCAGACTATATGAACACAAAATATCCATTATAATTTTCTAATAATTACAAGCATAAAATCAATTATAACCTCTGATAATCATAAACATAAATATCCATTATGATTTTCTATAACTCTAAACTTATTCTCCTGAAAAGAAACTGTTAACTAAAGCCACTGACAATCAATTCAATTTTAATTCTCATCAACTTTTTAGCAATCAAAATGTATAAGACTTTATTTTAGCCATATAAATATTTATTTCTCAAGTATTATATTGGTAGATTATTATAGCAGCATACAATAAAAAAATCAATCACCCCCCCTGCATTAAATAATGCTAGCTACATTCTATACAAACAAAAACTGTCTCTATATATGTTACTTTTTTAGCTATCTAGTTACTGATTTCTCCAATAAAACCTTTTAACTTTTCCTACATTCAAAAAAAAATAATTTTTTTTTTGCCTATAATTAGTTTCATTTTTTATAATTGGGTTATAGATGAAATAAACCAAAGGTCACAATATATATATATATATATATATCAAAATACAGTACAATTTATATAAATTATATTCTTTTAGAAGTACTTTCGACTATACACTTTGTAGTCTTTATCAACTATATAACGTTGAATAATCAAAACGAGACAACCCTTAACAATACCCATAGTTCAATTCAGATTTGCCACAATTCTGTTATCTTAACATTTGATGACTGGCGATTCATTAAAATTTGACGATTTCTTGAAATCAACATAGCCTCTTTTATTTTACGTTTATTATGACAACGTTCAATTTGAATAATTTTCATATTTTTATAATCAAATTTAAATCCATATTGACAAGATTTATTATGATCAAATATAACAGATGATGAAGGTTTATTTACATCTGTTCCATATTGATTCTCTTTTTGAATTCTATTATATAAAAGCATATGTTCTTTTATTCTCTTCTCAAATGTACACTTAGATTCACCAATGTATTGTATGCCGCATCCACATATCAATCTATATATAATAGAATTTTGATTAAACTTTGAATTTTGAATTTTAGAATTATTAAGCAATCTATTTATGTTATTTGTAGAGAAAAAAGCAATATGACACAAACCATTATAAATTTTCCTAATAAACTTGACCTGCTCATCTGATATAAATGGCATTGAAATCCATTTCATTTTGATATTTTTATTTTTAATTTTATTATAGTGTTGATTTCTTTTAAATCCTTTAATAATATTAGCAATACCATTTTTCAGTATATAAAACACATACACAACAAAGTACCATATGATCCCAGCTTATACAATACTTTTAAACAGAAAAATATTTTTTTTATTCAAGTTCTGCTGTCTAGCATAAGTTTCAGTAATCAATAAATACCAAATAATAGTGCTTAGGAAATTCCTACCAAGTGCTGCTCTATTCATATCCTCAGAATAGTTTCTACCTTGTGGCTTTCATCAGAGAGATTTGGAACTGGATTGAATAATCCTGGATTTTTACATTCTGTTCTTTTTTGTATTATTATTAAGCTATCAACCTGAAAGTGAAACATACTTTGATGTTTATAATCAAAGCCAATGAACAGACTGGGATATTGATAGTAAATAAAGAAAGGAAAAGAAGATTGTTGAAGAAAAGATACATTACATTCAAAAAATCCATGTGCACCAAATCCAGATTCCTCACTGATAAAAACTATTAGTTAGAAACTACTCTGGAGGTATGATTATGACAGTACTGGGTAGGGATATATTAAATATTACCATCTGGTATATATTGATTGTTTAAGCTTGCGCTAAGTAGCAGAACTGGAAAAAATCAAAATAAATAACTTGATTGTCTTGTTGTGCTGATGTGGCTGATTTGATCTGCAAGATAAGATAAAGTTTTATATATTTTTAATATCATCTGGAAACATTTATGTTGCTGATGAAATTTTTTTAGTGAATGGATGAAAAAATAAAGTTGAAGTGTAGAGGGATAGATTTAATTGGATTTGAAAAAATTGAGAAAAATATTGCTAATGTTTGGAAAGTGAGTCGATAGACCATCTTAAATATAAAAGGAAATTTTGTGTGTGTGTTTACTGCAAGAAGGCTTTAAAACTAAGTCATTGATAAGATTAGTTGGCTTTTAGTAGGTTTGCTATTAAAGAATTTTTCAATTTAAGAAAGTGATTTATTTGAGAAAAAGGGTAACGTTTGAGGTGTAAGGTTAGTGGTGCATGTGTTTATCGATTATCTTTTTTTTTAAAAAGGTTTTTTCCTTTTGTATAAAGAGGTTTGAAGTGTAGTAAAAAATCATAAATTTAAATATAGAGTAGGAGAATTGAAAAATAAAGAAATATGGATTGCATTTGAATCCCACAATTATATACAATTGTCAGAAGGAAATAAGGCATGCATTGATAGAGTTTACCATATGTGATGTTTTCCATTTGAAATGCTTAAATAAGACTAGGAAGGATGTAAAAAGTGTATGGTTGTGTTGATCATCTATAAATGTGATAAAAAAAGTGAAAAAAATGGTTTCTAAGTGTAAATAGTTTAAAGAAAATGTCAGGACATGCAGTTAAAGTTATGGATGACAAAATAAGTAGTGCAATGGAGATAGTTAGGCAAAAATACGTAAAATAAAGGAAGAAATAAAGAATATAGAAGTAAAATTAAAAGCGTTAGAGATGAAGTGTGAGCAGATTAAGGAATTAATGAATAGAAATAATAAGGAAAAAATAGATAAGGAAATCCAGAAGGTGGAGAGAATGTTATATGGATGAAGTAGGAAAAGTATTGGATGAAGTAGGAAAAGTAAACTATTAAATAGTAATGAGAGAAGATTTGCTAATTAGAGGATGTGATGTAATTGCAAGGGAAAATAGGTATATAAGAGTATATTTATCTGGAGTTAGAATTAGGGATGTTACAGATGAAGAAAAGAACAAAGGAGTAGATATGTTTATGTTATGGTAAGATCAAATAATTTGTCAGAGCTATTGGAGAGAGTAATTGATGAATACAAAGAATTGATTACTAATTTGAATAAGATTAAAGAAAGAGTAGGAGTAGTTGGATTACTATTAAGATTTGACAGTAAGTATAAATTAGATAGAGCATATTCTATAAATGAGAGATTGAAAAAATTATGCAAGATTAAATAATGCTATGTTTGTGGTTATGTGGGATTTTTTTTATTAGTAAGATAGAGTTATATAATAAAGATGGATTGTACTTAGCAAAAGAAGGAAGTGGAGCATTAGTGGGTTTGATTTATGAAAAGTATTATACTTTGGGAAACTTATAAGAGGGGTAGGGATTTAAATTACAGTATTATAAATAAGAAGATTAAGAATGGATGGGATATCAAAAATAATTAAAGGGTAGCTGATTTAGATATAAATGTAGATGTGAGTCTGTAAAACTAAACAAATTTAATAGAGAAGAAAGAGTCAAAAGAATTTATGAAAGGGTAATAAGAAAGAAAGAAATTGTTAAAATTGGATATTTGAATATGCAAGATGGTAAAAGACCAGAAAAGTGGCTGGGATTAAACAAAGCAGTTAAAAATGAAAAGCTTGAGGTATTAGCAATAGTGGAAACACATCTAAGAGAAGAAAAACCTACACTGGAAGACTTGGTATGGCAGGGTATAAATATAAAAGAAAAAAAAAGGGGTAGTTATATAGGAGTTATGTCAAAAAAAAAATTTAAATACTGTAAAGTGTCAGGAACATTTGTGGTTTGAGATAAGGTTAGGAAGACAAGAATGGATGGTGGTTATAGTGCTTATGGCCACTGAAGATAGTCAACTATAATGGAGTAGAACAGTAGCATATATATGAGTTCATAGTTAAGGTTATACAGGGTTTCAAAAAAAGGGGGAAGAAAATAATGGTTATAGAGATATGAATGGGCATATTGAAGAAATTGATGACATTGATAACAAGAACGAACAAATTTGAAAATTTTTTTGTCAGAGTGAATTTGAGCATTGGAAATTTATCAAATATTTATGATGGGAAATACATATGATACTATATTTTATACAATATATTATGTACTAGTAGAGAAAGAGAGAGCGAATAAAGTACAGAAAATTAAAGTGTTTGATAATAAAAAGAGAGTATGTAATAGTGATCATAATTTCTATAATAGAAATGGTTAGTAATGTGATGAAAAATAGTAATAAAAGTAGAAAGGATAGTGAAATATGTGGATGGATAATGAATGATAAGAATAAATTAGAAGAATATAAAATAGAAGTAGAAGAAATCATAGAAAAGTTTGTTGGGAATAAATATAAGGACTGGTGTGGCAAAGTAGAAAAAGTGTCTAATAGAGTTGTTAAATTTTTTTTAATAGAGTTTTAGGTGAGAATATTCATAAGAATAAAAATAATAGAAAAGTAAGAATTAGTAAAAGTATATAAGAGAGGACAAAAGTATGCAGAGAATACAAATGTGCTATTAAAAACAAAAAAAGTGAAAAAGATGCTAATATTAAATGGGAAAACTATTTAAAATAAAGAAGTTGGTTAAAATAGATAATTATATAGAGAGAATAACATTAAATAGTAAATTATTGGAGGATATTAATAAAAGTGGAAAAGATGGGAGTAAAAAAATTTGAAACTATATTAAAAGAAGGAATGTAGGGGAAAGAGAAATAGTATTACTAATGATGAAGAAACAGCTCTAGAGAAGAATTAGAGACCATTTTAAATAAGTACATAATGGATATAGAAAAGATGTTAGATGTGAAGTATAGAGTAATAAAAAAAACATAAAAGCACATTGTAATGGAAATTTTAGTTTTACAGAAAATAAATTGAATGAGACAGGGAGAAAATGAAAAGTGTAAAGGCAAGTTTAGATAGATGGGCAGCAGAGATGGTAATAAAATTTGGGAAATAGGGCAAAATTAAATCTATTATCATGTTTTAATAAGATACCACAGAAGAGAGAATTTCCAGATAGCTGGAATAATACAAGAGTGAGGCTATTATTTAAAAAAGGGTAGTGACCATAGAAAGATGAACAATTAAATACTGATAGTGGTAACATCAGTGTTATATAAAGTTTTTGCATATATGATGGCTGAAAGAATTGCAAAGTTGATTGAAGAAAATAATAGTGGGAGAAATGCAGGGAGGTTTTTGATCAGATAGGCATATAGGAGATAGTTTATTTGTGGTCATACAACTTATAGAAATGAGTAAGAATATAGGTAGAGAGTTATATATGGTCTTTATAGATATAGAGAAAGCATATGATAGAGTAAATAAAAATAGATTATGGTTAAGATTAGTACATTTGGGAATGAATGGAGCTTGAGTGGATCTTATTAAGAGATTGTATAAAACTAATTATATATTAATTAGAAAATATAGAATCAGAATTAAAAGTGGGGTGGGACTAAGGCAAGGATGCACTATGTCACCTATTTTGTTTTGTTGTATTTGAGAGAAATGGAGAGAGCAATAGAACAACTAGGAAGAGATGTAGAGATACCATTAATATATGGCAAGGGAGTGTATATATTAACAGATCTTTTAATTAATGATATCCTCTTGTGCACAGAAAGTAAGAAAGATATGGGTTATGCTGAAAACATGTGCAAAGGTGAGTAAAGAGATGGGGATTAAATTTACTGAAAAAAATCAAAAGAAATGATGATAAATTCTGGAGAAAGAGAAGAAAAAAAATTTTTATTGGGAGATATAAAGTTAAATGTGATGAATATGTATAACTATTTTGGAATCATTTTAAGTAATCAGAAAAATTGCTTGGATGAATGGGGGGAAAAAAGATAAATGATGTAAAGAAAAGAAAGGGACTGATAAGGAAATTAACAGTTTTCATATAATAAATATGATGTAACTAGGGAGTGGCAATAGCAGAGTTATGTGTTAATAAAAAAGTGTTAGATTATTTAGAAAAAATACAAAGAGAAGCAGAAAGACACACATTAGATGAATTGTGTGGATGGCAAAGGAAGCAATTCAAGAATAAATAAGATGGTCAAGTTTTTATATGACAGATAAAAAGCAAAATAAAAATGTTCAGTAGATTACAATTTATGGATAATAAAAGAATAGCCAAAATAGTATTTAATTGGATTATGAGTAAAGGACAGGCAACAAGATGAGTGAGAAAGGTTATATGGTATGCAAAATATTTAGATAAAGACTTTATGTCAGTATACTTGTATAAAAGTTGGGTGATTGTGTTAGAACAATTGCTGAGTATTTTCAAAGAATGGGATAGAAGAATAGATGCATTAATAAAAAAAGGGAGTTGGAGAGATGGAGAACTAGTATGGAGAGTAAAAAAAGTTTAAATAAATATAGACGTAAACAGAATATTGGGTGTGAGTTAAATTACAATAATAGAACATAATGTAGTTTACTGTTGATCATTAGCAGTAAAGGAATATACACATAAATGGAGAAATGTGGATGATTTAGTCTACAAGTTCAGTAAGGAAGGCATGGAAAGTAATAGGTATCTATTAATTGAATGTAAATGCTTACAAGCAGAAAGGGTACAAATAATAAAGTTGTGAGATAATACATATTAAACAAAATGATTATACAGAAAGTGAGTTCTTGGTTTTTATGCTGGGTTTGGAAAAATATAAGGGGGATCTAGATATAAAGATCATAGAGTGGACAAAGATAATGATGTGGAAATGGAATGGAGCAAGATAGAGAGGAGTATGGAAAAAACTTAGGGTGGGTAATAGAAAGGGAAGCCAAGATGGCTAATAGTTTTCTTTGGACATAGCGAATGAGAGATTTCTGACTCTGATAAAGAAGAAGCCATAGTACATTATCACATCGCAAATGAGGTTAGAGGAATTTACTCTGAATTAAAATGTTTATATGAGACTAGTGACATTATATTTTTATTTAGATATATTAATTAGAAATGTAGTTTTATTTAGAAACATTTATTAGAATAGAGGGATAAAATATTACATGAATTAATTTATAATAAATTTTATTATCCCATTATAAGAGTGACAGTTCAATGCTGGAGGTATATGTAAAAAAGAATGTTTATACTTAGTGAAGGATAGAAAATAGTTTTGTTTTTTTACAGAAAAGAGTATAATATAAACTGGCTAGAGATATAACTAATTAAAGAGAATTGGAGTTTTTTTATAGGAGAAAAATTATATTTGTTGCAGGTAGAGACATATTTGTAGGATAAAGAATTGCATTTTCAGAAATGGGAATGGAAGGGACCAAATAAATTTGTTAAGGATGAGAAATTCTTAAAGAGGACAACTTAGAAGGAAATTTTTAAAAAACATGTGGATCAGATGGAAATTTGATAAAGAGAAATAAATAAATGTGGGTATAATATATTTAGCTATTGGAAATGGGAAGGATATGAAAGAATGAATTAAAAATATTTGGAAGTTCTTTTTCTTTCTCCGCAGGTGTACCACCTGGTGTAAGCTTTATTTAATGAATGGATGGCAATGTTTATTAAATCCTATCCATTATTATAGTTTGGGAAACTAATAAAGGGGGATAGGGTTTTAAATTGCGGTATTATCATAAAGAAAAAAAATGGATGGATGGGATGTAAGAAATAAACAAAGGCTAGCTGATTTGGATATAAATGTAGATTTGGAGAGGCAATGCCATCTGTAAAATTAATGGTAAAAAAAGTTACTTATAAGTGTAATGGAGCAAAAAAGAGTCAAAATAATTTATAAAAGAGTATATAGGAAAGAAGAAATTGTTAAAAATTGGATATTTAAATATGGAAGGTCATAGGAGACTAGAAAAGTGGTTGGAATTAAACAAAGCAGTTAAAAACGAAGAGTTTGAGTATTAGCAGTAGTTGAAACATATCTAAAAGAAGAAGAACATATTGTGGTTTGATAGGGTATAAATAAAAAAGATAAAAGAGATGATGGTATAGGAGTTATGTCAAAAAAATATTTAAATACTGTTAAGTGTCAAGAACATTTGTGGTTTGGGATAATATTAGGAAGACAAGAATGGATGGTGGCTATAGTGTATATAGCCACTGGAAATAATAAAACTATAATGGAGTGGAATAGTGTCATATAATAATATCTAGTTAAGGGTATATAAAGTTTTAAAAAAAGGGGAAGAAAATAATGGTTACAGGGAATATGAATGGGCATATTGAAAAAGTTGGTGACATAGATAACAAGAATGGACAGCTTTTGAAGACATTTATCAAAGAGGGAATTTGAGCATTGGAAATTTATCAAGTTTTTATGAAAGACAATACCCATAGTCTAGAAATAATATATTTCATACAATCAGAAAATGAAAGTGTTTGATAATAAAGAGAGAGCATGTAATAATGATCATAATTTCTTTATAATAGAAATGGTTAGCAATGTGATGAAAAATAGTAATAAAAGTAGAAAGAATAGTGAAATATATAGATGGAGAATAAATGATAAGAATAAGTTAGAAGAATATAAAATAAAAGTAGAAGAACTCATGGAAGAGTTTGTTGGAGATGAATATACGGACTGGTGTGGTAAAGTAGAAAAAATGGCAAATAGTGTTTTAGGTGAGAATATTCCAAAGAATAAAAGAAATATAAAAGTGAGAGTTAGTAAAAGTGTAAAAGAGCGGGAAACACATGCAGAGAATATAAGTGTGCTATTAAAAATAAAGAAAGTGAAAAAGATATTAATGTTAAATATGAAAAGTATTTTTAAAAAAGAGTTGCCTAAAATAGATAATTTTATATAGAGAATGAAATTAAATAATAACATGTTGGAGGATATTAATAAAAGTGGAAAAGATGGGAGTAAAAAATTTTGGACATATATTAAATAAAGGAATATAGGGAAGAAAGAAGTAGTATTACTAGTTGATGAGGGAATAGAGTGTAGCTCTAGTGAAGAATTGAAGACAATTTTAAATAAGTATGTAAGGAATATAGAAAAGGTGTTAGATGTGAAGGACAGAGTGTTAACAAACATGAAAGCATCCATTGATTGCTCTTGTTAGCACAAGATGGCACTACTATATGGAGAGTTTTGCTGTATTTTGAAATATTATATTTACAGAAAATAAATTGAATGAAGCAGGGAAGAAATTGAAAAGTGGAAAAGTAAGAGGTTTATATGGATGAACAGCAGAGATGGTGATGAATTTAGGAAATAGGACAAAATTAAACCTATTATCATGTTTCAATAAGATGGTGCAGAAGAGAGAATTTCCAGATGGTTGGAATAATACATGAGTAAAGTTACTATTTAAAGGAAAGGGTAAGGATCATAGACAGTCAAACAATTACAGACTGATAGCAGTAACATCAGTGTTATATAAGTGGATAAAAGAAAATAATATAATGAGAGAAATGCAAGGTTTTCGGTCAGATAGGCATATAGAAAATAGTTTATTTGTAGTTAAACAACTTGTAGATATGAGTAGGAATACAGGCAGACAGTTATATATGGTTTTTATAGATATAGAAATGGCATATTATAGAGATAAATAGAAATAGATTATGAGTAAGTTTAGTAAATTTGGGAATGGATGGAGTTTTAGTGGATATTATTAAAAAATTATATGAAAATAATTATTATAAATATCAATTAGAGAATATATAATCAGTTAAAGTTAAAAATGGGATGGGACTAAGGCAAGGATGCTGTATGTTATCCATTTTGTTTTTGTTGTATTTGAGAGATTTGGAGAGAGCAATAGAAATACTAGAAAGAGGGATAGAGATATTGTTAATAGGTGGCAAGGGAGTATATACATTATCGGGTCTCCTGTTTCCAGATGATATTTTCTTCTGCACAGAAAGTAGGGAAGATATGAAAATTATGCTGAGACATGTGCAAGAATGGGTAAAGAGATGAGGATTAAGTTTAGTGAAGAAAAGAGAAGATAAAGAATTTTTATTGGGGGATATAAAATTGTATGTAAAGAATAGGTATACAATATTTGGGAATCATCTTAAGTAATTAGAGACATTGCTTGAATGGATGAAAAAAAATTGATAATGAAGAAAAGAAAGAAATTTATAAAGAAATTAATAGTGTTTTCATATAATAAATATGATGTAGCTAGAATTGTATGGAAGGGAAAGGTAGTAGCAGGGTTAACTTATGGTAATGATATGTTATATGTTAGTAAAGGGGTTATTAGATTACTTAGAAAAATTACAAAGAGAAGTAGGAAGACATGCATTAGATGCAGATATGTGGATATCAAAGGAGGCAACTCAGGGAGAAATGGGATAATCAAGTTTTTATATGAGAGATACAAAAGGCAAAATGAAAATGTTTGGTAGATTTCAATTTATAAATATTAAGATAATAACAAAATAGTATTTAATTGAGTTATGAGTAAAGGGTAAGCAACAAGATGGGTGAGGAAAGTAGCATAGTAAGTAGAAGATTTAGATAAAAAAAATTGTCAGTATATTTATACAAAAGATGGGATGATTGTGTTAGGGAAATTGTTGAGTGTTATTGTGGCAAGGAATGGTATAGAAGAATAGAGGCATTAATAAAAATAGTGAGTTGCAGAACTAGATGGAGAGTAAAAAGCATTTAAATATATATAGAAGTAAACAGAATATTGGGTGTCAGTTAATTTATGATAATAGCAAAGAAAGTAGTTTACTGTTTAAAGCTCGAACAGTATCTTTAGCAACAAGGGAATATAGACATAAATAGAAAGTCTGCAAGTTATGTAAGAAATTCATAGAAAATATTAGGCATCTGTTAATTGAATGTAAGTTGCTACAAACAGAAAGGGTACAAATAATGAAATTTGTGGGAGAATAAATATAAACAAATTGATTATACAGAAAGTAGGTTTTTGGTTTTTATGCTGGGTTTGGGGAAAGATAAGGAAGATTTAGATATAAAAGTCATAGTATCAACAATGATTATGTTGTGGAAATGGGATGGAGCAGGATAATAAAGAATATGGGACAAATTTAGGCCAAAGAATGGAAGAAGAAGGTAAGGTGGCCAACAGGTTTCTCTGGGAATTGTGCTGAAAATTTCCTGAGTCCGATAAAAGAGAAGCCACAGTGCATCATATCACATCAATAATGCTTTATCCAATGACAATTTTAAACAGTGAGAAGCTTTTGGATTTGAGAACAGTGCACCTGAATTTTTTGACTTCAATGCATCTTACTTCTAGCAGTCATCTTTTATTTCTTTATTATATTATCAAGATACTAGTTCAAATTGAAAATCATGTTAATGTTTTCAACCCAAGTGAAATTGCTTGTATAGTTATGTAGATCTGAAATCAGTTTTGTATCTATATATTATAATTACCTTAGTTTTTTAATATCTATCCTTATCTTTATTCTTTGGACAGCATTGACATAAATCTAACGAGACCCTGCTTGCATCATGCTGTTCTGCAGAATGTTCTTTTACTTTTACATTTATGCTGAACAGTATGATGTAAGCAAGTCATGTGATGTCTTATTGATTTTTAATATTTGAAAGTGTTTTTATAAAGATATATGCGAGTAAAGAAAGGGTAATTATGAAATATTGATTATAGGTGATATGAATGATCATATTAATGAAGTTGTTTGAGTAAGGAATATGTATGAGCATTATTAAAAAGACATTTAGAAAGATTAAAATTTAAAGATGTAAATTATGATATATTTGTCTTAAAGAAATGGATAAATATTGTTTTTAGGAAGTTTGCTAAATGAAAAAAGGATTATACAAAGAATTGAAAATTGAGGAAAAACTACCAAAAATAAAATGGAATTAATATATTTGGAAAATTTCTCATATAATAAATAAGAAATGTAGAATTATTTGAAAAGAAGTAATGGTATCTGCTTTAACATTTGGAAATAATGTGCTTTGTGTTGGCCAGATAATTTGGATATTTTAAGCCATGGAGATGGATTATGGACAACAAACATAAAATTGAATGATCTTCTTTTTCAATGAGAGAAAGAATAAATAAATTTAAAATGTTTGGGAAGATTTTAATATATGAATGTAAATAGTGCTCAATTGGCTTATGTAGAATGAACAGCAAAAAATATGAACAAAAGAGATTTTACAATATGCAAAATTAATAAATAGACCATTTGTTTCCATATAATCATATAAGAAATAGATAAATGTATAGAGAATACATTGCAAGCATAAGTGTGAAAAGAGAATAGATAAATTAGTTAAATAAAAAGAATTAGTCTTCAGTGAAATGAATAAAAAAATTAGATTGAACTTATATAAGAATAAAAATTATATAAAATATGTAAGGATGTATGATATTTCTACAGGGAGATTATTGATATTTTTTTAATTATTATTATTATTATTATTTTAATTATTGATTATTGATATTTGATGCAAGAACAGAGGAAGAAGGCAAATATGGAATAAGACTTTGGATTGTAGATGTAATTTATGTGGTTATGGGAGAGTATAAACATTTATTTTTAAAGGGTAGGAGATTGAAGAAATTGTCCGAAATATAGAAGTGAGGATAGGATAATAGAATTATTGAAATAGCCTTTAATAAAATGTGTAAAAAGAAGAAGAAAAAAAGAGCCAAAAGTAAAAAAATAATTGAATAATAAGAATAAAAAAATAATGAATTTATTGTGGCATGTAAGAGTTTTGGAAAGAAGGAATATTTAACTTTATTGGCAGGGTTTCTGAGTATAAAACTTATATACAGAAATTTTCAACTTCATTTAAATAAAAGATAATCTAGACCATACTAAATACAAGTGCAATAATATTTATTAAGTAACGATCTTTAAATGCACACAATATAGAAATCTTTTACAAAAATTGCTAAAATTAATAGAATAGATGCAAACATGTTTGTATGTATATTTGTATGTGTGTACATATTGTTTGTTATTTGTATATATGTACTTATTTACATAATATATATATATATATATTGTGATGTTGAAATACAGATACTTATTTACATAATATATATATATATATATTGTGATGTTGAAAACAGGGCTCAAATACATATGCTTTTCATGTTTATAATAATCAAATTAATAATCATCTATTAAAATAATAAAAACTGTAATTATTAAAAAGTAGAGTAATTAAATAAAGGAAAAGAATATATACATTAGTGTGTGGAAGCATTTATTGTTTTTTGAATAACCTTGAAACCAATAGTTGAATGAATCTGTGTTTTTTCAAATTATATATATATGTGCATGTATGTATTATATATATATAATAATTAAAACAAATCATAAATTTTGTAACTTGCTTTTAAGCTTGCATTTTATGATCAGTAGCTAGAGCTTACCAACAGCTCTAATCAAGCACTGGGACTCTGCTCCACTGAGGTGAATCACAAGCTTGAAACCAATTGGTCTGGAGGTAGGGACTTTCCATTAGAGATTTTGAATTCTTTCTCTTTCGGCACTTATAAAACAAAGCTTGATTAGAGCTATTGGTAAGCTCCATCTAGTGATCATATATATATATATGTTAAAACGAAGATTTGCACGGGTTACCCGCAAAATATGTATTTTATATATATATAGGGTAATGTTGCTTGGATTAAAGGAAAAAATGACTTCTTAAATTAAATTTAATCTATGTAATTAAAATGTTATGTACTGTACCATTAATATGTACAATGTACTAACATGCAGAAATCAAAGTAGAGATTGTTTAAAGAAAAGAAAGAAATAGATTAAGAAGTAGAATATGTTTAACATTAATAAAATATTTTATCATTGTTTGTATTCTTTTCCCCCCACCCAGAGAATTTAAAAGTTAAATTAAAAGTAAAGATTAAACTTAGTTTAATTATGGATAATTGAAAAAAAAAGAAGTCTTCTTAACAAACAAAAGTATAAACTCAATTTAATTATAGATAATTTGAGCAACAATGTCTTGCTATAAACAAAGAGCTTGAAAAAGTTTAATTAAAGATGGTTGACTTGACTGTCTAATAAAAAGAAAATTAATTAAAGTTTAGTTTTAACCTTTTTGAAAAGAAAAAATATATTTTTTAATTTTGTTATAATTTTTAAAATAAAGTACATATTTTTGTGTTTAAAGTATTTTTTATATGCTAAAATGCATACTATATCAAACAGATAAAAATATGTTTCCTTCTGTAAAATTTAGGTGAAAAAAAGAATAACAGTTTCATGGAATTCCAGATCCACACAGAGGAAAAGGTGTGATAAACAGATAGCAGTATATAATGTGGTCAACAGTTTCTAATAAGATTCAATTTGGATTCTGAGATTCATTCTTACATTACTGTTCAGATGTTAAAACCTGTTATTATTCTGATGCTGATTTTTATTCTGCTTACTTATCAGTTGCCATGCTCGTCTAACTTGTACTGTTCAAGTTAATATGAAATGGTAAATTAAAATTATTAAGAACTAATTTGAACAGTATAATTTTGGTAGAATTATATAATTGTGTAAAAAGTGTATATGCTATTAAGAATTATATGCTAATCTAAGTAAAACTTGTGTTAATAATACAAAAACCTTCATATAAATATCGGTAAAATGTTATATATGAGGTGATAGCAAACCAAGTGCATCTTCTGATACCAGCCTAATTATTTACTGCAAGAATGAAGCTTTGAACCATTAAAACCATCTATACCTAACTAATTGTCAAAATCAAAAAAAGAAATTCCCAGACTGCAATAATCTTACAGCAAAAGTAACATTTGAAACCAAAAGAAATTTGCAAGAGAACATACAACCATGGCCATTTACAGAAAAAAATAAAAGCAAAATCTATTGTAAGACTTTGAGTGAATACTCATACGAAGAATACATAATTAAGTATAAAGATTCTTCTATTATTATTATTTTTTTTAAAAAAACATACAAACTTCAAATGAACTGAAAAACTTGCTAAGGAGTTACTTAATTTAACATTAGACATTGTTTTATATATTTTATGTTACTAATATTTTTTTTATATTATTATTATTGTTATTGTTATTGTTGTTGTTGTTGTTGTTGTTATTATTATTATTATTATTATTATTATTATTATTATTATTATTATTATTATTATTATTATTATTATTATTATTATTATTATTATTATTATTATTATTATTATTATTATTATTATTATTATTATTATTATTATTATTATTATTATTATTATTGTTATTGTTGTTGTTATTGTTATTGTTATTATTATTATTGTTGTTGTTGCTGCTGCTGCTGCTGTTGTTGTTATTATTATTATTATTGTTGTTGTTGCTGCTGCTGCTGTTATTATTATTATTATTATTATTTTATTTATTTATTTATTTAATGTACATATCAACAGCATTTAGCCAATTATAGATTGCACAGTAATGTAATTACTATATACAAATCTAAATAAGCATTAAAAAAAAAATAATACCAATAAAATAGAAAAACAATAAAATGGACAAATAAATAAAAAGGCAATATATCAAATGAAATTAAGGATAATATTTTTTATGAGGACTTTATGAATTGTTTAAAATCCAAATTAAAAATATCATCATTACCAAAATCTTTGTTATAAGTTCTAGGTAAAGGAAATAAAGGGGAAAATCTTAATACATCAGATTTACAAATTTTCAGTTCAAAAATATTGTGAGTACGAGTGTTATAATTCTGTTTCTTAATACCTAAATTAGAAAGCAAATTAGATACAGAAATATTCTGGGAAATAAATTTATGAAGAAGTTTGAGATCTCTTGTTTTCCCCTCAGCAGTAAAGTAATATAGTGTTCATTACCTAAACTATTCAATTTTTCCAATTTGTCAAAAACAGACAGAATTCTTATGATATCTGTCCTGTTATGAGGATTCCATATAATTGAACCATACTCCAAGATGGGAAGAACTAAGAATATAAAAAGTTTAATCATTATAAATATATTAAATGCTTTTCAATATCTGTAAATAGCTCCTACAATTTTAAGAAATTTATTCACCATAAAATTAATGTGATTATGAAAAGACCCATTATTGGAAAATATTATTCCTAGATCTCTTTGATGATCATTTGTTACAATTTTAGAGTCACCAATATAGTAGAAAACCTTAAGATTTCAGATTTTCTAGAGTAAGAGACAATGGAGAACTTATCCATATTTATATCTATATAATTATATTCACACCAATTCAAGAAATTATCTATATCACTTTGAAGCAAAAACAGTCATTAATAGAATAAATATGCCTAAAAATTTTGCAATCATATGCATAACACAGAAGATGTGAAAATTTAATGCATGTTTTTAGGTCATCAATGTATACATTAAATAATAAAGATGCAAGAACACTGCCTTGAGGCACCCCAGTGAAGCAATAATATGGTAATGACAATTTATTATTAAACCTCACACAAGATATTCTATCCTTAAGAAAAGAGTCAAACCAATTAATTAATAATTTGGAAAAACCTTACCTACAAAGCTTCTGAAGAAGAATTTTATGATTAACTCTATCAAAAGCCTTGGACATATCAAAATAAACAACATCTAACCTAGATTGATTCTCAATTAAATTTGAAATGTGATCAAAAATAGTTAGCAAATTTGTTTCAATGGACCTATTAGGCAAAATCCATGTTGCTCTAGTGCCAAAACCTTAGAGATATCCAAGATAATTTTATTATATAAACATCTTTCAAATATTCAAGCAACAGTGTATAGAATTGAAATAGGCCTATAGTCACTTACCAAATCTCTAGATCCTTTCTTAAAAAGAGGAACAACTTTAGTAATTTTAAGGGATGTAGGAAAAGTACTATTTGCTAAAGAGCAATTAAAAATATGCAAAAGAGGAAAAGCAATGTATTCAGCACATCCTTTATAAATGAAAGCTGGAATATTGTCAAGGCCCACACTAGAATGTAATTTAAGCTGCTTAATAGCAAAAATAATATCAGATTCAATAAATGAATTAAATGTTATCCTTTCTTCAACTAGATCATTATTTTCAGTTAAATTAGTAAAAGAATTAGATTGTTTAAAAAGCTATGAGAAATAATGAGAAAAATCATCTGTGACTAGATTAGAATTATTACTCTGTAATTTTTTTTTGTAATACCTAAATCCTTAACTAGAGACCAAAATTGCAAAGGATTATCAGAAATATGACTTTCAGTATTTTGTATAAATTTTTAAAAATCTCTATGATATATAACCTTTGACAATCTTCTATAATTAATAAAATTGTTATAATAATTTAAATTCTTAGTTTTCCAATATTTACGATGATGAAATGATTTCCTTTTAATAATTTCTTTAAGAGAGACTGAAAACCAGAGAGGAAAATGGTTAGTTAAAAAAATTTTCTTAGGAATATATTTGTCAATTAGTTCACTAAATGATTGTTCAAAAAACTTCATACAGAAATCTACATCAGATGAAGAATACAAATTTTTCCAGTTAAAATTAGATAATTGTAAACAAAGACCCAAATAATTTTCTTTTTTGTAGTTTCTTTTCATAATTTTAAAGGGACAAAGTCTATTAAATTTAATATTAATATAAAATTCTAAGGGAAGATGATGTAAATCAATGGAAAAAGGAAGAGAAGAAGTAGTTAAACATTCAATTGTAGAAAAATTACTAAGAATATAATCCAATGTGTGATCATTAAAATTGGTGTATGGATTAAATTGTTTTAGATTTAACAAATTACAAAACTGAATGATTCTCAATGCTTTAGGTGAAAAAGAGACTTAATCTATGATAGTAGTACCTGAATATAAATCAGGAATATTAAAATCACCAGTAATAACTATATATGATTCGTATTTGATTAAAAACTCTTCAAGAATAGAAAGAAACTCATTAAACTCTAAAAAGGATAATGTTGGCTTTATGTAGATAGTATCCAAAAGAACCTTGACATTGTTTTCCAAACATATTTCACACCATGTAGCTTCACAAGATGATGATGAAATAGGAATATACTTATGTATAAAATTACATTTAAAGGCAATGAGTGTACCTCCATCTTTGGAAGCAACATCAGAAGATCTATCTGTTTGAAGTACTTTATATCTAGTGTCTATAAAAAAAATCATCTGAAATGTGTTGAGTAAGCCAAGTTTCAGAACTGAAGAATTGCTTAATTTTTGCAGTCTTAGTTTTCATCCCATGAATGTTTATGTAAAAACAATAAAGTCCAAACATAATATCAAAAAATATATAATAACAAACAATAATCAAGAGAGAAAAAAAAAAGTTAATAATAATACTTTATGCATTGGGGATGGAAAATAAAATAGTTATATGGTGTACTTTTTTTTTCTTTTATTAAATATTTTGTTATATATAAAAAAAATACCCAACAGTCTCATCAATTCTTTTTTTATATAAGCTAGTTCATATTAGGACAATTGTATTTTACAGCCAACAAAATATTGCCTGAGGATATCAATTAAAAAGAATAGGGAAAATAGTAGTTAATTATTATTAAAGTAGTATGTTAACAAGCCAAATTGTTAATACTGGCACCTTAAAATATAAATTGCTTTAGACAGAATAGTACTGGATTAAACACTGTTAACAATCATTTTGTTTTAATATTAACATTTATTATTAAAACCTGGGGTTCTGGATAGCCGGAAAATATGTGGGGAGGGGTCTTGAAAATAACCAGAATCATTCTCTGGATTGGGTGCCTCTTGTAATATATACTTCTGCTATTGCATATGTCTTGCAGGAACCATTCTGTATCAATCTGCCAAATGGCCATGTAACCCACTGTTTATAAAGTGTGTTTCACATATTTGTCAATTCTATTTATAATAGCTGAAAAGTTTGAACAATGTAAAATTCTGTTGTTGTTGTTTACAGACAATGGCAAGGAAACAGTTGTAATGTCTAAAACAGATTATAAGCAAACTGATATCATAAAAACACAAGTTTATGAGTGGTTTAATTGAAATACTAAATTTATCATATCCCTGAAAATCCAAAACAACACTGATTTTTTTATTGACACAAACATTTTTCTCTTAGATTTAGTTCATAATAGTTAGACATTATATCTGCAAGTTCTGAAACATTTAAATGATGCAATAAAATCTAAACATCCCAATTTGTGGCAAAGAAAAGGGGGCAAGTTTCATCTCAACAAAGTGTCATCTCTCAAAGCCTTGAGTGTAAAAGTTATTCAAATTCAGCATAACCCAGCTTATCTTTCAGCCATATTTGCTCAATCTCATTTCATGCAATTTTTTTTTTAATCTCTCGAAAAAAAAAAGTTTCAATTTTTTTTGCAGACTTAAAAGTGGTGGGAAAAACAATGGAGGCATTAAAAGGCATCACTTTGCAAGTATTTATTGACTACTTTGAAAAATACGTTTAGACCAGTGTATTGCATCAAATGGATAATAATTTGAAAGAGATTAAATTTATAACACTTAAAAATAAACAATTTTTTATTAATACACTGTACAGGCTTACACATACCTGCACATATATAATGTAATATAAGTGATTATTTATTTTTTCAGCATGCATATGATCAGATGGATTGGCAGTATGAGATAGCATGGAGAGTTGAGGGTTGTGTGAAAGTCAGAGTTTGAATCTCTTATATCACAATTTTTTATTATAAAATTCCAGTTACTTTTGGGTACCCCCCTAGTATTGTTGTAATTTCTGTATACTGTGTTATTTAGTTATTTGTTTGAGGCCATGATTTGCTTATCCTAAATAAAGTAAATATATATGTGTGACTATATATAGTAAAACCTCATATAACCAATAATGATGAGTATTACATGGTTCGGTATATAGCTTCAAATAAATTTAATTCATATAATTAAAAACAACTTAATTAGATTTTATTGATAGAATAATCCAAAATTGGAAAATATTTTTAGATGATAAAGAATCTAGAAATCTATTATTTGAGATTAATTGGTCTATAAAAAATAACAAAGAGAAAGATAATTAAAATGTTAAAAATTCTTTGATGGAAGATGTTTTATAATGTGGGACTACAATACTATAAATAAGTACAAAAATAGCAGTCTAGAAGCTACCAGTGGAGAATTGTTCATTGTGAGGCACTGCCTAGGAAAAAAAAATCAATCCATGGAAAGTCAATTATCCATGCCTAAATCTGAGAGAAGTTATTTGAACTGTAACTTTCATTAAACCATATATTTTGAGGTTCTGAGTAAAGACTGTGCTTTCAAATGAAATCATGGCAAGAAACAAAAGAAAAACACATTATTCATGGATAATTATATTGCAAAGCAACTGTGTGGTACATAAAAGTGTATCAACACAATCAAGTAACAACCCTCTCATGATAAATTACCAACTGCCTATAACCGTAATCTAAAAGTGCTATTATATCTTGGTAATCTATAGCTTTCCCATGCCTATGAAGATGTGCTCCCTCACTATTTATGATTAAAATATTAAAAAAAAAATGCAAAAAAAAAGTACAAGTTAAAGAAGTATATCTATGGTTGATGATAGATTTCAGACTGATCAGTCATGAATTTATATGATTATATAATTAATTTAACGTTAGCTGTCACAACAAGACATTTACTTTTTAAAACTTTATGAACAAAAAGGTCTTAAAGAGTTTTATATTTATATAAGTATTCTGCTTCATTTGATATATTAAATTTTTTGTTATTACTAATATGTGTGTTAATTTTATTATTTAATTCTGAAATAATTTTACTCAGTTTGTGTGATTTAAAAATAATGCAAGTAAAATGTTTCTAATAATTTTATAAATTCAAGTTGTTAGTGCCTTTTTTTACATCTCATATTCCAAACATTAACAATGCCACTTATAATTGCAGTGTTGATAAAAAACTGGAGACATTGCTTTACAATTGAAAAAATCCAGAATGTTAGCAAAGATTTGGAGGAGGGTTGATACTAAGGGCTATTTCATTCAGAGGGATTATTTTCACATGAAAAGATGCCACCCAAGAAAGGCTGAGAATGCATACCCTTGTCATTAATTTAAATAAAATAAGTTACTTCTTGATGAAGACAATCCTAGAGTTAATTTTGAGGAGGTGATTAAGAAATATAATTCATTTGGATTCAATCATCACTACTATTATCTACTTGCTTTGTAAAATGTATGAAGACTGAGTTATATTAGAAGTCCACCCCTCCCAACTTACAAGCACATATATTGTGCTAGCAACATGTGACAATGATGAAATAAAAATATACTCTGAGAAAATAATTAATAAATAATGACCCAACTTATGGGGATCAAAAGAAGAAAAAACACATTAGTTTTATTGTGTTACATTAATGGAACTGTAATGTATATGAGCCTGAATTATCCGTAAGAGATTGTTTCCATGCAAGTTTTAAAATACACCGATAAATACCACTTACAAGATATAATAGGCACATCTTCAATGGATTGATGCAAGGTGAAGGATTTTTAGATATGCTCTCTAAAAAAACTAATTATTGATGAATATGAGAAAATCAGACACCATTTACATTATAAACATTATCTTAAAGTTTCTCTAAAAGATACAATTTCAAAGGTATTTTCACTGGAAGAATTTGATTGAATGTAGAATAGAGTGGAACCTTACAATTACACACAATGCTGAAATTTTTTTTAAAAAGTTTGATGTGAAAGAGTTTAAAGGTAATATTTAAAGATATTTGAATAAATAAATTCAAAGATTGCTTTATAATATTCATCACAAAATTCACCCCTCTCCTTTTCTTTCTTTACTTGGAATTTAGGATGACCAATAACTATTACTAAATTAATTTGTGTTACAGGGCATACTTTTTAATGATAATTAATTTTGAAATGAACTGAATTCTTTTGAACATCTTTTATGTCTAAAATTTCTCATGCCAAATAACGTTCTCTTTAAGAATACAGTATATATATTTTATCTTTTACTAAGACTGACATTTCTGTAAATATGTTATACAACCAGACATTATTTGTTAAACATTTCTTCCCTTTGAAACTTTTTCTGCCAATGTAAATCGATCTAATTCTTGTTTTCTGTCATCCTAATAATGAACATTCCCCTTTTTTCTTTTAATAAAAACAGTTAACAAATAAACTACCTTTTCTTTCCCTTTATTATGATTTTTTTTCTATTCTCCACATTATTTATTTTCATCTTCTTCTAATATTCTATAATCCAAAAATAAGCATTCAACAATTATCTTATCATTTCCACATAAATCACATTTACAGTTCAAATCCCCCCCCCCCCCAATATTCAAAGTTCCTATTTTCGAATCAAATAACAATCCTTCATATCTTGTATGTTTTTAATTCTTATATAACAAAGTTTTTATAATGAATTTTCACTAACTTTTTTTTTGAAAATAAGATTATCAAGTTATTTTTCCTATCATTATGAAGTATTATATTCTTTCTTTTACCTCTCTTTAATCACGGTAATGCTTATTTTATTTTTACTCAATCAATCTAACACTTTCGACTGACCAGAAATCCTCTTCAGAGCTTCCTATAAATTTACATGCTCTGAAGAAAAATGCTGGTCAGTCAAAATTGTTAGATTGATAGAGTAAAAATAAAATAAACATTATAGTGATTAAAGAGAGGTGGATTTCTTTTTCTCAACATTTATAATTTCATACTTATAATATATTCATGCTACACATTTATTTCATAATGATAGTTCTATTGTAAATAAATAATGGAATGACTTTATTGCTTGGGGAATTCATAAGAAGTTAGAATGCTGTTAAGTGCCAAAACTGGAGTGGGATATTACACTCCACAATGTGACGTTCTACTATTGCACTAAACCACAAAGTCTACATAGTCCAGTTGTATTAGCTCTTTAATAATTTTCAAAAAATTAATAATGGAAATAAACATAAAACTAATAAGAAAATGCTGAAGTCAATACATTTAACAGCTTTGATCACTTACCAACAACAAAGCATCTAGTAATTAACAGACTCATCACATGATTACTATTTCCTATGCTTGCACAAGCTGTTATTAACAGTAGCAAACTCTCCATACAGTAGTGCCACCCAGTGCAAACCTTAGTAATCAATGGATGCAGGAAGGTTTGTGCATAAAATCTCCATTTAGTACCTACTCATCCAATATTCCCAAACTAATATCTAGCTTGTAAATTTCATCAGTTAGGAGCTTTATAGTTAACTAAATAGATAAAAGGTGATTTCTGGATGGTTGCATTATATCCTTATATGTAAGTGTAGTGCTCTCAGATCTAAAGCTTCTCACTGATGAAAGCCACAGGGTAAAAACTTGTCTGGGAATATTGGTTGAGTAGGCATTAGATGGGGTTTTATGCACAAATTTTCCTGCATCAATTGATTACAAAGGCTTGCATTTGGTGACATTACTGTATGAAGAGTTTGCTAATTATAGACTGGTAGAAGTAACTTTGGTGTTATATAAAGTTTTTGCATGCATGGTGGGAAAATTAAAACAGGCAAAACTCACTAAACATATTGCCACTCACTGCAAGCTAGAGCAATCAATGGATGCCAAAAGGCTTGTGCATAAAATCCCCATCTAGTGCCTACTCATCTGAGAGCACTGCACCTAGATCTGAGGATATTGAATGAGTAGGCACTAGATGGGAATTTTATGCAAGCCTTCTGGCATCCATTGATTGTTCAAGCTTGCAGTGAGTGGCAATACATATAGTGAGTTTTGCCTGTTTTAATAACAGTTATATGCAAGCTTAAGAAATGGTGATCATGTGATGGTGGGAAAATGGAAGAAAATAATATAGTGGGAGAAATGCAAAGCGTTTTTAGAACAGATAGGCATATAGGAGATAGTTTATTTGCGATCACACAACTTATAGATATGAGTAGAAATACAGATAGCAGTTATATATGGTCTTTATAAATATAGAAAAGGCATATGATAAATTTGGGAATGAATGGAGCTTTAGTGGATCTTATTAAAAGATTGTATGAAAATAATTACTATACATATCAAGTAGGAAATGTAGAATCAATTATAGTTAAAAATAGAGTGGGACTAAGGCAAGGATGCTCTATGCTGCTTATTTTATTTTTGTTATATTTGAGAGAAATAGAGAGTGCAATAGAAAAACTAGGAAGAGGGGTAGAGATACTATTAATAGATGGCAAGGTCTTTTATTTGCTGATATTTTCTTGTGCACAGAAAATAAGGAAGATATGGAAGTTGTGCTGAATACTTGCACAAGGTTGGGAAAAGATTTGGGGATTAAATTTAGTAAAGAAAAATCAATAGTAATGATGATAAATGCTGGAGAAAGACAAAATAAAGAATTTTTGTTGGGGGATATGAAGTTAAATGTGGTGAATAGGTATAACTATTTGGGAATCATCTTAAGTATCAGAGCAATTGTTTGGATGAATGGAAGGAAAAAATAAATAAATGAAACAAAGAAAAGAAAGGAATTGTTAGAGAAATTAAGTGTTTTCATATAATAAATATGATATAGCAAGAATGTATAGAAGTGTTTGTAGCAGGGTTAACTTGTGGTAATGATGTATTATGTGTGAGTAAAGAGGTGTTAGATTACTTAGAAAAAGTATATAGAGAAGTAGGAAGATATGCAGTAGATGCAGATGTGTGGACATCAAAGGAGGCAATTCACGGAGAAATGGGATGCAAAAAGCAAAATGAAAATGTTCAGTACATTGTAATTTATCGATAGTAAGAGAATAGTCAAAATAGTATTTAATTGGGTTAAGAGTAAAGGACAGGCAACAAGATGGATGAAAAAGATAATGTAATATGCAGATATGGATGAAGTCTTTATGTCAGTATACTTGTATAAAAAGTGGAATGATCATGTTAAAATTGTTGAGTGTTATAGAAGCAGAGTGGGATAGAAGAATAGATGCATTAATAAAAAATAGGGAGCTGGAAAATTAGTATGGAGAGTAAAAAGTCAAATATATTTAGAAGTAAACAGAATATTGGGTATTAATTAATTTATAATAATACCAAGCAAAGTAGCCAACTGTTTAGGCTTAAACAAGATCGTCAGCAACAAAAACTATACACACAAATATAGAAATGTGGATGATTTAGTCTGCAAATTATGTAAGGAAGGCATGGAAAATATTAGGCATCTGCTAATTAAATCTAAATGCTTACAAGCAGAAAGGGTACAAATAATGAAGTTTTGTTAGAATAAATACTTTCTAAGTGATTATACAGAAAGTGAGCTCTTTATGCTGGGTTTGGAAAAAGATAAGGGGGATCTAGATATAAAGGTCATGGAGTGGACAAAGACGATATGGAAATGGGATGAAACAGGATAGACAAGAATGAGAAAAACTTATGGTGGGAATGGAAAGTAAGGTGGCTAACAAGTTTTTCTGGGCATACTGAACTGAGAGATTCCTGACTTCGATAAAGGAGTAGCCATATCACATCACACCATGGCGACTACTATAGATGACAAATACGGTGATTGGATATTCATCCCTATCACTGGATTAAAATTGTCTTACACCATTGAAAAGCTACTTTTAATTCATTAGAAAAAAGCATAAAACAAAAACAATAATGAAGTAAATTATAGATTTTTACTGATTGGATCACCTCATCGCAGTAATAAATATGCCATAGTAGTCAAGCATTGATGAGAGGTCAGCGCAGCCGCCTTACAAGCAGTTGTCGCGTGTGCGCTTCCCGGCCGATGCTTTGATACATGAAAACAAAGATAGTAAGTCACTTCAGAGAAATATTATTTATATGGCAGTCAGAAGTCGATATTTAATTATTATTTACATTTAAGTTTATTGAATTTTAAAATTATTTTTTTGTTGAATATAAGCAGGACCCGTTTCAGTATAAGCGCAAGAAATGCAGGCTCAGATTTTAAAGAGTACAAATTTTATTCATATAAACGGTCCACTAAAAAATATGGTATATTTCTAAATGTTGAGATTATAATGTGGCTAAAGTGGCATATTATGCAACAACAAAATATTACTAGAAATAAATCAAATTATTGCTTTGCTGAATATCGTATTATTCAATTAATTCTCGCCGTCTTATAATAGAATTAACATAAATACACAAAGCTCTGAAGAAAACTTATGGATTTGAAGAATAAAAACTCTTATGTTTCAATTTTTTAATACTATAATCAATTTATTGGTCTTCGATCTAAAATATAAACGCATTTTCGCAGCAACTAACATACCGAAAATCTATTGCCCAAATATGACCGATAGGGGTCAGGCATAGCAAATGAAAACGAGGTTAAAGCAAAGTCTGCTTTCAAATTAATGTGTCTATTGTGCAAGAGATATATGGAGCCTAATTTTATTTAATTAAGGTAAATTAATTTATGATTTATTTTTTAAATGAATTAAATTGCAATAAACATAATGAAAGATTATTTAACCTTATTTCGAGTAGAGTTTTCCATGTGTTCTGCACATGACCTTCCTCAGATTGATTATATTTTCTCTTACAAAAAAGTTTGATTCCCCAATTTGAAATAATTAATTCTATAATTTTAATTATCTATTTAAATTTTATTAATTGTCTTTATTAAATTGTATTGCGCTTGAATATTGATTAAAATATACTGAAACCATGCTTGATTACTTTTGCATCAAAGAAAATGAAAAATTACGTTGTTTATATCAAGCTTGGATGCTTCAGTTTAGGAAATTGTATACGTCTTTTAAATGGGAGAAACTAATAATTATTTTTTTAAAAGTAATTACAATAGATGTATGATCGTTTTATATATTGTCAGTTAAGTATCAAGATTTATTTCGATTGCAAATACATAGAAAACTATTTTAAACTGGCATTTATTTATCCTACTCTTTAAAGTTATTAAAGCAGATTGTGTACTTTTTAACTATGCGATTATTTTCTCATAAGTGAAAATTTATTGGAATTAATATTCACAATCAGACTTTTCAATATTTTTTTTGTATTATTGCTAAAATCCATCCTACCATTAAAACATTTATTGAACAATATTAGGCATTAAGTTTTAATTAGTTTTAAAGTCATACAGGGCTAGATCCATAGATGAGCAATTTTCTAGCACCGAAATATTTTAATATACGTATATTTCTTTTTATTAATACATATATTTTTCTTACTATATTCATTTTTTTTGTTTTATAAACTATTTTAAATAATTTTAATATCATTTTGAATAATTTTAAAAGATTTTCCTCAGATGTCAAAATTGATCGGCCAAGCTCTGAGAGCATTCAGTGAATTAACTGGTGTATACCAGGCTGTGATTGATTCATAAAAACATTTGTCGCTTTATTTTAGGAAAGACGTTCTAGTTTTAAAATTTCTGGGAATTAAAATAAAAAATTTATAAATCACAGATGTGAAAAAGCAGCATGGAAAATACAAGGTCTTCTCTTTTTAAAAGCATTATTTATTTGTCTTACTTTGATCTTACAGTTATAAATACACAATAATTTGTTTTAATTTAATACAAATTTTTCATATATGATATAATTTCAGGATAGATTATTAAAAATTCTTCATTATAACAGACTTCCATTAAACAACTTCTCCATCGATACTGAGAGGGTTGGGATTAACATAAATATTCTCAAGAATTTCTTTAGATTCCATATTCTCAAATTTAATATGAACCTATTTGAAAAAATAAGCATAGAAGATTAAATGCTAATAACAGATATTTATATAAATATCTGTTACTAGCATTTAATCTTCTGTGTTTATTTTCTCCAGGTAGGTTCACAGTGAATTTGAGCATCTAGTATCTAAAGAAATTCATAGTAATATTTACATTAGCCTCCAATATCAGTGGAGAAATTGTTTAATAGAAGTTCTTTTGATGAAAGTTAAAAATTTTTTTTGAATAAATATTCTATTAAATACTGTGATTAAATAGCACATTTAGAAAGGACTTAATAAAAAAATCTTTTCACCAATTGCTAAGATATTGTTTTTATAAATTTTCTTCACTTTATATATTTTTTTATTTGATCATATATTTCAAATTATTCACTTTCTTTATAATATATAGGGTATATGAGCATAGTCTTTCACACGCCCCCCCCCCACTCTCCACACTATCTCATAACACTGATATACTTGAACACATATATGTTGAAAAGATAAATAATCACCAATATACGTATTTCATGCTAAACCAGCAATCATCAGTTGGTCCAGATTACCATCTCCACACATATATGCTCTAAGTGCTCAGATGTATATTAAGATAGCCAATCCTCATACTTTAATGGACAGGCTTCAATCTACTCCACACTCCAACTCTTCAACCATTCATATGTGTGGAAATGGTAATCTGGACCAACTGATGATTGCTGGTTTAGCATGAAATACGTATATTGGTGATTATTTATCTTTTCAACATATATGTGTTCAAGTGTATCAGTGTTATGAGATAGTGTGGAGAGTGGGGAGTCGTGTGAAAGTCTGTGCTCATATACCCTATATATTACATATATAAACACAGGTATATAATAAGCCTGTGTGTTTCAGTTATCACTTTCTTTATGTATTTTATTATGAGATATTCTAACAGTTTCGATTGATTTACAGTCTTTATCAGTGAAAAAAAAGAAAAAGAATTATAATGTACATTATTTTGATATTCTTTCTACCAGTTGTATATTTTATATTCACATTAATAAATAACCATATTTTATGTATTATAACATAAAATAAATATAATTGAGTAATATGTTATATAATAGTTATAAATTTTATTTTTCTCAGATAAAATGACTGCAAGTAACTTAGAATTATTAGAATATGCTACAACAAAATATTATTATAAAAAATATGGTAAAATATTAAAATAATTTGTTGCAACATTAATTTAATATCTTCTATTCTTGGAATTCCTCACTGTATCAATGAAAGCTATAGCTTATGATATTAAAAATTTGCTTATTCACTGGTACTAAAAAGCTCATTTCATTAGTGTACAGCAGCGGTTCCCGTACCTTTTTGCACTTAAGAGCACATTCTATAATACCGGCCAGGTGGTAGGCACCATTTATTTTTTCAATGTAAATTTATAGTTGGATATTGTTAATGATAGACTCTTTTACCCTGTAAAAGTATAGCATGACCTACAATTTGATTACAATATAATACAATAATTTATAAGAAATCTTAAAAATTAAATTTATTTGTATCAGATAAACAATTTTTTATAGTGTTCGGATAGCGGTGGGCACATGTAAAATGGTCTGCGGGCGCCATGGTACTCGCGGGCATAGGGTTGGGGACCCCTGGTGTACAGTATATGCTTTAGCATTAGATTTAGAGAATTCAAAGAAAGAAAGGTTATTTCTTGTTAGATAAGCATTATTGCAATAATACCAATAAAAGATCTTTTTTTCCTCTTGGATGACTTTATAGCCTTTAGTCAAAAATTATTTGATATAATAGTACTGCTGCTGTACATTTAAATGATCTGTTTTATTGAATTTTTACACAATACATGAATTGATTGTTATAAATACTTTGTTTAGGCGGAAAATTGCTCAATAGTAATATGAATACATCCAACTTTTAATAGATTATATTGTAGTTAGGAATCATTGTTAGACAGATCATAGATTAGTATGCTAGAAGAATAAAATAATAGATGCATTTAAAAGTAAATCACATTCCACTCACTTTCTCAAGAAAATTAATGTTCATTTTTTAGAAAGTATTTACTATAAGTAATAAATTTTAACAGCTTAATAATACTCTATTAAAATTTCTAATTTGGATCTTCAGTCATCATTGTCATCAACTATTATCAATCCACTGCACGATGAAGATCTTTCCAAGTTCAATCCATCTCCAATCTTTAGCTTCTCTTCTCCACATAATCCCTGCACACTTTCTTATTTCATTCATCCATCTCACATGTGGTCTCTTTCTGGGTCTTTTACAATCTCTTGGAATCCAGTTTAAGATTGTAATTGTCCATTTATTATCATCTCTTCTAGCAACATGTCCAGCCCAACTCCACTTTAGTCTTTTAATTTTTTTAATGAGGTCAGTAACACCTGTTTGTTCTCTTACCCATATATTGTGTTTTCAATCTCTTCTTGTTACTCCCAACATGCATCTCTCCATACTTCTTTGAGTGGTGTCCAAGTGTCAGTTTCATAAGTAAGAACTGGTAAAACACATGTATTAAAAACCTTCCTTTTCAAACACATAGACATATTTCCTTTTAGTATCAAGTTATTTCTACAAAAAGCACTCCAACCAAGTTTGATTCTATGATTAATTTAATCCATTATGTTTCCATCTGTATTAATAATCTGGCCAAGGTATTTGTAACTGCTAACTTCTAACTCATCATAGTCAATCTTTATTTTCATATTTTGAGAAAATCCATTAAACATTACTTTAGTCTTTTCCCGCAGCTCTAAAGCATTATTTGCAAAAACAACTACATCATCTGCAAAATCTAAATGACTTAAATAATGTCCATTTACTTTCACTTTTTTAGCTTTCCATTTTAATCCACAAAATATTTCTTGCAGCACTGCTGTAAAAAGTTTTGGAGATATGGAGTCACCTGTCTTACACCCTTCTCAATGTTGATTTTCCCAGTATCATTATGTAATCTAATTGTTGCTGTTGCATTTTTATAAATATTCTTTAAAATATGACAATATCCTGGATCTATACCTTGATGATCCAATGCTTTAATTACTGAAGAAATGTTTATAGAATCAAATGCCTTTTCATAATCTACAAATCCAAAGCATAATGGCAACTCATATTCATTTGTCCTTTCTATAACTTCTCTCAATACCTGGATATGATCTACTGTACTAAAACCACTTTTAAATCCAGCTTGTTCTCTTGGTTGGTGGAAATTCAATGTTCTCTGTAGACAAGTTGTAATTATCTTGGTAAAAATTTTGTATAAAACTGATAAAAGGCTGATAGATCTATAATTTCTAATATCTTTTTTATCATCTTTTTTAAATATTAATATTAATAATGCATTCTTCCAATCATCTGTTACATCTTTATCATTTAGACATTTGGTATATAACTTTGCTAAAAAAATTTTATATTTCTTCACCTGCTTCTTTTAATATATCAATTATAATTCCATCATTACCTGGAGCCTTTCCTTTCTTCATATATTTAATTGCATGTCTCACTTCTTCATTTAAAATTCTGGGCAATTCGGAAGATGTAATAGATATAGGAAGTAACTTGTTCTTTATTACTATAGAATTCTTGATAAAAGTCTTCTACCCATTTCATGATGTCATCTCTCTTTTTAGTAATAATTCCATCTTTTTTTCTTATTGCAGATATAAATTTCCTACCAATACCAAAATGTTGTTTTACACTCTTGAGACTTTTATTCTCTTCTACAGCTTTCCTTGCTAGTTCACAGTTATACTTTCTTATATCATTTTCAACTCTTTTCTGCACCATTTTACAAAATTCGAGATATTCAATCCTTTTTAATGCATCATTTTTGTATATCTTCATATTCCTTCTTTTCTTCATAAATTCTCTAGTCTCAGTAGAAATTTTATTGGTCAATTGCTGCTTTTTTCTACCAGCTATCTTTGTTGCAGTTTTTAAAAGTGTATCAGTTATTTTCATATTAATTTCATTCAAATCTGAATCATGTTCAAAATCTACTAATACTTGAAACCGATTTGTAAGTTCTAATTTAAATTCATTAGAATGTTTCTGAAGATTAGGAATATCAACTGTAAATATTGGTTTTCTTAATAATTTTTGTCTCTCTAGTTTTGCATTAACATGTATCTTACATCTTACTAATCGATGATCACTTCCTGTGTTAAATTTATTAAGAACATTACAATCTTGAAATATGTATTTTCTGTTAGTCAAAATTATAATCCAATTCTGCTGTACCTTCATTTGGATGCTTCCATATCCATTTCCTTTTAACATTTTTCTCAAAAAAAGAATTCATTGTATAAAGTTTTTCTTTTTCTGCAAACTCCACAAGTCTATGTCCTCTCTCATTTCTATTACCATAACCAAAATTACCTACAGCACTTTCATCTTTTTTTTTGTTTACCAATTCTAGCATTAAAGTCTCCCATAAAAATTTTAAAATGTTGTTTACTCTGATCAAAAGCCTTTTGTACATCCATATAAAAATCTACTACTTCATCACTATGAGAACTTGTTGGGGCATAAACCTGAATTATCTGCATTTGGTATCTGCTATTAAGTTGTATAACTAATCTTGCCACTCTGTCCGATACACCATCAATCTCCACAATGTTGTTCTTCCACTTTTTATTTATAATGAATCCTACTCCACTTGTGTTTCCAATATTTGTGCCTTTATAATAGAATACATGTCCACTTTTTAAATCAATTGTCTCTTCACCTTTTCTTCTAACTTCACAAAGTCCAATAATGTCCCATTTAATATAAGACAGTTCTTCTAATTCTTGCAATCTTCCTTCACTTGAAAGTGATCTGCAGTTGTAAGTACCTAAATAAAAAGTCATCATCAAATGGCAGCCTGGGTCTGCAATCAGGGGATTCTTAGCACCCTCCACCTTTGGCCACCAACCGCTGCCTTGGTTGGTGACTTTAGAGCCTCCTGGGATTAAGGGCCATGATTTATTTTTGTCTGTCATGATTGTATATATCTATTGGAAAAATATTTATCATTTACACAAACATTCGTTCTGCCTTATCAGGCAACTGAGAAGAAAGACCATGGTGTTTCTTGATCTTAAACTCAGAGGTAAAAAGCCAATAAACTCACCATGCTGGCTAATGCATGTTGGTGAGCAGCCCATCCATTTTCATATACTATATGAATAATCACATAGTAATAACAGCTGCAACGACAAGAACGTATGTAATGGATTTAGGAATTTGCCCTGCTCAGTTCCTTTAAGGCCTCCAAGAGGAATCAAAGGGTCTCCTTTCAATTAATAGCAAACTCCTTTTTGCAGCCGGGTCTTCAGTATTGCCATATTAATGAGATACAAAATTCTCTTAAGGAATATGTTATAGATATAAATAAGTCTATTCTTGAGTTCACTAAAAAGAAGAATCATGATTGGTTTCTTTACCTTGAGCTTATTATTAGTGATTTGATTAAAAGAAAATAAGATTTTCTGCTCAGCAGACTAATAAATTAATTCTTGATCTTTGTAATAAATATAATTGTAAAAGCAAAAGTTCAATGACTGATAAGAAAGCTATATTGGTTGATTAAAATTGCAAAGGAGGTGGACATTTGTTGGTCATGGTCACTCTGGATTTTTTTTTTTTTTGTTGCATTGAAAGCACATGACCTGAAAAATAGTAGCAGCAATAATATTTTGAAAAATTGGAGGGAGATTTTGGTAGTCTTTTCTGAAAATTGAAATGATGTCTTTTAATGATATATTGATTCATTTAGATGTAGATAAAGATATCCAGTGTATTAAAAGTCAAAGTAACTCTTTATAATTATAAAAATGGTCCTGATAAAATACCTATAGAAGGTTTAAAAATACAGTGCTGATATGTTAGCTTCAAAAATATTGAATGATTTTAGGTATATATGGACTTATGAAATTGTACTAATCTGATCTTAAAGATCCTTCTATTGTTTCAATTTTTGGGAATTGACAGGATTGCAATTATTGTGGAATATCATTATTATCCACTACAGCAAAGATACTTTCAAGAATTTTGTTGAATAGGTTTCTTTCAGTCATAGATAAATGATTACCAGAGATTTAATGTGATTTTAAAGAAACATGATTTTTGTTGCTCTGCAATAAAAGTGTTGGAAACAAAAAAAATCATTAATATGCTGCTTTTATTGATTTGGTCAAGGTATTTGACTCAATTAATCAAACAAAGCCTATGGTTACTTGTTGGTCCATCAGAGAAAGTATTAGTACAGATGGAAAATATGAGACATTTCAAATGAAAACAAGTGTTAAACAAAGATATATATCTACTCCAACATTGTTTTTTGATTTTTATCACTGTGATCTTTGAAACTGTTTATAGACAACTTTTTTGAATCAGATATCAAGATGTGATGTGGTTTGATGGCAGAATTTTTAATTTGAATCAAAATGTGAAAGGAAGGATTTCATCTTCTTGGATTGTGAATTTACAATATGTTGTTGATGGTGCTGTTTTTGCCAGTTTAAAGAATGATCTACAGAATGTTCCTATGCTTTGAATGCATTCTATTAAGACTTAGGTTTAATAATTAATGTTCAAAAAAATGCAAAGTTTTTTTATCAGCCAGTGATAAAAGAAAAATTCTCAACAATCTTTAACATAAATGGTTATCAACTTGAGTACATAAACCAATAAGTTTTATATAAGTGAAGTTATATATTAGAGTGTAGCATAGACCACATTGTGCTACTTCTGATTTTAACAAATTAAAAAGTAGCGTATTTCATCACAGAAAAATAACTACTGCAAATAAATTAGCTGTTTATAAAGCTAATTATTATATGGAAATGAGGTTTGATACCATATCAATGCAATATAAATGCTTTAGAAAAGTTTCATTTAATGATGCTCCATAAAATTTTAAAAATACAATGGCAAGAATAAATCCAAGCAATATATTCTTTGACTTGACATCACGTGATCATCATTTCCTATGATTACACTAGGTGTTAAAACCACACTAAATTCTCCATGCAGTAGTGGCACCCAGTGCATGCCATCAATGGATGCTACAAGGTTTGTGCATCTAGTGCTTATTTATCCAATATCCCCAGACATGTTTCTAGCTTGTGGCTTTCATCAGTAAGGAGCCTTAACTCAAAGCACTGCACTTATATCTGATAGTATACATTCCATTATTGTAAAAATTATATCTCCAGTGGATTTGATATCTAAAATGAATTAACTATATAAGACTTCCTAAAAACATGTTTTATGGTGAATTTGAGCAGGGTTTTAGTAGGAGAGGCAGATTCTTTTTATATTTTAAGAATTATCTCAAGTACTGTTCTAAGGAAATGCAAAGCTGATTGTTTCCATTGAGATAATATGGCAGAGAATAAAATACACTGGGAGCTACAGTTAGACAGGGTGTTGAAATGTTTCTGAAATAAAAGTTTTCTGTAGATGAAATTAAAAGACAGCATTGCAAAATATCTAATAAACAGAAAAATGGACTAATATATTGTATTGTTTTTCTGAAAGTTTGTGATGATGATATTTTAGTTGTATTTATATATTGGACTATTTCCATCATCCAATATTAAGATATTGAATGTCTTTAGAAAAATTTAACTATTCCAATTACATTCAACTGTTATTAATAGCAAGCCGTCCTGCCAAAGGAAACAGTCTGTAGAAATTTCATATATGTATCTATGAGATTTCTCTTGATTTCTTCACTTTTTCCTAAGAGCAGAGTTGATTAGTGGTTTTCATGCATTATGTATAGTCACAAAAGGTTGACTTATGGGTTATTCACTATTGACACGTGAGCAGCTTCTTTTAATTTTCTTCTTTGTACCTTTTTCTCTATCCAATATTTTTGTTTTTTCCCAATTGAACATGTTCATTGGTATGTGCATGGTCTGCTACCTTAGAACATCTGTTTTCTCTCTTCTAATCATCAGTTTGTGCTCTTGCGATTGCTTTTCAATGGGGCAACTGTCTTACTAATATACATTTTGTTCACATTCACATGATATTTCATAGATCCAGGTTTTGCTTTTCAGCATTTGAAGTTTAGGCTTTGTAGATGTTAGAATTCTTCATAGTGTGGTATTGCTCTGGAAAGTTATTCTGCAGATTTTTCTTAATTTGTCTGCTATTTTTGGTATATATGGATACCCTACAGTACTAATAATTGGTTTTTCTTTTGATGCTTCTTTTTGTTATTTATTTAAGGTTTTCTTAATGACTGCTGATGAATAACCATTTTTCTTAAGAGTTCCATATGGATCTTTTCTTTTTTCTATTTGCTCGTTTCTGAACAAATTCTTTTGCTATAGTGAAAGTATAACTCCATGTTTTGTGTTTCTGGTGTGATTGGATGCATAAGCTGGTTTTCTGTAAACTGTAAGTTTGATATTGTCACAAGGGAGTCTTCTTACAAGAATATCTAAGAATGCCAATTTTTGTTCTTGTTCTGATTCTATTGTGAATATAATTGAAGAAAATATGTCATTGATGTGTTTCCAAAAAGTTTGTAGCAGTAATCCACCGTGTGTCCATACAATAAACGTTTCATCAATATAGCAAAGTCAAAAGTGGATATGGGGTAGTCTTTATTGCTGTAGTTTCGTTCTTCCATGCAAATATTACTAATCTGGGGTGACAGTGGTGAGCCTATAGCCATTCTTTGATTTTGTTGGAAGAATTCTATGTTGTATTGAAAGTAGGTTCTTGTTAGCTTTCTAGAGCCATACTATACTATGAGGAATTCTAACATTTGCAAAGCCTAAACTTGAAATGCTGAAAAGCAAAAATTGCATTTATGAAATACCATGTGAATGTGGAATAATGTATATTGGTAAGACCAGTCATCCCATTGAAAAGTGAGTGCAAGAAAACTGATGATTAGAAGAGAGGTATGTCTAAGATAGTGAATCATGTATGTAGCAATGAATGAACATATGTTCTAATACAAAAATATTGATTAAAGAGGAATAGGTACAAAGAAGAAAATTCAAAGAACTGCTCACATGATAATGGTCAATAACCCCATAAGTTTAATCTTCTATGACTATACATAATGTATGGAAAGACTAATCAACTTTGTTATTAGGAAAAAGTGAAGAAATCAGGAGGAACCCCATAATAAGTATATGAAATTTCTACGGATTGCCTTTGGCAGCAGGCTCAGTTGGTTAGAGCATTATCTTAAAATTCAATAGTCAAGAATCTATGGGTCCAGATTTGATTCCCAATTCAGTACTGTCACTGGTCAGGCCACCAATGCCTAAAGAAGAGAGGAGAATAATACCTCTCGAAATGTTGTGCATATACTAACTAACCTGGGTGCTATTACTAACAGTTGAATATATTTGGAATATTTAAATAAAGTTAAATTTTTGTAAAGACATTCAATACTAATATTAGATGATGGAAATAGTCCAATATAACTAACATTCCCAATACAACTAATATGTTCTATATATGGACATATTTGTGGTTCATAAATTGATTTATGTAGTCATTGCAAAACTTATCCCCAGAATAGTTTTTTATAATTTTTTAAATCCCCCCCCCTTTTTTTTTTTTGGAGTTGGAAAAGCCATATTCGTTTACAAGTAGCTGCTGCTGTTGCTGATAGTAAACTATATATTATTAATGCAGATGAAAAATGACTAAATGAGATGTCTTTAAATGCTTTAAGATAATTTACATTATGGTATTTTTATTTGCATAGTGATTGTTTTAATAAACTATTCTAACATGTGTCTGTGGTTAATTTTTTTTAGAATGCAACTTTTTATTTGGCTGTGTTTTTTAATACTGATACCATTGATATTTGCTACAAATAATCCCCACCAAGCAGAAATCGATAACAATGAATTTGCTGAATTTGAAGAATTGGACGAAGAAGTCGATGCTGGAGATCAAGAAATAGAAGAAACTGTAGCACATACTATCTCTTCGCAAGATGATGATGATGATGGAATGGTTGAGGTATAGTTTTGATAAAAAATCTTAGAATTGTTTATTATTATTTATGTCATAGAAATAGATTTTATGTATTATAATTTTATATAATTATAAAAATTAAATTGCAGTGGTCAATAACAATTTTGTTTCCAGGGATTCTTTTAGGTATTGATACTATATATGAAGTCAATTTTTTTTGCTAAATTGTTTAGTTTTTTTGTTTATATTTTCACTAGATAAGGATTTTATGCACAAACCTTTTTGCATCCATTGATTATTCTGGCTTGCACTGAGTTGTATTACTGTATGGAGAGTTTTGCATCTGTTATTATTATTATTATTATTTAATTTTAAGGATTAAGAAGCTTTATCTCAGAAAATGTAATAGAAAATATACATACATCTGTATTAGAGGTGGGTTTTATATTGTATAATGAACAAACTATGCCTAGCCTGCTCTTAACCATTTAATCATAATAGTCATAATCATGTCAGTGGTGGTGAGAAGAAAAATGTATTTATTAGAGAGCAAATCATAATAGAGAATTTACATATTTGAAGGGCTAAGAAGATATTTATATTGGCTGTTTTTTTGAAAGGGGGATGCAGGAATCTTTTTTGTTAATTGCATGTTTATCTCTGGCAATGTACCAGGCCCCTTTCACTTTGCATTTGGCATCATTATGTTTGGAGCAGACAATACTGGCAGACATAGGTTCAAAGATGTTGTTTAGGTTAGATTCATGTTCTAGAACAGCTGTGGCGAACCTTTTTATGTGCACGTGCCAAATATTACAATTATTTTTTTTGTCCAACTTCTGGTGTGCCAGAAAATTCTTAGTAGGAAATAAATGATAAAAATTTAATTGTTATAAAATTTTATTAAATTAAATTAAAGAGTTGACTTAAAAATTCACAAAATAATTGTATACAATACATTTTGCCATATAAAAGTCAATAGTAATTATAACTTTTATTAATGAGATTTTTGTTGTTGTACTTTGGATGACAAATGTTGTATATCAGGTTCATAAGTCGTAACTTTAAGCAATGCATATGCTGCGCTGGATTTATCAATCAGCTTATTTCTATAACTATCTTTTATAAAGTTTATTTCGGAAAATAATGACTCACAAGCATAAGTTGAGGAGAAAATAGTACAGCAGTTGCTAGTTTTTTAAAACAGTTATAGATTTTGGGAATGACATTCCAAGCTCTTCTCATTTGATATTCTGTGTTCTTTTTAATTGTGTCCAATAACCGATCATTTTCAATTGCTTCCACATCCTTTCTTAAATCGATAAATTTTTGTTTCCATATGAAACTAGACTGAAAATCAATTAATTGCATTTCTAAATCTTTGAAGTTGAGTCACTCAAAAATTTCTATATTGAGTTTATCTAATCTGATGGTATCAGGACATAAAATAAAATTCAATATTTCTGCAAATTGCCTGACGTCTTGAAACCTTGAAAAAAAATTCATTGCTTATTGCCTGAATTATTGCAGAAAATTCTTGTGTTATTTTAACTTGATCTGGTTTTTCATGAGTTTTTATATCTAAGAAGAATTTTTTGTATTTGAGAAATATCTAAATGTGTTAGAAATACGTCATGGTTGAAAACTTGCAATTTAACTGCAAATGCTTCAATTAAATTGAACATAACAATTACTGTCGTATTAATATCTTGCAACTTAACATTTAATTTACTCAAATGTGAGCATAAGTCAGTGAAAAACATTAATTTGCAAAGCCATTAGATATCCAGTAATCGACTATATTTTTCCATAATTTTTTCATTATGAAAAAAAAGTCTAATCTCATCTAAACAGTCCATGAATCTTTGGAGAACGTTTCCATGACTTAATCATAGAACATTATTGTACATAGGTAAACCATTATAGATTGATTTTATCTCATGCAGTAATTGCAAAAATTTTCTTTTATTTAAAGCGCATCCAGATATAAAATTCGCCACTTTTGTTACAACACTCACAATGACTTCCAAAGACTTGAAACTAGTCTTGGCTCATAAAACCTGCAGGTGTATAATAAAGTGAAAACCAAAAACTGAATGACCAATTTGTTTGGTGAATAAATTGAGGAAACCATTTTCCTTTCCAATTATACTACATGCACCACCAGTAGCAATTGATACAATTTTGTTTAAATCAATTTCTTTTTCTGTAAGTGCATATATCCATCTCTTGTTGTTATTGCTAATGATGTTATAATAATCACTTCCTCTTTAATATGATTCCCAACACAATAACAATGAAAATTGTTAAACGAGCTGATCCAGTTATATCAGTACTTTCATCAAGGTAGAGAGACACAAAGTCAGAAGAATTTATATCCATATTTTGCTGATAAGTTATATTTTCAGCCATGTCCAGAATTCTGTCTTTTATCATGTTCCTAGCCTAAAGCAAATCCTTTATTCTCTGAATAATCTTTTCTTTGTTTTCAAAGTCTTCAAAGAGAATAGGTGACATTTTCAACCATGATTTCTTCACATATTCTCCGTCACTAAAAGATCTTCCAGGTTTAGCAATATGAGCTGTAAGATATTCATCAATTTTCGATAACAAGAAATATAATTAGATTAAAAAACTAGAAGATGATTGGGATAAATACTATTATCAATATATAAATATCTCCCCAAAAAAAAATTGAAAAAAGATAAGGTGGATTTTTCCCTACTGCATATAAAATATGGAATAGTGTTTCTTATTTAAAAAGTGTTTGTTGGTTATCTTGTAAGATAGAAAAAAAATGTTTTTGTTAATATGTAAATATCTGTTTTTTCTTCTTCTGTTAATAAAGCTATTTTACTTTTTAAAAAAAACTAGAAGCATTTGTTTTCCTGAAGGTTTGCGATGATGGTGTTCTAGTTGTATTTTTATATTGGACTATTTCCATCATCTAATATGCATGCATACTGAATTTCTTTTAAAAAAATTAACTTTACTTAATGTAATTCTGAGAAGTTTCTATTTATATGTAAATTGTTAATTTTAATAATTATATATATAAAAAGATAACCAATGATTTGTATATGATGGCATTATTTTAGTAATTGCGAACAAATAGTAAGTAAACAGGACTAACCTGTTTGTTGTGCTATTACTAACAGTTGAATGTATACCTGGGTCTGTTTTTACGCGGACTTATTTAACACGATTTTGAAATTCACCGGAAGTCGAAGTCCGATAATGCGCTATTACTTTGAATAATAAATTTCGCGCACTTACATTATATTGAAAGTAATAGTACATTATTGGAATTCGACTTTCATCTTAGTAATTTCAATATTTTCAGTGCTTTATAATAATAAGATATTATGCAATAATGAAATTAAAATCATGATTTCCACATTTTATGTATACACACATTAAATTTTACAAGATTATAATGTAAATTTGTTCAAACATTGTGCGTGTTAATTTTGCATTTTAAATCACATTCTGTGTTTGCTTTTTAAAAAAGAACGTAATCAATTATTAATCATTTAGTGTTTAGCAAGTTTATTTTTAAAAGGTGAGTAATAGCAGTAAACGAAATTTGATTTTTAAACAGAATTGAAAATTAAAGACAAAAATAAGAATTTAATTTTTAGTTGTTAGTTTTAATTAAATTTTTCCCAGCAGTGGTGAATAAATGTCTTTATTATCATAAGTCTAAGTTCATAAACAATTAATAAAATCATCGTCTCAAAGATTAATTACATTGTCACCAGAAATCCATTGACTCAACATGAGTGTGAAGTTAGCGCTAGTTGTATTTCTTCAGTTTGCAAACGAATGTGTTTTTCGGCAAATATCGATAATAATTAAAACGTGTATAAAAAAAATGTAAATTATGCATAAAAATTTATTATTTTGAATAAAATTAAATATTATAGTTTAAAGAAAGTTTGTCTTGTATCAATTTTTTTCAAATTTGAAATTTTTTATTAGTCATATTTTATTTCATTATTTTTTTTTACGCGAATTTTAAAGTAATTTTACGTTGGTGCTTTGCTTTTACACGAATTTTGAAAAATCACAGACCGCATCCCCTCCTTTTCAATGTAAGTTATGTCTATTTTTGCGTGATTTCGTTTGCGCATGTTTTCTGAGGAACCTATCTATCGCGTAAAACGAGACCCAGGTGTATTTGGAATATTTAAATAAAGTTAAATTTTTTTAAAGACATTTAATACGCATATTAGATGATGAAAATAGTCCAATATAAAAATACAACTGGAAGCGATTATATTTGAAGAACTGGTGATAAATTTTATTAAGGGTGCTGAATGCATAATTCTTGTTTTTAACTGCCTGAGCAATAAATTCCTTTTGTTCTTCCTTGCGTTTCTCAAGGAGCAGCATATGATTTGTCTCATAATGCCTTTTTATTGAGAATGTCCTGCATACAACTGTCCTGGAACATAAAATGCACACCGCTTTATTTCCTTTATTAATCATCCCATACTCTTGAGTAAACAACATTTTAAAATTGTTATGGGAGACTTTTAATGCTAGAATTGGTAAACAAATGAAAGATGAAAGTGCTGTAAGTAATTTTGGTTATGGTAATAGAAATGAGAGAGGACATAGATTTGTGGAGTTTGCAGAAAAAGAAAATCTTTATATTATGAACTCTTTTTTTTGAGAAAAATGTTAAAAGAAAATAGACATGGAAGCATCCAAATGAAGGTACAGCAGAATTGGATTATGTTTTGACTAACAGAAAATACATATTTCAAGATGGTAATGTTCTTAATAAATTTAACACAGGAAGTGATAATCGATTAGTAAGATGTAAGATATGTGTTAATGCAAACTAGAGAGACAAAAATTATTAAGAAAAACAATATTTTCAGTTGATATTCCTAATCTTCAGAAACATTCTAATGAATTTAAATTAGAACTTACAAATCGGTTTCAAGTATTAGTAGATTTTGAACACGACTCAGATTTGAATGAAATTAATATGAATATAACTGATACACTTTTAAAAACTGCAACAAAGATAGCAGGTAGAAAAAAGCAGCAATTGACCAATAAAATTTCTACTGAGACTAGAGAATTTATGAAGAAAAGAAAGAATATGAAGTTATACAAAAATCATGCATTAAAAAGGATTGAATATCTCGAATTTTGTAAAATGGTGCAGAAAAGAGTTGAAAGTGATATAAGAAAGTATAATTGTGAACTAGCAAGGAAAGCTGTAGAAGAAAATAAAAGTCTGAAGAATGTAAAACAACATTTTGGTATTGGTAGGAAATTTATATCTGCAATAAGAAAAAAGATAGAATTATTACTAAACAGAGAGATGACATCATGAAATGGGTGGAAGACTTTTATCAAGAATTATTTATTAATAAAGAACAAGTACCTCCTATATCTATTACACCTTCCAAATTGCCCAGAATGTTAAATGAAGGAGTGAGACATGCAATTAATTATATGAAGAAAGGAAAGGCTCCAGGTAATGATGGAATTATAATTGATATATTAAAAGAAGCAGGTGAAGAAATAGAGAAAATTTTAGCAAAGTTACATACCAAATGTCTAAATGATAAAGATGTACCAGATGATTGGAAGAATGCAGTAATAATATTAATATTTAAAAAAGGTGATAAAGAAGATATTAGAAATTACAGACCTATCAGCCTTTTATCAATTTTATACAAAATTTTTACCAAGATAATTACGACTCATCTACAGAGAACATTGGATTTCCACCAACCAAAAGAACAAGCTGGATTTAGAAGTGGTTTTAGTACAGTAGATCATATCCAGGTATTGAGAGAAGTTATAGAAAGGACAAATAAATATGAGTTGCCATTATGTTTTGGATTTGTAGATTATGAAAAGGGATTTGATTCTATAAACATTTCTTCAGTGATTAAAGCATTGGATCATCAAAGTATAGATCCATGATATTGTCATATTTTACAGAATATTTATAAAAATGCAACAGCAACAATTAGATTACATAATGATACTGGGAAAGTCAACATTGAGAAAGGTGTAAGGCAAGGTGGCTCCATATCTCCAAAACTTTTTACAGCAGTGTTGTAAGAAGTATTTTGTGGATTTAAATGGGAAACAAAATTACAAAGATAAGATAAAGAAAAAGAGGACATTTTGGATTTTTCAAAACTTTATTATTAGACTTTGTGCTGTGCTCTTGTTAGTTGAGAGAAATATAGATCTTAAACTTTTTCGTCCAGAATAAGATGACCGAGTCGAAAGCTCCCAGACTATTCTACCCCCGGAGATGGTCGATCAGAGGCCCGAACCTCCACATGTGCCCTTCACAAATTTAAAACATGAGAATCTGCTGCCCAAATAATTGGAAAGCTGCTGCTGCTATTGAAATAAACCCATAACCTGAGAGCTGGAAAGAAATGCTGCTGTTAAACTCATGAACAATTGCCACTGACCATGAAACATGAAAAGCTTCTTATAAAACAGGTACCTGTACCCAAGGCATAAATTCTATCCATAAGCTATAGCTCAATCTATATAAATTGTTCATTTGTAAATTTAATTGTAAATCTATTATGTAATTTCTTTTAATAATCTAGCTTACCTAACTCTGTCTATCTCTTGGGTACGTATTTCTACTTTTACATTTTATTATTTAACAATATCATGCCGATAAGATTTCCGACCGGGCCTCACCAAATTTTAAATATCAATTATAATTACAATGGTTGCCATCTTGTGGTGTTTTTGCAAATAATGCTTCAGAGCTGCAAGAGTTATCAGATGAAAGTAGGAAAGTAGGATTAAAGATAAATGTTAAAAAGACTAAAGTAATATTTAATCCATTTGCTAACAATATGAAAATAAAGATTGATTATGATGAATTAGAAGAAGTTAACAGCTACAAATATTTTGGTCAGATTATTAATACAGATGGAAACCTAATGGATAAAATTAATCATAGAATTAAACTTGGTTGGAGTGCTTTTGGTAGAAATAACTTGATTCTAAAAGGAAATATGGCTATATTGAAAAGGAAAGTTTTTAACAAATGTGTTTTATCAGTTCTTACTTATGGATCTGAGACTTGGACACTTAATAGAAGAGCAATACAGAGATTTCAGACCGCTCAAAGAAGTATGGAGAGATGCATGTTGTGAGTAACAAGAAGAGATCGAAAACACAATATGGGTAAGAGAACAAACAGGTGGTATTGATCTCATTGAAAAAATTAAAAGATTGAAGTGAAGTTGGGCTGGACATATTGTTAGAAGAGATGATAATAGATGGACAATTGAAATCTTAAACTGGATTCCAAGAAATTGTAAAAGACTCGGAAAGAGACCATATGTGAGATGGATGGATTGAAGAAGAAAGTGTGCAGGGGTGATGTGGAGAAGAGAAGCTAAAGATCAGAGATGGATTGAACTTGGAGAGACCTTCATTCTGCAATGGATTGATAATGGTTGTTGATGATGATGACTCTTGAGTCCACCAACTTTGGAATTATCCGCTGCTTGTTTTTAATAGTAGTTTTTGTTTTTTATTTTCACTAGCCACATTGGATAAAACCAAAAGAAATTTACGAAAATTGATAATGAAAATATTTCTTTAAATATTTCAAAAATCTTCGCTTTAATGTATGTTTAAATTAATTATCTTTAAAATTCAGCTACAAATCAATATTATTATGCAGTGCACAGGCGCAATATTATTATTGTCACAACCAAATTTCAAACTCAACTGAGTTACTCTGCACGCACTCTGTCTGTCTCGACACGTCCCAATTCATGTCGTATCGCAAACTATAGTCAGGACAAGAAATAAGCAATTAATAGCCACAAAGCTGAGAGATTATTATAAATATAAAACTTACGAAAGAATAATCTAGTGCACGAGAATTAAACTGCAAAAATTGGAGCAACTTAATTAAATTACTGACAAAATACCAATTAAAAAAAACTTCTGTCACATCACTTTCTGCTAATGTGTTCTTTGTCTGCGAGCATTTTTTCCCCTTAGAATATAAAGTTTCTATCATATCACAATTACATCGTTACTATTTGGAAAAATTTGTTTGGCCATTTGTTCAAATTTAGTATTCTATGGCTAGATGATGCCTTAAATTTTTGAAATCTTGCATGTTTCGTTGTAAAATGAGGATACAATTTGAAAATCGATAACGTGCCAGAAAAATTTTCATACGTGCCACCTGTGACACGCGTGCCATAGGTTCGCCACCGCTGTTCTAGAAAATTAATTTAGCGTCAGTATGCGCTTTGGCTTAGTTATATAAATATTGGTGTTGTGCAATACTGGTGGATAGATTGGTGGACGATTCCCTATAGTAAATAAGAATAGCAATTAGTATAGTTGCATGCATTCAATTTTGTAAACTATTTAGGATGTAATGATGCCAAACCCAAAGTGAAAGAGGCCTGGCACATTGCCAGAGATAAACTTGCCATTAATAAAAAAGATTCCTGTGTCACCTTTCAAAACAATGGTCATTATAAATAACTTATTAACCATTCAAATATGTAAATTCTCTATTGTGACTTGCTCCCTAATAAATAATACAGTTTTCTTTTCACAATTGATGCCATGATTGTGACTATTATGATTACAATATAATTCTCAATACTCTTCCTCCTATTCTTCTTCTTTATTTTTGCTTACTTTATATAATGTTTAAATTTTGTAGATCTGATGAAGACTGCTGGGAACAGTTGAAACAGTAATTAAATAAATATATATTTTGCTATAAAGTGTAAAAGAGTGGAGTTTTGATACTATTATGATTAAGTGGTTGAAAGCATGCTAGGCATACTTTGCTAATTATACAGTATAAAGCTTATCTCTAATACAGTTGTACGTATATTTTATGTTGTATTATTATTATTCAAATGAAATAAGTAAATACAAGTTATTAATAAGTATAGCTTTTATCTTTTATAATTAATAATTAAAATTCATATAATACTAGGTAAAATTAAAATTAGTTTCTACTTTAGAAAGTTTTTCTAATTACATTAATTAATGCATGTAACTTAATCAAATTGAAATTATATAGTAATATCATATGCTCTTAAATTAACATGGTATTTCTGTATTCATATAAGTTTACCATTCCTGGCAACCCTTTATTGAATTTTTTATATATTGTTGTAGATGCAATTTTCACAATAACATAATAATATATCATAAAAAAAAAAAGTCAAATGCTTCATAAATACCAAATAAAAATAATCTGAATATTTTTAAACTTATTAACTTACAATTTCTGAATATTTTGGTATTTTAATTTAAATTTTGAATATTTTTGATATTTTAAAATTAATTTATAATTTATTTAGGAAAAGATACCTGTCAATCATTTATTATGAAAATGGGAATCTTTCATGACCTAGATGGAGGAATTTTGTTTAGAAATCCTTTTTGTTCTTAACAAAATAAATATTAATTTTGATATAATTTGTTTTCATATATTTATTTTAATAATATCATTAATAAAGAAAAAAAAGTGTTTGAATTTGTTAGATTTATACACATGTGCACTTATATTCTAAAAAATATACATTGAAAGCCAATGTAAATATATTAATTTATTAAGCGCAAACAGATGATATAATAATGTGAAGGGCTAAAACCTTTGACAGAAGTGCCTTAAAAATGTTTATATGACAACCAATCAGATGTAATAATGACTGCATAGGAAACTTTCAAGTCAAAACACAAGGCAGAGATTTTACGAGAAAAGAACCATTTATTACATCTGATTGGCTGTCATATAAGCATTTTTAAGGCACTTCTGTCAAAAGTTTTAGCCTTTCACATTATTATTGAAAGCCAATGTAAATATATTGTTCATACTATTATTTGGTTTAGTTCTTTTATGAAATATTTAAAAATGTTAACTAATAAAAATGATTCTTTAATTAAAAAAAAAAAAAAAAGAATACTTAAAAGTAGTTTTGCAGAATTATAATTGCACAATTGTAATGTTGAAAAATATAAGTATAAAAACTGATGTTATACCATTAAACATCACATGATCACCATCTCATACTAGCACATAATTGTTGTAAACAAAGGCAAAACTCTCCATACAGTAATGCCACCCTGTACTAACCAGAGTAATCAGTGGATGCCAGAAGGCTTGTGCATAAAATCCCTATCTAGTGCCTACTCATCCAATATCCCCAGACTAGTTTCAGGCTTGTGGCCATCATCAGTGAGGAGCCTTGGATCTGAGAGCACTGCATCTAAATCTTAGGATCTAATGCAACCCTCCAGAAGCCACTTTTTAACTCTACTTTACTACAAAACTATGAGAATGAAATTGAAAACACAAAAATATTTTCAATCTAAGCTCAAAGCTTATATAGTCATATGGATCTGAACTCAATTCAGCACCTATACATTTTGGTGTCTTTGGCTCTTAAACAACCATAGCCACCACTATACTATTAGGCAGGATTGGTGTTAAACCACTAAACATCACATGATCACCATCTCATACTAGCACATAATTGTTGTAAACAAAGGCAAAACTCTCAATACAGTAGTGCCATCCTGTGCTAATCAGAGTAATCAAAGGATGCCAGAAGGCTTGTGCATAAAATTCCTATCTAGTGCCTGCTCATCCAATATCCCCAGACTAGTTTCTGGCTTGTGGCCATCATCAGTGAGGATCCTTGGTTAGCACAGGATGGCAGTACTGTATGGAGAGTTTTGCCTTTGTTTACAACAATTATGTGCTAGTATGAGATAATGAACATGTGATGTTTAGTGGTTTAGCACCAATCCTGCCTAATAGGATAGTGGTGGCTATGGTTGTTTAAGAGCCAAGGACACCAAAATGTATGGATGCTGAATTGAGTTCAGACCCATATGACTATAAAAGCTTTTGAGCTTAGATTGAAAATATTTTTGTGTTTTCAATTGCATTCTCATAGTTTTGTAGTAAAGCAGAATTAAAAGGTGGCTGCTGGAGGGTTGCATTAGATCCTAAGATCTAGGTAAAAGTGCTCTCAGATCCAAGGCTCCTCACTAATAATGATCCCCCCCCGATGATGGCCACAAGCCAGAAACTAGTCTGGGGATATTGGATGAGTAGGCACTAGATAGGAATTTTATGCACAAGCGTTCTGGCATCCATTGATTACTCTGGTTAGCACACGGTGGCACTACTGTATGGAGAGTTTTGCCTTTGTTTAACTGATGTTATACATAACTTAATTCTTTAAATTGATTGTAAAAGTCTTTACATTAATGGACATTTTTTTATTTGATATAAAAAAAATGTTTTTTAAAAGTATCTTTCACTAAAATTGCTACATATAAAAAAAACGATATCCTATTGCCATGTTGTGTGTGTGTTAAAATCTGCATGAAATTATCTATAACTGATGTAGTGCACAAAGTTTTTTTTTTTTTAAAAAAAAAAAGATTTTTGCAAAGATGACTAAGCAGAAAATTGATGATGCATATTGTTGTAACACTGTGTAGAAGAAAAAATTTATAAATAACATTTCTCCAGAATTCCTTTGATCTGGTTTTTAAGATTGCTCAAAGTTATATTCATTATTGTGATAGTGGAATTCATTCAGATAACTGCTGGACATTCCTTTCTTTTTTTCACCACCAATTGTGTTTGGCTGTAATATAAACTTTTTTAAAATTATATTTTAAGTTTTTAGAGATCAATTAAATTATTAAAAAGTGTTAAACTCATCCAAAGCAAAAAAAAATATCAATTTAATTAAATATTACCAAAATCACACTTTTCTTTATGTTTGCCGTAATATCATATAAATATAATTTATCCAAACTTCAAACACTTTTAGCAAACTTTATTTGTACATACACCTACGTTTCGACTGACCTGCAGTCTTCTTCAGAGCTATGATATAATGAACAAAATAAAAAAACAACTATATAATAACACCATAAAAAAAATTTTAAACAATAAAATATATATATATTAAAAACCTGAAATAAATAATCAAACCCAAATAAAACAATTAATATAAAATAAAATGTACTACATAAATGAAAAATAAATATAAATTATACATGTGTATTCTTAACTTTATACATATATACATTCAAGGACAACTATTAATCTAAATATTATCTATTTTATTATTATTAACAATCTACTAATTATCTGTATTCTTCATAAACTTAAACTTTATGATTAGTAACTAAAATTCTTTTAATTTTAAATCATATTTATTATTTTCTTACTCATTCTTCTTTTAAAATTAATATTTTATATTTATTATTGCTGAATATTTAAAACCTATAAACTTTATAATCTTTACACTTACTAAGGCTATTCTGATCTTCAAAATAAAATAATGAAAAATCGTTTTTTTTTTCAAAAAATTATCTTATACCCTAGCTCCCTCTATTACATATTATTTAAACTAAATATATATCCCCTACAACTCTTTATTTATATATATTTATATTTTACACTTTAACTTTTATTATATAATACTCATAAATTTATATTATACTTCTTTATATGTTTTTATATATATAAACCCTACAACTTTATTTACATATATATTTTTTTATTTTATATATTTTAACTTTTATTATTATTTTTATATAATTCTTATAAAAAAAATTTTTTATACTGTTTTATATGTAAATATTATGCTAAGTTTATTAATTAATTTATTTATTATTATTTAATATCTGTAAATATACCCAAATTTATATTCGTATTTAACCTAACCATTTTTTATCATCCCCAACTTATTTATTAACAATTATCTCTTTACATATTTACCTCTATATATCTTATTTAATAACTAAATCAATCTCATCCTAATCCCAGAATCTCTATTAAATTCTGGTTTTATCTTTCTTATTAATATAGCTTCTTTTATTTTCCTTTCTTTAATACTTTTTGTATATAACTTCATTTTTATTGAACTTTGTGTAAATTTGTGTCCTGTTTCTTTTGTATGTATATATATTGGTGATTTATTATCTGCCATATGTTGTTTTAGTCTTGTTTTTATAGAATTTTTGTTTCTCCCACATATTTGTTATCAATCCCACTATCTAGACATTGTTTGCATTTTATCACATATACTCCATTAATTATTTCTTTATTATCTTTATTATATCCTATGTATTTGTTATCTATCAAATTTAATAGGTTTTCTCATAAAAAAAGAGAAAACCTATTAAATTTGATAGATAACAAATACATAGGATATAATAAAGATAATAAAGAAATAATTAATGGAGTATATGTGATAAAATGCAAACAATGTCTAGATAGTGGGATTGATAACAAATATGTGGGAGAAACAAAAAATTCTATAAAAACAAGACTAAAACAACATATGGCAGATAATAAATCACCAATATATATACATACAAAAGAAACAGGACACAAATTTACACAAAGTTCAATAAAAATGAAGTTATATACAAAAAGTATTAAAGAAAGGAAAATAAAAGAAGCTATATTAATAAGAAAGATAAAACCAGAATTTAATAGAGATTCTGGGATTAGGATGAGATTGGTTTAGTTATTAAATAAGATATATAGAGGTAAATATGTAAAGAGATAATTGTTAATAAATAAGTTGGGGATGATAAAAAATGGTTAGGTTAAATACGAATATAAATTTGGGTATATTTACAGATATTAAATAATAATAAATAAATAAATTAATAAACTTAGCATAATATTTACATATAAAACAGTATAAAAAAAAATTTTTTTATAAGAATTATATAAAAATAATAATAAAAGTTAAAATATATAAAATAAAAAAATATATATGTAAATAAAGTTGTAGGGTTTATATATATAAAAACATATAAAGAAGTATAATATAAATTTATGAGTATTATATAATAAAAGTTAAAGTGTAAAATATATATATAAATAAAGAGTTGTAGGGGATATATATTTAGTTTAAATAATATGTAATAGAGGGAGCTAGGGTATAAGATAATTTTTTGAAAAAAAAACGATTTTTCATTATTTTATTTTGAAGATCAGAATAGCCTTAGTAAGTGTAAAGATTATAAAGTTTATAGGTTTTAAATATTCAGCAATAATAAATATAAAATATTAATTTTAAAAGAAGAATGAGTAAGAAAATAATAAATATGATTTAAAATTAAAAGAATTTTAGTTACTAGTCATAAAGTTTAAGTTTATGAAGAATACAGATAATTAGTAGATTGTTAATAATAATAAAATAGATAATATTTAGATTAATAGTTGTCCTTGAATGTATATATGTATAAAGTTAAGAATACACATGTATAATTTATATTTATTTTTCATTTATGTAGTACATTTTATTTTATATTAATTGTTTTATTTGGGTTTGATTATTTATTTCAGGTTTTTAATATATATATATTTTATTGTTTAAAAATTTTTTTATGGTGTTATTATATAGTTGTTTTTTTATTTTGTTCATTATATCATAGCTCTGAAGAAGACTGCAGGTCAGTCGAAACGTAGGTGTATGTACAAATAAAGTTTGCTAAAAGTGTTTGAAGTTTGGATAAATTATATTTATCAATTTAATTATTTTTTTAAATGAAAAATTAATTTTTGTAATAAATTATGTAAGATCGTTTATTTTAAAAATAATCTAATCATTATAATTATACTTAACCCTATACATTGTAATGGACAATGTAGAGTAGAACAATGATGTGCATTTAGACTGGGGGGGGGTAAGATATGAAGCACATGTGTATGGAGAACACACATAGATGCAGCGTAGAGGTAAGGGGTATATTTTGTTACAACTAAACTGCATTTAATCTCATTGAATATTATATCAACAATGTCTGAGTTCATATTCAGGCTAAATAATAATATATAAATTTCTTATCCTAAAAAATATATATATCTTGTAGTGTGTTGTATAAAATGTATAAAATATTCTGTGTAATTATTTAATTGCATATTAAATCTTCTATGTAAATATTATATGTATCTTCTTAAAATATGTGTGTGATTAGTGCATATAATTTTGAAGTCTGATTGGGCACCTAACTAAATCAAATACTCCTTCATGGCAGTATATCATCCCTCTCCACTTAATATTCAGTCAAAAAATATCTCAGTTGAAATATATGTGAGGCAAATAAATCAATCTATTATGTGTTAACTAAATTCTTTATTCTTAACTAAATAAAATAAAAAATATAAAGCCAGATTTAAATAAAAAATAAATAATTTTTATTTACAAACAAAACCACATAACAAAAAAAATAAAATAAATGTTCTCAAATTCCTTTTTTTTTTAAAAAATAAAATACTAGTAGCTACAAAATAAATTAATTGGGAAAATTGGTTTTGAAGTATCTAAAAAAAAACAAAAACACAAATTATTGTCATAGAAAAATATATATGTGGGTGTGTTGTGTCAAAAATAAATAAAACATATAGCATGGATATATTGCACATTAATGTTAAAATCTGATTATTCTGATAAGCATTGAATTTATGACTAAAAATGGCAAAAAATATTCTGTTTTTTACTCATAAAATATTAATAAATGTGCTTGATAAGTTCTGGATGGATTAACTAACTATGGATTAACTATCGGTCTTTGAAATATATAAATGAATAATAAGTTAATATAGCTTAGCACATTAAACACGATAAAGGGTGGTATCTTCTAGTTCTTCCCATTCCTTATAATATATAAAATCATAGGTGATGGAAGTAGGTAATGGAAATGACAATTTTATATGATGTATTAGTTCGGAGTTATTTTAAATTCTTATTTTGTAAATAATTTTATAGTTTTTGTTAAAAGGTATCAGTGTATCTTATAGAGATTTTTTTAAAAAAAATTTATTTAGATTAAATGTTCTAGAATCTTTATTACTGAGATTGAAAGTTGGGAAAAGCTTAAGATATTTGAATCTTGCAGCTTTTTTTTTTTTTAAAAAAAATTAATTTGAAAGCATTGATAATATTCTCTTTGCTATTGTATTTTTTCAATCTTTCTTTTTTTTTGTGAATAAATAATCTGCTTTTAGAAATAGAATTTAGAAATACACATCTATAAAAAGTTTTGCAAATAATCATAAGTGACACTTTTATGTAATGTGTTAGATTGGAGTTATTTTAAATCCCACATATATGTGTTTGGTGTCATTCTTTTCTACTTTTATCCAACTTTAATGTAATACTGTTAAAATTTCAAAAATACCCTACATACTATATGGAAAGAAGGTTTAGAAATAAATGTTTTTTCATAAGCATTGCTGAAAGAAGTGAGTCAAGCTGAATGATCCCAGGGATTGAGCACTGAAGGCAATAGTCTTTTTTTTTTTTAAAGAAGAAAAGAATGTAATTGTTTTTATTTTTTATTGTTTGAATTAATGTAATAATAAATAAAAGTTCCTGGATTTATTATGTAGCATTCATAGCAAAAAAATGTTGTGAGAGATGCTAGTTTTTTTAAATTTTGGTATTTAAAAATAAAGCTTTTTTGTCTTAAGGCAACTTTAATATCCTTATTGTGAAGAACTTTTGGATTATTTTAATCAGCAAATAACTGTGAAATGCATTATAAAAATAAGCCGAGATCTAACTTTAATTATCAATGCAACTAAAATAGAAAACTATGTTTCAGCTGAAAATCTCATTGTCATGGGGTAAAACTAATTAGTAAACTAGTCAAACAGCAGATTATGTAAACTGCAACTTCCAGTTTTAGAAGTGTTTCCTTTTTATCTTTAGCAACCATTGAGGATAAAGAATTATTATTACCTTCTTCACATAACTTCTTTCTGCCTATAAATACATAATCCGAAGGATAATTCAACAAAATAAATCTAGTAAAGCCTTAAACCATAAAACAGTTTTACAAATAAATTTTTTAAAAAAGGTTTGAATCTATAATTTAATAAAGTGTTAAATTAGAATTTGATGTTATAATAAGAGAAATTTTATTTAAATTAAAAGGCTTTGAACAAAGAAATTATAATAATAATAACATTGATAGCAAATATTAAAGTTAATATTACTATGCAATTAATATTTTTAACATTATATTCTTTTTAAATATGTATTAATTTTTTTTTCTCTTCTTAAAGCAATAATTTTTTTTCTCTATGAATGTTAAAGCAAATATAAAATAAAATTGATTTCTTGTTTAATTAATAATTGATAACATTTTTATAACTTTGATATATATTTATTTATCAATTAAATAATATTTTTGCTAATCTTCATTTATATTATTATAATTAAATAATAATACAGGTGATTCTCAACCTTCATATCTAATTGAGGCCTGAAATGTGTGTGAAAGTTGAAATGTAGGAAAGTAGAGCAATATAAAAAAATCTAAAATATTATTTTTTAATGATAACACCTGATTGATTAGTATCTGGTGTTTTCTTTATAAATTTATTAAGAGATAGTTGAATTGTACTCTTCTCTGTTTTTACAGATAAGCCTGAACCCTAAAGTTGATTACAGATAATTTCGGACAGTAAAATTCATTATATATATTTATCACAGGAAAGCAATAATTATATATATATATTTAAAAATTACACTTACTATCAGATTTTTTAAAAGTATATAATCCTATCAAATAATTAATTTATTAATAAAATAAAAATAAATAAATTAACATTTAATTGCTTATGACACTTTTGTCTTTCAATTATGGCTAGGAACACAGACACCCGCCCTTTTTTTTTTTTTTACATTAAAACTTACTCTCATCTCTTCACCTTTTTTCATTTTCTATAAAATTAAAAATAATTTTTTTTCCTTACAATTTTTTGGTAAAATTTATAAAAAAATGAGAAAAGGTGACAGGAGAGGGTTAAGTTTTAATGTTTAAAAAAAGGGTTTTTTGTTTTCCTAGCAATAATTGAAAGACAAAATTGTCATAAGAAATTAAGTGTCAATTTTTTTATTTTTTTTTATTAATAAATTAATTCTTAGACAGGATTATATATTTTTTTAAAAATCTGATAATAAAGATAATTTTTTAATATATATATATATATGTATAATTATTGCATTAATGTGTTATATATATATAATGAATTTTATTATTTGGAATTACCCATAATCAATCTTGGTGACCAGGCTAATCTGTAAATATGATCTTCTTTTTCTTTTCTTGATAAAAAGTTCTGTAACATGCTGTGTCTTTTTCTATTCCCACCATACGAAACTACAGTATGATTACATATTACATAAACATATCTGTACATTCATTTTTTTTATATGCATTGGATTCATTCCTGAGTGTTTTTTAAAGAGTGTAAATAAATTTTGTTTTATTAAGTAAATATAGCTTTTTACATACTCTGTGATACATTGCCATGTTTTCTTTTGAGCTAGTAGAAATGGATGGGTTAACATAAGAAATTAGGGAGGTATTTTCACCTGACCTATAAATATTTCACGTTTTAAAGATAGCACTCTAATTTGTATTATAGCAGATATTTTTTTAAATAATAAATAGTATCTGTAATGGCAAGGGATAGACCCTCTTTGTATTTAATCATGCTTAATGGGAATGATGGGCAGGAAATATGGCTGGATACTCAATCTGACCATCTTTAGTTATGATCTTAAGTTTTAAATAAATAAAAATCTATTGTTATTCTGATAAAGAATTATATATATTTGAAAAGGGGAGCGAAATTGTAATTCTGTATTAATATACTGCACTTTATCTATACAAATAAGCACTAATGATTAAATGCTTTACAAGTATGGTATTCAGTGAATAATCATTAAATTGTTTATTATTTACAATTTTTAAATACATTTTCATTCTATCACCTTTATATATTTTTTATTTATTTTCTTTGATTCCTTGAAAAACTATAGATTTAGAATCCATTATATATATATGTAAATAATGATTATTGATAGTGATATTGATTTATAATATCGCTATTTTGATTTTATTATTGCTCTATATTTTATATTTTTAAAATTTATTTACTTTCAAATAAATATATATTTATTATTTTTTATCTCTTAAAATGCATTATAAAACATAGAATTGTGATTATATATCTAATTAAAATTTTAAATTTTATTTTAATTTATTTTGTTTCTTTTTTTATTTATAAAATATATTTTTAACTTCTGAAATCTGTAATTCATTTTATTATAATTAATTTACCTTCTTATTTTGATTAAAAGTCTAATTAATGTTGATCTTATTTTTTTAGAGAGCATTAAATTCAAAAAATATTAAATTATACTATTTTACTTCCAAATCAGTCCTTTTCTTTGAATTTCGAGGGTTTTTAAAAATTATAAAGTTATTTTTGTGATAAAGAAATTACTTTTTTTGCATATTATTCTTAGTCTCTTTATCTTTTTTATTTTTTAATTTTTCGACTGTTTGGATTTTCTCATAAAATATACAAAATAAGAACGTCACTCTGATCCTACTTCAAATATAAGATTATTAATCCAATCTTGGCAGAGTGTGATATTTTTTTAGATTTTAGAAAATGCTTTAGTGAAACAATATTGTTCAATATTCTTACCTATAGTGAGTTAGATAAAATACAAATAGCCAAACATTTTGTACATTTATAATTTGGTGATTGTTCAAACATAACCGAGTTAAATGATTTATAGAATAGTTTTTTTTTTTCAAAGTTTAAATTAGATTTCTAACAATATATATATAAAACTATTTTAGTTGTTAAAGTTGTTTACAAATACATATTCTTCATATATTTTAATAAAATGTTTGTTATAGGATGAGGAGGATGAATTTGAACATTTACAAGATGAAGAAGAATTTGAAGGTTTTTACACTGGGGAGTCATACATACCTGGAAAATCAAGAGGTTCAGAAACTCCAGAATTGAAAATTACTAAGGTAATAATTTGTATTGTGGTTAATTCTGATAATCCATACTTTGATATTAATCTAAATGGGGAGATTAAAAGTCAAATTTAAATTACTAACACTATATGATAGAAGTATGAAATACATTGGTATATGTATATTTCAATCTTGGAGAATATCAGCATTATTAAAATTATACATTTAATGAGTAATTTCTTAAAAGATAAATATGAAGGTTAATTTCATTTTAGTATATATTTATAAAAATAATCTTAATACAAATATACACATATAATATTAAATATCTTTACTTTAAGCATAAAAAATGAGAGAAAATAAAATTTTTTATCGTTCTGATAGATACAATGTTATACATGTAAAGTAAAATGGTTTCTCTTTAAATGAAGTTAGAAATTTCTGTATAAATTATAAGCTCAAAAGTCTGTTAGCCAAGTTAATCATTCTCCTTCTCCTAAATCATTATATATGTAATAATCTCATTAACTTCTTATTTTTTATAACTAATGATTCCTCTAACCCTAATTTATGTCTTTTTTCTGCTATTTATTTATTAATTCCATTATCCTAATTTTATATTCTCCAATTTTATTATAAAAAAAATCATAAAATCTCAACCTTGTTCACTTTTTTTAATCTTTGAATTTCTCCCATTCTCCATAAATTTTATCCTGATTTTTTTCAACATGTTACACTCCAAAAATATGTGTTCAATATTTTTCCTTCCATCTCTACATAAACTACATCTATGACAGATCTTTATTCCATTTATGCCTTTATTTCCTAGTAGCTAAAATTCCTACCTTGCGCCAAATGATAATAAGCTCCCTTTAGTAGTTATACACATTCTTTCACATTTTATATCCTTTTAATTTTTATTCAATTCTAACCTATTATTTTTTATTCATATTCATTTTCCATAATTCTATTTCTTTTTCTCTAATTTATCTATCCTGCTTTCTCATTCCTCATAATTATGTACCTGTAATATTTTTTCTGCAGTCTGCAGAAAAGACTTTGTTTTTAACTGAAAAGAGACTCTTTGATTCTAAGGCCTTAAAGAAATTGAGCAGGGTAAATTCCTAATGTCCACTTTATGCCTTCTTGTCATTATAGCTGTTATTATTATGTGATTATTCATATGGTAAACAAATATAGTAGGGTTACTCATCAATATGCATCAGCCAGCCAGATGAATTTATTGGCTCTTTATCTCTAAGCTTAAGATCAAAACATACCATGGTCTTTATTTTCAGTTACCTAACAATTTATAACTGAAATAGTTGAGTTTCACTGAGGCTAGAATAAATGTGTGTGTCAATGATTTTTTTATTTTAATATTTATAATTGTGACATACAAAACTAAACTATGACCCTTATTTCCAGGGGACTAAACTAATCAACCAAGACAGCAGTTCTTGTTGAAGGCAGAGAGTACTAAGAATCTTCTAATTGCAAGCCCAAGCTGCCATGCAATGATAAACATTCTATTTAGATACCTACAAACCACTTTCAAATGAAGAAAGATTGCATGAATTGGAAGAAAAACTTCCTAATATTAAATGGGACATCATTATTGGGCTTTATAAAGGAAGAAGAAAAGGTGAAGAGACGATTTGAAAAGTAGACATATATTTTATTACAAAAGCACAAATATTAGAAATACAAATGAAATGGGATTTAATATAAATAAAAGTAGAAAAACAATGTTGTGGAAATTGATGGTATATCAGACAGATTAGCAAAATTAATTATTCAACTTAATGGAAGTTATCAAATTTAGATAATTCAGATTTATGCCCCCAAAATTCTTATTGTGATGAAGAAGTAGTGAGTTTTTATATGGAAGTACAAAATGTTTGATCAGATCAAACAAAATTTTAAAATTGTCATGGAAAACTTTAATGTTAGAAGTGGTAAATAATTGAAAGATAAAAATTCTTTTGATAAATTTGGTTATGATGACAGAAATGAGAGAGGATATTGATTTGTGGATTTTGCAAATAAAGGAAAATGATGTTTATAATGTTTGTTTTTTTTTTTTTTTTTTGAGAAAAGTATTAAATGGGAATGAACATTAAAGTATCAAAATGAAGTTTTAGCAGAATTGGATTATGTATTGATTAACAGACAATATGTCTTTTAGGATTGCAATGTTCTTAATAGATTCAATGTATGAAGTGATCATTGATTAGTAGGATGCAAAATATATATTAATACAAAACTAGAGAGACTAAAATCATTAAGAAAGAGTATTAACAGTTGATATTTCTGACCTTCAGAAACATTTTACTGAATGTATACTGGAACAATGTCATTTTAAAATATTGATAAACTTTGAAGATGGAAGTTAATTAATATTTTAGTAAGAGCAGCAACAAAGATAGCTGATACAAAAAAATAATTCACCATTTAATTTTCAATTGAGATAAGACATTACATGAAGAAAAGAAGGAAAATAAAAATATTTAAGAGTGACCCATTAAGAAGAATCAAATTTCTGGAGTTATGTAAAATGCTACTAAAAGATGTTAATAATGATACAAGAAAGTATAACTGTGAAAAGCTATAAATGAAAATAAAAGATTTGAAAAGTATAAAATAACATCTTAGAAGAAAATTATTTTTACAATAAGAAGATGAAATTATTTAGAAAAAAGAGATCTTGACATGTATGGAAAAGTATTACGAAGAATTATGTAGTAATAAAAAACAAATTAACCACTATAGTTTCTACATCTTTAGAATTGCAAAGCACTTTAAATGAAGAGATGAGACATGCAATTAAATCTATAAAGTAGGGAAAAGCTTGGGAAATGATAAAATTATTTTTGATATCTTAAAAAAAAAAAGGTGAAGTAAAAAAAATTGTTGGCAAAGCTATATACCAAATGTACCAAATAATTGGAAGTCTGCAGTAGTAATATTGTTATTTAAAGAAAATGATAAAGAAAATAATAAAAATTGCAGACCTATCAGTCTTTTATCAGTTCTGAACAAAATTTTTACAAGATAATTATAGTTTGTCTGAAGAGAATGTTGGATTCTAACCAATCAAAAGAACAAGTTGGATTAAAGTGTTTTTAGCAAGTAGATCACATCCAAACATTGAGAGAAATTATAGAAAGGATCAATGAATATGAGTTGCCATTATGCATCAAAATAAAGACCTGGGATTGACAGACTTTTTTAACATGAAAACCATTTTATTTAAATATCTCAATTAAAAAATTAAAAGAATCACAAGAGAAGAAATGAAAAATATACTTACATATAACGAAAATTGAAATTCTTTTAAAAACAAAACAAAAAATTACTTTGACATGGTCAAGCGTCGGTGGCCGAGTGGTCAGCACAGCTGCCTTATAAGCAGTTGTTCCGAGTTCGCTTCCCGGTCGATGCTTTGACACTGAAAAAAAAATTACCTTCACACTGAGATTTTTGAGATTCTAATACCACATAAATGTTGCAAGAATCTTCAAATAAAAATATGATTAAAGATAAATACTAAAAAGACTAAAATATTATTGTTCAATAGATTTTTTTAGAAGAAGAAAATAAAAATTGATGCATATGAATAGAAGATAACAACTTTAAATATCTTGTTCAGATTACTAACACAGATGGAAACAAATGGATGAAATTAATCATAGAAAGTTTTTAATAGATGTGTTTTAATAATTCTTACTTCTGGTTCTGAGATTTGGACATTTAACAGAAGAGGTATATAGAGATTTCAAACCACTCAATGAAGTATAGTTAGATTATATTTGGAGTAACAAGAAGAGATCAAAAACAAAATATATGGATGTGAAAAAAAGAGGTAGCACTGACATCATTAAAAAAATTAAGAGACTAAAATGGAACTGGACTGGACATTTAAATTTGGATCTCAAAAGATTATAAAAAATTTAGAAAAAAATAATTGTAAGATAGAGAGATTAAGTTTTTGTTATGATTTGGAGAAAAGATTGGAAAAACTAGATTAAACTTTGAGAGATTTTCATCTTGCAATGGAAAATGATGATTCTGATGAATACATTTTTAACAAATTTTAAACTTTATTTAAATTTTCCAAATACAAACAACATGTTAGTAATAAACACACAAATAGACAACACAGGTTAGTAATTAGACAATGTTTCGAGTAGTAGTATTCTTCACTCTTCTTCAGGTGTTGCTGGCCTGATATGCACAGTGCATAGAAGTTGAACTCGCAGCTTTAGATTCTTGAATATCGAATTTAAGGCGATATTCAAGAATCTAAAGGTGCGAGTTCAACTTCTATGCGAATACTGTCACTGTGCATGTCAGGCCAGCAACAGTTGGTTAGAGTGTTTGCCTTAAATTCGATATTCAAGAATCTAAAGGTCCCGAATTCAACTTCTATGCAAATACTGTCACTGTGCATATCAGGCCAGCAACATCCAAAGAAGAGTGGAGAATACTACTACTCGAAATGTGTAATTACTAACCTGTGTTGTCTATTTGTGGGTTATTACTAAGAAGTTGTTTGTATTTGGAAAATTTAAATAAAGTTTAAAATTTTCTATACATTCAACATTCACTTATAGATGATGGAAATAGTCCAACATACCACATCTAATAATATACCATCATTACAAACCATCAGACAAACATTTTTAACAAATCTCATTTCTTATATAAATTCAAAAACTGCCTATCTATTAATTTTGATTTTCCCCATATTAGTAAACAAATGCCATTTAATAAAGTAAATAAAATTCTAGAGAAAATTATAATTTTGCACTCAATCTAAATTAAATTAATGAATTTATTACTTTTTATGATTTTTGTTCAGGGGAATCTTCATTCATCATAAATGATTGATTAACTTGGCAATGTAGGTTCTAGCTTTTGAAGAAGAAATACTTTTTTTTTATCAGATCAAGAAAGTATGAGCAATTGAATTAATTCTTGTTAATGACAGACATTAAATATACATTCAAGGACTGCATGAATAAAACCATCAAGTAAAACACTACTGTTTTACTCATGCAACAAAGTAAATTTTCATGTAGAATGAGTGTATTTCTTCAGAATTAGAGATTGTGCTCTTATTTTGTGCTATTAAGGTGATACTTAACTAGCAGTGACAAATCAAGCTACATTTTTCTAAAGCTATTGTATTTAATAGCCTAAACAAAAATCATCAATGCTATATTTTATTCATTTATTACAGTTCTTGGATGCTTGTTCAGTGACTATCATAGAATAAGATAAATTTGATTGCCATATTTTTTGGGACATTTCTTATCCCCTTTTATTTATTATCACCATTTATATATCAATTATCCAAGGTAGATTAAACGTGATCTTTTCTAAGTAAATTTATTTTCTTTATAAAGATTGGAATATGTTGTTACTTTAATCAGTTTATAAAAATTGATTATCTACCAGATAACTTCATACTTTTCTGCATTACCCAGACTATATAATTTAAACAGAGACATTTCTTAAATTAGCTTAATATTGAGTTGTTATTATATACCGTCCACATCATTTATGGATCTATTTGTTTACTCTCAAAACTTTTTCCAAAATTTTTGTGTCCCGAAGTTATTCTTAAAAATATTGTTCAGTTTGCTCCATAGCACAGTGCTTATGGGAGACCTCATTATTCTACTGTATAATCTTTATTTAATATGAAATATTTTGCATGTGTTTATTAATTTTTATAAGATAATTTGTATATATATTTTTCAGTAATATGTCAAAAGATTTTGATTAAGTGTTATGTTTTTATATGTTAATTTTATTCCAGATTCCTCTACATTTACGCACAAATTGGGATAGTTTCTATATGGAAATGGTGATGTTGGCTGGGCTTGCAGTTTATTTTATTAATTTTATTATTGGTCGAACAAAAAATCATAAGCTTGCAACTTCTTGGTTTAGTTCTCATAAAGAATTGTTTGAATCCAACTTCCATATCGTAGGTATAAATTATTTTAATACTAATTACTTATTTAATCCTGTATATATATATATATATATATAAGTGTAATAATGTTCAAGGCTAAATGGATTTATAAGTCATCATTAAAAAGTAGTCAACACTTAGACAATCCCAATATCAGTAATAATCAACAATCTCAAACTGTTAAAAGGAGGCTGCCTTGTCAACAGTTTGAGATTGTTGATTATTACTGGTATTGGGATTATCTAAGTGTTGTTTGGTTTTTAATATATATATATTATAGCAAAATTTTACATTGTTAAAAGATGAATTTAAAACAGCCTTTGGGGAACATTTATAGAAATCCTCAATGGGAATAATTTCTCATGATCAAAACAAAGTGGATCAGGTTGTTGCAAGATGCTATTCGTTATTAATCTTAAATAATTTTTGTAGATACGTATTAGAAAATTACACATATAAAATGTAACAAATACGTGTTTATACATTAATTTACTTTTATGAAATAAAATAAACATTATGTTAACAAAAAACAAAATAAAACATAATTCTTTAACAAATTATAAACCATATAAATATTAATTTATAAATAAATATGTATGTATATCATACTCAATGCTCATATTAATTCGTATCTTTAAAAATTATATTAGTGGTCCACAATATCTAAAAGTTTGCTGACCGCTGCTATATAGAATATAAAATGGCAGTTGAACTTATTGCTTTTTTAAATCATTGTTTACTCTGGATTAAATGAATAATGGAATGGCAAGAAATATTAATAAATATGGTATTTTATAGATTACTGAAAAATGGTTATTGACCATTCCAAATTTTGGAAATATCTTAGAATACTGGAAATACTAAAGCATTTTATTATTTTATTAATTATCTATGGATATCTGGAAGTTATAGTAAAAACAAAAATTGGTCAAAAGATATTTGTTAAGATTCTACTTTTTTTGCCATATTGATTTAATTAATAAAATCAACATATTCTTCCTTATGTAGACTTAGATGCAGTATTTCCAGTAGTATACAGTAAGGTTATTTAATGTTAAGTAATCCAAGGACTGCCTTAAAAAAAAAAAATCTGAGGGTTGCAGTCAAAATAATAATCGTAAAGTGAATTAATATTACTAAGATATATAGAAATGGTATATCCTATTGGAAATGAATGTAACAATAAAAGAATGTTATTTGGTCTACTATTTTTTTTTCAAGACCAATAAATATATAGAAAAATATCTACATTTTAGGAAATTTAATTTTTACAATGTATTTTATTGCTACAAAAATATTTTTATCTCATATAATAATGACTACATTTCATCATTTTATAGTGTATATATTTATTGCTTTACTAAAACTTTTTATAGTTTTTTTAATAATATATATTCATCTATTCACGAAGATTAATTTTTTCAAATAAATATATATTATTGTTACAAGGTGATGATGGAACATCTAAAGAAGTTCAACAAGATGTTTTAATGAAAGAATCAGAAAATATATATGCTCTCTGGTGTAGTGGTCGAACATGCTGCGAAGGTATGCTTGTGCAGCTTAAATTTCTCAAAAGGCAAGATCTTATCAGTGTGATGGCATATATGCTAAGGCCAGCTAATGATCACATAGTAAGTGAAAAATATATATGTATTTTATAATTTTGCAGGTTTTATTTTAAAATAGGACTTATTTACTTAGTTTATATTTGCGAGTATATAATTTAATTTGCAGCATATTTTTGATCCGCATCAATGAATTTTGCTGTTGAAGAATTTTCCAAAACAATTTTAAAGAAAATTTTGACCAAACCAAAATGCCACTTCAGTAGATACTCAATTATTATTTTTATAAAGAAAGAAAGAATATATTCATCACTATATATTTCAATGTGTTGTTGTTAATTGTGAACATATTTTTAGGAAATAAAAGCAAATAGTTTAAATCATCATCATCATCTTTTTCCAAGAGCAGGTCTCCACATGCCAGATTATCTAGAATCATAAAGAATCTGTGTCAAGACAATTTTAATGAATAACCAGCAATATATAACTCTCATATATGCATCATTATCATTACTTTTTATTCTAACAGACTTTAGAAAGTAGTAAAAAAATCTTCTTTAAACTAAATAATTGTGATTGAAATATTATTTAAAGACTTTCACAATTGCAGAAACTTTGAAATCATTTCAAACATTACTATCTTTCTGTGATAGCCTAAGCTTTTTAATGATTCCTAGTCTTAGTTTTCCAAACTTTATACTCTTTCAATTACAACTGAAAAATATTAGGAAAGGAAAAGAACGTGAATTACAATAATAAATCACTACTAGAGAATAACTTCAAGGCTTTGGCAGTTATAAAGAAATTATATAACCAGACTATAAACCAAAAACATAAATACCAAAAATCATTTAATTATTTTTATTGTCATAGCCTGTACTGTTTTTCTACTGATAATATGAATTCACCATTATGTTTAACTAGTAGTTTATAATATAGTTTGTCCTAACAAAAACATTGGAGAGTTTAAGGGTTTTATACTACCATCTTTTCCTAAAACAATGAATGCTAAACCAATATAAATATATATTGAAAAGTGTGTAAAGAAAGACTCTAATAAAACATTAATCTTCAAGCAGACTTGTTATTATTATGCATCAAAATTAAATCTGTATTTTACATGTTAAATTTTTTCTATGAAAAGGTTTTTAAGCATTATTGAAATACTTCTTTGCAATTATTATAAATTTCTTGCATATTAACATGTTGACGTCAAATAAATATATCTACCAATATATATATTCTTAACAAATAAAAATAAGTAATACTTTAAATCAAAAAGCAGATCTCACCAAACCATTTGGCAGAGCAAATAATCTTTATTGAAGATAGTTTAAATATTATAAATTTGGATGACAATTATAATGTATCATTATCATTAATTATTATTATTTAAAAGATAGACTTCTTCATCAAAGCAATCCATCTCCAAATCTTTCTGTCAATTTCTTTTTTCTCCTTTTTCTCATACCCTCTATAGTTCCTTTCAGTATATCTTTCATAATTATTCAGTCCTAAATATTGTATTTTTCAATATAATTTTTCTTTTGATAAAACAAGAACAATTCTACATTTTAGTGCCATCTACAATAAGATTGAGTAATCAATAATTATCAGATGATAATGTGTTTTAAAACCCATCCCCATGTAGATTTTTTAGCTTGGAAAGTAATGAATGTATTTATCTAATAATCCTATTTAACTTCATTCTATTATTCAAATTAAAAACCTGAAAATTCAAAACACCCTATGATTTTGAATGCAAGTGTAAAGCTAGAAATGAATTTGGAAATAGAGAATTAAATGCACTATCATCTATAACAACTGACTTAATATAGATTGCATTAAAGTGGAGAGCTGCTCTTATTCATGATGTATTGGTGTAAGATAAATAATTGAATAATTTGTTATTATTAACATTCCTGCCTAGGAATATTGCTGCATAAATTAATGAAGATACTAAAATACATAATTACTGACCTGAAATCAGTTCTATATTACTTTTTAAGTAGGTTGGCTTGAGTTCAAAATCATAAGATGTTTTAAATTTTCAGGCTTTTAACTTGAATAGTAAAATAGAATTAAAAATGATTGCTTGATGAATAACTACATTATTTCCAGCTTTAAATTCCAAGTCAGAAATTGTCCTGAGAATGGGGATTTAAATACACTGCTATCTGGTAATCTCTGATTATTCAATCTTGCATATAGATGACATTAAAAAATGGAGAGCTGCTATATATTACTAATTTTTTCCCTTCTACTTTAACATCATATTTCCAATCTTTTCTTTTTACTTTTTTTAATTATTGGTGTTTTTGTATATGAAACATAATAACTACTTTTTTGAAAGTTTTTTAACCATTGCAATTCTTAGTATAATTTTTTTATTGGGTGCTTTCATCATTGGTTAATCAGTTTTCACAAATATTTAAACAAATTAAGCTGCATTATAATTTTATGTCCAAATCTGCTAAGATCTATTCTCATCATTTTAGTTTTATATGCTTTTTTTTTTCCTAAGCATTATACATCTTATCAATCTTATATAATGTTTTGTAAAATTCATCCATATTTACTATGAAAACTCATATTATCAAAAAAATCTGATACTATGAACTCTCCCAATTCTACTTTTATATTTAAAACATTTCATATAAATTGAAATGATATCATTTTATGTGGTTATATTCATCAATCATTTCATAACAGTCAGATGAAAGGAGGTTTTAAACCATTAAATATTACATGATCACCATTTCTTATGCTTGCTCAAGCTGTTAAAAACAGGCAAAATGCTTTCTAGGTGTTGACACAGAAACAGCACCTCATGTGGCTACATTAGGCGTAAGTCACAACTACTAATAATTATAACTGAAATTATATAGATAAAATTTGGTTGTAATGAATACTAATGTTATTGTCTTTGTGTTGACAAAGTATAACACTTGTTTAAATTCTAATTTTACGATCTATTATTAGTTATGCACACTTTATTTTGATGCATAACTTTTTGACAATCTACAAGTTTATGATGTAATTACATATGAGGGAAATCAGATGCAGATTCTTCAAATTGTAAAATATGTGATTCTCATTTAATAATAATTGAGAGCATGCAATGATATGTATAATATTTGATAAATCATATTTAAGAATATTTAGGTTATTTTAAGATATTTAAAGTTGTTCTAGTATTTTGTGGCAGATTATTATGCAATAAATATTCTAAAAAAATTTTTTGTAAAATACTTTTTTTATGCATAAATATATTCATATAGGGAATAAATGGCTGCGAACCTGTTAAAATTTTTTTGGGAACTTTGATAAATAACTTTTAACAAAACATTCAAGAATTGCATTAGAAGAATCAAGACTATAGTAATTTTTATATCGATTAAATGTATGCTATACTTATTTGATTGATCGGCTTTGATTGGTATGTTTTTGTACAAGAATTTCATTAAGTTTGTCACTTTAATTAATTTGAAGAATAATGTTTTGAACTTCATAAGAATGACATATCCTCTGATATATTAGTCTAAAGCAGTGGTCTTCAACCACCGGGCCGCGGAATGTTTTCTGCCGGGCCGCAGAGATTGCCAAGAAAGTTTATAATAACAAAATAATAAGATTTTAAACTTTTAATTAATATAAACAATTTTTATTTATTTTTTCATCGCAATTGCTTAAATAAAATTAATTATAAATCAAAATTTTATTTAAATTATTAGATAATGCTATAATTACTAAATAATAATCAAATGAATTTATCTGAAAATGCAATCTTTAAAAGACAAAGCGTCAATCTCATGAGAATTGCACCACTCCTTACCTTACATGTCATTTCCTATACCTAGTAGGCATTTCTGTATTGCGTCAGCTCATTTATTGTTCACATATAGCAAAAAATTTTATTGCATTTGTATTATCTTTTTATTTTGTGTGTGACATTTCTTTTCGAAATTGTAAATTTCACAAAATGGAGACAAAAAAAGTCAAACAGCAAAACCTTTTGGCCTTTTTAAGAAGAGACAAGGATAATATTCCAGTAAAAAGAGATGCTGATACTGAAAGTATGCCAAGTACTAGTGTTTCAACTCTTGAAGAAACGAGGAAAAAGAGATATGCCGATACTTCAGAATGTGCAGGAAAAAAAAAAAAAGTCATTTTATTAGAAATTACAATAAGGAGTATTTAAAACTTGGTTTCATAGTTGCTCCTGACAGTGAACTATCACCACGGCCTTTGTGTGTAGTATGTTCCAAAATTTTGTCAAATGAAGCTATGAAACCTTCCAAACTTGCATGTCATTTGCATTCAAAGCATGGAGAACTTATGCATAAGCCATTAGACTTTTTTGAAAGATTACGTGATCAAATGAAAATTCAGAAAAATCAAATGAGTACGATGATGACTAGTGACAAATCACTGCTTCAAGCATCTTATTTAGTTGCTCTTCGAATAGCTAAAACAAAAAAACCATTTACGATTGGAGAGGAATTAGTAAAGCCTTGCATCTTGGATGTTGTACAAGAAATTTTGGGTCCCCAAGCTGCTAAAAAACTAAACCCTGTATCACTTTCAGATACTACTATTAGGAGGAGAATTGTTGATATGGCCACAGATATTGAAGAACAAGTTATAGAGGGCATTAAAAAATCGAAATGTTTTGCGATTCAGCTTGATGAATCAACTGATGTGAGTAATCACGCTATTCTACTCTGCTTCGTGAGATATAATGAAGATAAAGACTTAAGGGAAGAACTTCTTTGTTGCCTTGATATACCTGCACGGACTACTGGTTCAGAGATATTTAATGTTCTTGACGAATATTTTCAAGCACAAGGTTTGGACTGGAGTAAATGTGTAGGAGTATGTACGGATGGTGCTGCTAGCATGACTGGATGTCGCTCAGGAGTAGTTATAAAAATAAAGAAAGTTGCACACCCGGACATTTTGTTCACTCACTGCATGATCCACCGAGAACAACTAGCTGCAAAGAAGCTTTCTACTGAACTAAATATTGTAATGAATGATGCTGTTAAAATTATTAATGAAATTCGCAGTCGAGCAAAGAATTCCAGATTATTCGCAATATTGTGTGAGAGCATGGAATCACACCACCAACATCTTCTTCTACATGCAGAAGTGAGATGGTTATCAAGAGGAAGAGTTCTAGCACGTCTTTTTGAACTTAGAGAAGAAGTAAAACAGTTTTTACTAGAGCGGAAATCAGACCTAGTAGAACCTTTGTTGAATGATGAATGGATGGCTAAACTTGCATACTTAGCCAATATATTTGACCTTCTTAACAGACTTAATCTTTCTCTCCAGGGACCTTGTACAAATATTTTTATATTGAGAAATAAAATGGACGCATTTAGAAAAAAACTGTCGTTTTGGGATAGTCGCGTACAACAAAAAGATATAGATATGTTTCCACTTTTAGGAGAATTTTTGACTGCTGCTAATGTCAACCAGAAAGTCATATTCAACATAATTAGTCAGCATTTAAGAGCGTTAGCTGAAAACTTTGATAATTATTTTCCTGAAAATGAGGATCCTCGTAAAGGTAATCTCTGGATTAATAACCCTTTTTTGGAAGATGTAAACTCTTGTGCACTTGAATCTCATGAAAAAGAAAATCTGATTGAATTGTCATCTGATCTCACTCTGGTGTCCAGACATAAAATGCAATCGTTATCTCAATTTTGGCTATCACTTGAAAAAGAATATCCAACTTTTAGTTACAAAGCTATCAAATTATTAGTGATTTTTTCAACCTCGTATTTATGCGAGAAAACATTTTCAGCAATGTCTATAATAAAAAATAAACAAAGAAATAGAATGGATGTTAAAGCAGCACTTCGTCTTTCCGAAACAACGCTACAGCCTCGCATATCAAATTTAGTAACAAAGAAACAACAGCAGACGTCACATTAGGTAGGTAAAAAAATTTTAGAATTTAGATTTTTTTGTAAATAAAATATTACCTACAATAGTTTTTATTTCTATGTTAGATAAAGCTGTAGAATTTTTTAAATGCAGTTTAATATGAGAAAATTTTTGCCCTAATTACTATATTTTTAAGCCTTAAAAGCTGATTGTTTCTTTTTTTAATTGGAATTCAAACGAATTATATATATATAGTGATAAGAACACAACCATCCACCTGAATGGAAGGAGTCACTCAATATGTAGTTGAACAATATATAAGGAACTCATCAACCACATAAATTGTAATCACTCATATGCTGGCTATCCATTTGATTTACAGATATATTTGACTGTTCATTTCAACACTTTCTTTATAATTTCTAGTAATTATTATAATCATCACAGATCTTAAGGAATCATAATTTTAATCTTTAACTATAAAATGTCGTTGACTACCTGAAAATATTTTAATTCTACAGATCATTGATGATAATTTCATTTCAGCGAGAACATAAATCTATTATCTTTTTTTTTTTTTTTTAGCAAAATGACATCTTTATAATGATTGTTTTATTTCTATGTGACTCTATCCAAAATAACTTTTCAGCTCAATTTTCTCAGTGGCTTTACAGGTGTGGTCCTCAGGTGATTTCAAGAGTAAACAACTAATGCAATCTGGTGTTATTTTAATCTTATTTTTACCTAATTAAAAAAAAAGAAACAGAACGAAAACAAAAACTAATCAATCATACATAAATTAATTTGTTTTTCTAGTTATCACTGATGTTTATGAATCAAATATTTTATTATTTTTCGAAAAAAATTCAAAATTTATATTAAAAAAATGTTTTTTATTATACAAACTCCATATATATATAAAACTTTATCTTGTATATTTAACATTAAATACAGATATTTCCCAACATTCAGGTGAATAACATTATTCTTGCATGTTTTAACAATGAAACAATAAACAATAAACATAGCAATGCAGGCACATTAATGAGAATGATTGTTATTGTACTGTTTTCTGTACTCGAGAGTGTTCAGCAAGGGAAGGTAAGCAACACCATTACAATACACAGTAACTAATGTATTGTTTTGGTCAGTTATAACAATTATGCTCATCTAAGGCTAAGCAGTTTAAATCTTTAAGAAAATTTATCTGTAGACTTCTACCGGTCCGCGAAATCTTATCCTTATTTTTGGCGGTCTCGCAGGTGTGAAAAGGTTGAAAACCACTGGTCTAAAGAATGTAAATTATTTTACAAGTGATCATTAATTTGTAAAATATAAATAAATATACTGTATATAATTATATATATATATTGTAATCTTATGTTTTACCATAGGAATTAATAGATATAGCCATAAACTAAAAAAAAAAAAAATTATTGGTTGTTTCTTATTAAATGAAGCTTTACATTAATCAATATTGCAAGTATTATGGCTGGTGAAATGATCAAAAGTGGAATTAAAATGTCTCATATAAAAATTACCTAGTAGAGTAGGTTAATAAAAAATTATCCAAATTGTCTTGCTGATAGTTATTGTTAATTACCAAAATACCTATGTCTCTATTGTTTTCCTTTTAAAAAAAAGTGGTTAATTTTCTTTACATATATGAAGACATAAATTACACATACATAAAATGGAGATGGTAGGGAAATCCATAAGATAGGAGGTAGTAGACCAATTGCAATAAAATATAATAGCTAAAATACTAATCCAGTAAATATATTACAAGAAATAACCAATATTACAGTCGGCGAGAATAGTAAAGTTTAACATTACTTTAAAATGTGTAATTAATAGAATATTTATTAGATAAATTTATTAATTAAAAGTTCAAGAACTTTAAAATTTTATTAAAAAACAATTATTATTGTTTAATATTCTAATATTAAAGATTATTTATTTGATAAAAAAAAAACATTTTATACTTTATTGGGAACAAATATTGTAAAATAGGGTATAATGTTAAAAATCTAATATGTAATTTCCATTTCAATACTGAAGCACCTATCTCCCATCATATATATAATTTATTTCTTAATATCCGCACACATTAGTAATATGCACATGTGTGTATATATAATTTTACATTTTAAAGTTAAAAGCTAATTGTTTTAAGTCATGCTATATCATTTTAAGAAAAATTATCTTTTTAAAAACAGAATCAATTAAGTAAAAAAAGATTAAAATATTTTATACAATGAGAGGAAGGTAGGAAGCCATTACAGAAGGGAGTGTATGTGTATTTTCTTATCTATAGATGTTATTGGCTGTAATAGTTACAGTTGCCCACTTTCAGAGTCTGTACACGTTTTAAGGTGTTAAATAGAAGTAAAAAACAATGGCAAGGAAAACAATTTGATGAAGTGGAAAACTAATGGAACATCAATTAAAAATAAAAGCAGGACTAAATCCATTAAGAATTAGGAAGCAGACCCCAGACATAAAATTAAGTATATAAGCATGGAAGGGAGCATTGTGTAAAAAAAGATAGATATGTGAAGAATAATAGAAAGGAGAAAAGAGAGTCATATATCCGTACAAGATTATATTTATATTCAACTAACATTTTTTGCCTAAGATCTGCTATATTCGGCGCAAGTTTCAAATTAGTCATCCTGCTTAAGATTTGGCTAGTTACTCTTTTGTTATTCATAGAGAAGAAAATAAAAAATGTTAAAAGTACCTGCTATTATGAGTGAATAGTTGGGCATCGGCTTCTCCGCGGCCATCAGTGAAAATGTCATCCAGAAAAGTTCCATCAACATGAGTACGATCTACCTACATCTTACTATCTCCGTGCAAGTCTGAAGACCCTGAATCCGTATACCTATCTGCACATAAGAAGTCTCGAAAGTCACTATCACCTTGCTGGTAGAATACTTTAATTTTTTACTCAAGATTTTAACTGTAACTCAATTTTTGTTAACCTATTTATTCAGTTAGTCTTAACTTATTAAATTGTATATAATATTTATCATTGATGTTAAATCTTCTTGTCTTAATTATTTAGCCAATTAGAAATTTATTTTTGCATTTTATTTGTGATATCTTGAATGATGGAGGGAGTTAAATTTTAAATCATTAAAAATGTTTATGCTTCTCTGCTTTCAATATCGTAAGGGATGGAGTGAGTAGAGAAGTCACTAAATTTAAAGCTGTAAATTTTTAAAGTATTAACAATACATAGCTAAATTTGATTTTCTTTGGTGTCTTTTATTACTCTTAGTCTCTCCCCCCGTCCCCCCATCATGTCAAGTAAGGTTAGTGAAGGATGGCGAGCATATCCCCATTCAATTATCTATATAAATTATTATTTATTGTCTTGCTGCTCTATAAATATAACCTAACCCAGGCATTATAAATTAGTTTTAATAAAAACAAAATATTAATTCTGTTTGAGTTTTACTTCACTTACCTCTAAAGTTATTAAATATTTTTAGGTTAAAGATAAGACAGCTGCTCTTATCTTTATAAAAGTCACTATCTTGTGTTGTGGTTTGGAAGATCCCTCTATCGGCAAAATATGCTTGATTATTGCGAATTTTAAAGCGCATTGAATACAGGTTAGTGCCTGTTCAGACTATTTACATAAGCTCTCTGTGCGCTCTATAAATTAATTACTACTCTTCAATATTTTGTTATTAAAAATAATCTTTTGTAATGAAAACTAATATTAAAGCAGTCATATTTATAATTCAAGATTCCATTACATGAAAATAACATTAATAAAGTTATTGAAATATACATATTGCATTGCTTATCAATGCAGTAATATGTATACGTCAATTAAACGGCAATACATGTACAGGCAATGTAAGAAACAATGGATCGCATTGTCAGTTTATATTAAGGGTAATTAACCATCCTTATGCTTTCAGTGATCTATTATTAGATTTCCTAGTTTAAAATGATTAAAATAGTTATTGTGAACGGGTTCTAGTTGTAAGACAATTGTATGTGGGTAACTAGGGATGCTTATTTGTTATATAAAATAAGTTTCATAATGTTTAGGTTTAATAATTTATCGTTTATCTTTCTGTATTGCGTTTCTACCCTTTCATATGTGTTGCAGTGGTTGTATTATTATTAAATTCATTACGTCTGGTCATCATGGTTCACTCATCTTCGTATAGTCACTGCTACAGGTGCAGGCTATTCTTTTTTGCATGCCTGGGTTCCCTAATCAAATATTAATCCAGTCTTGGTTGTGCAATGGAGCTGAAGACTTCTCACCACCCTAAATCCTATATTCAGCATGACATTTTCATTGGTATGTGCCCTTGGTTAGAAGCAGGAGCACCCCTGCAGCCAGGGACATCCATCCTTAAGTTGTGAACTGTGCCATCAGATTACTAGGCCGATCATCCTTACACTTGTTAGGCCATTGACGCCACTCACATAGGGTAGCACCGCAATATTTGAGTCATGTTTATCAATGTGCCTTCTCCTGTGCTCATCAGCAACTCTGGATAGCCTTAAATCAAACCCGTCCACAATTATCCCATTAAACTCAATAAATATGTAATAAATTGTTAGATTCAAACCTATAATGGGCTGATAACCTCTCATGTTTCCAATACAAATTAAATAGAGCACACATTATTGCTGTAAGTCACCACCTTCTGTAAGACTATGTAAAAGCCAGTAGATTATCTTAATCCAATAATTTGTGAGCTACTCTCTCTGTACTAAAACTTATATGATCATTGTTAATTAAACTTGTGTCATTATTGTGAGCCGGAACTATTAAGTAATTAGTATATATGATTTAGTAATAAACACATCCATGGTTTTGTACATGATCAAATTCCAAAATCATATTAATAACTGTAAGGCAACTAAATTTATGTAGGGCTTAACGAGTGCTAGTGTGTGGTAAGGTTGCAAGTTGATGAAGAACCCTGAGAAGAGAGTCCGTATTTGAACCCTCAACTACATTATGCTGTATGAAGAAGGGAAGCTGTGTGACATCAAGGATGTTAATTAGGTGGTTGAGACTAGGAAGCTTATGTAGGGGTTTAAACTAGGAGCATGGGGGTAACCCTGTGTCTGCTAGTTGAGAATCTCTGCTTGGTCTTTCGGTCTTGTTGAGTGATTATGCAATCTTGACCATTACAATACCATGTTTCTAAAATTGGCACTTTTCAGACTCTCCAGATCCTCAAACTCACCTCCTTCCAATAGTTACCCTAGCAATGAAACAGATTTTTCCACTACAAACTTGAACACTGAAGAACTTTGGGTAATATCACAGACTACATGATTGCAAGTTATAAATGTAATCCCTTGTCAAAATTTAGGTAAGTTTTGCTAAACTACAGTGCACAAGTCTGCTGCCAGGTTTGAATCTAAATAATTTTTTTGTTAGCCTTCTTTAACATGGAGGAGTGGAGAAACTTGCTAGGCATTTTGCCTATTGGCAAAACGTTTTCTTCTCATCAGTCTAAATAAATAAATTTTGACAGCAATAATAATTATCATTGAATATTATTCAAAAGCAAACAAAATTTTAATATTTTAAGTCATTAATGGAATTTCAAAAATGCTTATAAGATGTTACACACATAATAATAATACTTCAGTAATCATTCATTGTGACTTAGTGAAAATCCTTTGGAAAATCATGTTGTTGCTCTTATCTGTAGATTTCAACTGCTGAGTTTATTGCTCCATCATATGAATCTATTGTTAAGTGCATATTATAATGGAAAAAAAAAAGGGAGAAAAAGAATTTTCTTGAACAGTAAATGGAACCATTGATTATTAGTTAAAGGAGGTTATATAATGTTTTATTCTTGGTTTGTTTAAATTATTAATTATTATTATTATAAATATAATATTAATAAAGTAGGACAAAGGTATAGGCAACCACCTTAGATTAGTAATACAATGTCTGTTATAATATTTGTATTGGATATGTTATATGAAGTTTAAGATAGTGTACAATCTACCATAAACCCATTCATATTTAATGCATTACATGTTTTGTTGATCTTTGATCTTATTCTCATGTTATTTCATAAATAAAGGTATCCTGAATAAATTTGCTAAATAACCGTGGAAATTTTACTTTTTCTCTGTGCCCAGGAAAGAGGGTATATGATCTGATAAATACTAGATTAAGCAGCAAAGCAATATCATGGCATTGATAATTATAGCCTCATGAGTTGGTTGAGATAGACTCCTAATGATACACTAAAATTTTAAAATGTAGAGTAAGCTAGAAATCATAGCCAGTTATACTACTAAGACATATAATTATCAGATTTATGAAATTGTATTATTTGTAGAAAATTAATACTATTATTGGATAAATGATTTATCTCTTCTGAACAGAGTTAAGAAATTAAAACGATACCTATAAATGAGTTGTTACTATGCTAATTATTACTGTAAAGATATAAAAGGACGTGATAAAGCATTCCCATATCCACCTCTAATTAATGTGAGATAATGGATGAATATTGTACACTCTCTCCCGTAGAGTATCTTGTTATATAAATCACTTTTTTGATAATACATGCAATCATAACCCAATATTAAAAGTCTTTAGTCAAGAAAACAAACCAATATGATTTTCAAATGTTATGTAGAGAATTTTTTATTATTAAGAGTATGCTTTGTTGTTTGTTACTAATTTTATTTGTTTATATAATCATTCATTAATAATAAATTAATTACTACTTATAATACAGTTGTTTGTCATTGAAATCATAATCATTTACATGGTATTAAACTAGGTCATACTTCTATTTCGTTAAATATACTCTTTTATTAAATTTATTTGCATCATTTCTTACTCCGACTTTAGCTAAAATACAGAATTTTAATCCCTTTGACATCTTAATCATATCCAGAACAAATATAATTTTGATTTTAAGTCATAATTCTTTTAAATAGTAATTAACTAAATTTAATTAAGAACCTTAAGATAAATAATACATGTAATATGGGAATGTTAGAATTAAATTGCTAGCTTTATATGAATAAACATACTTGTTTGTATTAGAGTAATTCTTTATCCATTGTAGTGCTATACAGTAAATACACAAAAGAATATATTAGGATTATTCTATGACTTTATTCTAGTACCACGAGGTATTTATTATTATTACAATCACACATAGCATTAGATTATAGAATAATTATTTATTTTTATATTTATCAAATGGATAAATAAATATACATTCATCTTAGCTTTATTTCTGTGGAGTTTATATCTGATAGCAAGCATATGTACTTTTCTCAACCAAGTTTCTCTTGGACATCTCTGTTGTGACTTGATTACAATATATATATATTGTACCGGTCGAAAACCACCACCCCCAATGTCAAATCGGATTCAAACTCAGCTTAACCAAAACCGAATTCAAACCCAACCCAACAGCTCAGATAGCAGAAATCGACGGCACAGTGCTATGCGCCAAGAACTAGCTCAACGGTTGGTGAGGACTAGAGACTCCTGAGTAACACTCATATCTAAGAATTTATATACTTTGAATAATCTTATAAATCGAATCATATGTATGTTCGGGTTGCCAACACAGACAGCGAGTATTAACATTTAAATAATTATCAAAAGAATGATGAACTAAGAAACCAAGTATGTTAGAAAATATTTAATACTAATAATAATTTGTTTTGTTCAATAAAATATCAATAGCATTAGTTACCTCTAGTCTTTAAAAGAATTTATAAATATAATAAGAATAGCGGTCCTTATCATATGCCAATGGAAATTACGCAATATTGGAATTCTATGTCTATGCCCCCAACAAGAAAATATAAAGGTGGATAAAGGTATTTATTTAGAACGGAAATGATTGTTCTAATTTTATTACGGTGGAATATGAGATTTATCTTCACATTCGGAAATCTATTCATGAAGAGCAAAACGTATTTTAAGGCATAACTTTAATCTTTATTTGAAAACTTATTTAATTAAACATATTTGAGAATTGGTTCGACTTTAATTTAAATCACTTCATCACGAATTACGAGTACGGAGCGGGTTTTACCGGGACAAAAATGCAACGGTGCTTGACGAATTACGAGGCAGAGAGTCAAATTTAAAGATGATCGCTAGTCGATGATCGAAGTCTTATGGCGGCTTGCATTTGGCAAGTCTTACGCCCTTTGACTAATGAATCGGAAAGGAAGTACTTTCTTCCTGGAAAAATTTAAATAAGAGAATGATCACCGACCAGCCTAACGGAGCGGAAGATGGCCCTACGTCAGCAACGTTTGATGATGATGACTTGGTAGTCATCGTTGAAAATAAAACCCATGTAGAATGCTCTACGTGATGACTTGACCAATTAATTAAAGTCAAACGAGCTTTAAGAAAACTATTTGAAAGTATTGGAAACTATGTTAACTATGCCTTAATATCGTGCCCTTCCTGAATATTAATATAAAATAACAAAAGTGGAATTAAAATACATTTAACCCTTTATCGACCCTTTTTGCAATAAGACATTAAAGATTATATTTGCATAAATAAATATTAGTGGAACAAGAAAATCATTTAACATTATGTGAATATATATAAATACTTATAACTTAGATAGGAGCTGGGGACATAGGTGAAAAATTGAGCTAATAATTTATTATTAGCTAAATGTAAAAATAGTAAACCTGTAATATTTTCTTTCGACTCGATGATTAATAGAACTTATCAATTTAGTTCTAATGGGCGAGAATTACTATTTGAAATTAATGTTATATTATTTGCGTGAGGCAAATGGAATCAAGGAGCTCATCGAGTCGAAAGATTATTGGCATATAATTTTTAAATACGACATTAAAAAAAACACACTAACATATATATATTAAACGAACCGCCAGGTAAGAAAAGAAAAGTTTAAAGACTAGAGATTTAAAGAATTACGTTATAAATTTACAGTAGCATTTTAGAAATAAAGGGTGTTACAAAGATTTTACATTAAAGAATAAAAGAGCTCTTAAATAGGAGGAGTATAAAATAAAGTTCGAACTGGCCAGAAAGTTTAACGTTCATATTACCCCTTCCGCTGGTCCTTAAGTTACACCTCCAAGTTGTTGAAAACGTAGGCATCATTGGTTAACTACTGGAGTAGTATTTTAGTAGCTTTCATTATTTTAGCAGAATTATCGATCCGGAAAACGGTTCAGCAGCTCCAGTGAAGATTCCTCGAGACTTTAGGAACCGCAGCCAGATCCCTGATTTTCTAGCCCTCTATCATGATGAAAAACAAATTAATATGCACAGAGTTCACTGCACTACTCTACAATCAAAAACTCACTAGCCCCTTCTTTACTTTTCAGGGCTATATATCTACTGTTTCCTGATGCCTCCGGCTAGCGCTCATTTTGTTATCAATCTGGTTTTTTCTTATAATTAGTTGTTTTCCAAAACATTCCTTCGATAAGCTTTCAAACTAATTTGTGAATTCCTTTCCTAATTAGAAAATGAATTCTTAAAGTCTGAAATGATTTTAATTAAAAATTGAATTCTTATCTTTTTTTAATTAATAAAACTTTACTGTTGTTTTATTGAGAATTTGAAAGCCCATGGAAGGAATGTAGCTTTTATTCGCAAAACTTTACAAATTATTTAAAAGTAAAAAAAAAACAAGTATTCCCGATGCAATGAAACTTTCGAACAATTATATACATTTAATATTTACACATATATATACGCACAATCCACGCAATTTAATATATATAAATTCATGAATATTTTATCATGAATTTATTTAGAGAATTGATCAAATTTAACTAAAGTAATTAATTTTAATACACATTTGAAATAAATTATTCATTATGGAAATTAGCGTGGATTGAACGTATAAAGTCCCATTGCATCGGAATTTTAAGGTTAGTATTAGGGTAAATAACATGAAGCTAGGATCGAACTCAGATCCGACTGCTTCAATATATATGCATAATTAATTTTTACTTTTGAAGATTAGTCTGTGAAATAAACTAAATTATATTGCACTATATGCAAATTGAGTACTATAACTAAAATGTGATAATACTTGGAGAGTATACTATTGAAAAATAATCTATTACAGTGTATTTTTAAATGAATGACTTCTTGCAAAAGATATTCATAAAGAATTGTTTTCTGTTTATGGTAGAGAAAGTTTATTCTATCAGGCTATTTATAATTGAATGATGAAAGAATTGAAAAAGGAAGTGTGTAAATGGCCGAAACAGTCTACAAGAATTCTATTATCTTTTCAATGGATCAGTAAAGCAATAGGCTATACATATTAATGACAGTGATTATGTTAAAAATAAATCTTGTTTAAGTTCATATCTTAATTACTTTATTTTTATATTTGCAACTGACTTATTCATGTGTCTCCACAAAAGTATTTATAATTTTTTTTTATGCTTTTCTTTTAGTATGTGAAAGTTTTAATGACCCCAGAAGACATGGACACATTTGTATTTGCTATTGCAACCAAAAAAACAGCAACAAAACTACTTAAAGAAATGAATGATCTTGTAAGTATTTCTTTATTATTTGTATTATTTCACCTAAATTAAATCACATGTAAAATTTATCAAAATTATAAGTTCACACAATAAATAATGATAGGTAATACTTGCTTTTTATTTTTATTTTTAGTCATTGTGTTTGTAGAAAGTTTATCTTAATAAAATCTTATTTATTTTTAATTATCAGAACAAATGAGAAAGAAAATAATTTTATTATTAGTATTACTTTTTTATGAAATAATTTCATTTTGTTTTAAATTTAATTAAGTATTACACTTTTTAAGAACTAATTATTAAATGTTTTTTTTAGAGTCATTGTTAAAGATTCTTATCTAAAAGATATTTTATCCTTTATATTTTATAAGAACATGGCTAAGCAGAAAATTGTTGGAAGCAAAAATTTGTATATATTATAAAGTGTAGAAATTGCTAACATATTTAGAATGCCAATATATTTTATTATATTTATTATGCTAAGCTTGGTGATACTGTTGTGTTATTATTCTAATATGTTCTTATATAATAATAATACTATATATAATATTATTTCACTTAATAAAACCAATAAAATTCTCTTAAGTATCAATGGTCTAATAATTAATATAATTTTTTTCTACACATTGTAGTGAAGATCTTCCTGGTTAAGAATGAAAATAAAATTTTTTTTAGGAAATACCATTTAGCAATCTTCCATTAGTCTAAGAAAAATCCTGTTTAAAATCTTCAAAAAAAAAATCTATTTCAAGTTTCCAAAAAGATTCTGATTCACAGATACAGAAAAATTCCTTAACAGAAATCGTCAGCTGACATTTTGATGAAATCTGATTCATTTTTTTCAAGACTTAGGCATTCTAAAATAAAGTAGTGATGATTTCCAAAATATTTTTTTTTTCTGATAGGTACATATTGTACATCATATAATACTTATTGCATAGCCTTTGAATGAATAATCTGTAAAATTAATACACAGTTTGGTCTCTAAAATTTTTGGTAGACAATCTATTGTTATATATATTGTAACAACTTTTTGTTGCCTAGATTCATTCTGATTAAAACCTTTTTTAAAATTGGTATTCATAGCCTACAAAGTTAGTTTGTGCAAAGAAATCTTGATTTTTATGGGGTTGTTTTGATTAAACCCATGGTTAATCTACAGAATACAGTAGTATTAATCTTTTTTAATTATACTTAAAACTCATTTTATTACCCAATTTTCTTAATTTTAATTTATCTGTTAATCTATGCCAGTATTAAAAATTTTGTATATGCACATTGTAATTTTTAAATCTCAATTTTGAAGAACAAAATTCAAATACTTAATTAGTTATTTTTTTAAATATAAAATCTCAAGAGTTTAGGATTTCTTTTCTTTTTTAAAATAGATAACATTTTCTAATTAACATTGTAACATTATATTGGAAAAACATTCTGATTTACCTAGGATGATTGATAATCATAGATATAAATAAAAATTATTGTTCATAATTATGTTTATTTTTAAAAATGATAATAAATATTGAATTATTAATAATATTGGTTTGTAGTATGCTCATTTAGTAGGATTTATGTTCTTATTGGAAATATTATAATTACTAATAAAATATATACTAAAGACATTATTCGTTATTATAAATATGTAGCCAATATTTTAATCTTAGAATTAAATATATTTATATAAAGAATTAATTCAAACACATCTATATTAATGTTTACAAAATACAAATTTTTAAAAATTGATGAATTTGAATACTTTAACATTGCAGTTCAGTATTATTTAGCTAATTCTACCTAAATATGACAAAATCAGCGAAAAAATTCATTCAAAATATAGTATTGTACACCAGCATGTTCCAATTCGCGTTTTAAGCTTGGAAATACAGCTAGGATACAAATTTTTAAAAATTGATGAATTTGAATACTTTAACATTGCAGTTCAGTATTATTTAGCTAATTCTACCTAAATATGACAAAATCAGCGAAAAAATTCATTCAAAATATAGTATTGTATACCAGCATGTCCTTTTCGCGTTTTAAGCTTGGAAATACAGCTAGGATACAGATTTTTAAAAATTGATGAATTCGTATACTTTAACATTGCAGTTCAGTATTATTTAGCTAATTCTACCTAAATATGACAAAATCAGTGAAAAAATTTATTCCAAATATACTATTGTATACCAGCATGTCCATTTCGCGTTTCAAGCTTGGAAATACGGCTAGGATACAAATTTTTGAAAATTGATGAATTTGAATACTTTAACATTGCAGTTCAGTATTATTTAGCTAATTCTACCTAAATATGACAAAATCAGCGAAAAAATTCATTCAAAATATAGTATTGTACACCAGCATGTTCCAATCGCGTTTTAAGCTTGGAAATACAGCTAGGATACAAATTTTTAAAAATTGATGAATTTGAATACTTTAACATTGCAGTTCAGTATTATTTAGCCAATTCTACCTAAATATGACAAAATCAGCGAAAAAATTCATTCAAAATATAGTATTGTATACCAGCATGTCCTTTTCGCGTTTTAAGCTTGGAAATACAGCTAGGATACAAATTTTTAAAAATTGATGAATTCGTATACTTTAACATTGCAGTTCAGTATTATTTAGCTAATTCTACCTAAATATGACAAAATCAGTGAAAAAATTTATTCCAAATATACTATTGTATACCAGCATGTCCATTTCGCGTTTCAAGCTAGGAAATACGGCTAGGATACAAATTTTTGAAAATTGATGAATTTGAATACTTTAACATTGCAGTTCAGTATTATTTAGCTAATTCTACCTAAATATGACAAAATCAGCGAAAAAATTCATTCAAAATATAGTATTGTACACCAGCATGTTCCAATCGCGTTTTAAGCTTGGAAATACAGCTAGGATACAAATTTTTAAAAATTGATGAATTCGTATACTTTAACATTGCAGTTCAGTATTATTTAGCTAATTCTACCTAAATATGACAAAATCAGCGAAAAAATTCATTCAAAATATAGTATTGTACACGAGCTTGTTCCAATCGCGTTTTAAGCTTGGAAATACAGCTAGGATACAAATTTTTAAAAATTGATGAATTTGTATACTTTAACATTGCAGTTCAGTATTATTTAGCTAATTCTACCTAAATATGACAAAATCAGTGAAAAAATTTATTCCAAATATACTATTGTATACCAGCATGTCCATTTCGCGTTTCAAGCTTGGAAATACGGCTAAGATACAAATTTTTGAAAATTGATGAATTTGAATACTTTAACATTGCAGTTCAGTATTATTTAGCTAATTCTACCTAAATATGACAAAATCAGCGAAAAAATTCATTCAAAATATAGTATTGTACACCAGCATGTTCCAATCGCGTTTTAAGCTTGGAAATACAGCTAGGATACAAATTTTTAAAAATTGATGAATTTCAACACTTTAACATTGCAGTTCAGTATTATTTAGCTAATTCTACCTAAATATGACAAAATCAGTGAAAAAATTTATTCCAAATATACTATTGTATACCAGCATGTCCATTTCGCGTTTCAAGCTTGGAAATACAGCTAGGATACAAATTTTTGAAAATTGATGAATTTGAATACTTTAACATTGCAGTTCAGTATTATTTAGCCAATTCTACCTAAATATGACAAAATCAGCGAAAAAATTCATTCAAAATATAGTATTGTATACCAGCATGTCCTTTTCGCGTTTTAAGCTTGGAAATACAGCTAGGATACAGATTTTTAAAAATTGATGAATTCGTATACTTTAACATTGCAGTTCAGTATTATTTAGCTAATTCTACCTAAATATGACAAAATCAGCGAAAAAATTCATTCAAAATATAGTATTGTATACCAGCATGTCCTTTTCGCGTTTTAAGCTTGGAAATACAGCTAGGATACAAATTTTTAAAAATTGATGAATTTGAATACTTTAACATTGCAGTTCAGTATTATTTAGCTAATTCTACCTAAATATGACAAAATCAGCGAAAAAATTCATTCAAAATATAGTATTGTACACCAGCATGTTCCAATCGCGTTTTAAGCTTGGAAATACAGCTAGGATACAAATTTTTAAAAATTGATGAATTTGAATACTTTAACATTGCAGTTCAGTATTATTTAGCCAATTCTACCTAAATATGACAAAATCAGCGAAAAAATTCATTCAAAATATAGTATTGTATACCAGCATGTTTTGTTCGCGTTTTAAGCTTGGAAATACAGCTAGGATACAAATTTTTAAAAATTGATGAATTTGTATACTTTAACATTGCAGTTCAGTATTATTTAGCTAATTCTACCTAAATATGACAAAATCAGCGAACAAATTCATTCAAAATATACTATTGTATACCAGCATGTCCATTTCGCGTTTTAAGCTTGGAAATACAGCTAGGATACAAATTTTTAAAAATTGATGAATTTGAATACTTTAACATTGCAGTTCAGTATTATTTAGCTAATTCTACCTAAATATGACAAAATCAGCGAAAAAATTCATTCAAAATATAGTATTGTACACCAGCATGTTCCAATCGCGTTTTAAGCTTGGAAATACAGCTAGGATACAAATTTTTAAAAATTGATGAATTCGTATACTTTAACATTGCAGTTCAGTATTATTTAGCTAATTCTACCTAAATATGACAAAATCAGTGAAAAAATTTATTCCAAATATAGTATTGTATACCAGCATGTCCATTTCGCGTTTCAAGCTTGGAAAAACGGCTAAGATACAAATTTTTGAAAATTGATGAATTTGAATACTTTAACATTGCAGTTCAGTATTATTTAGCTAATTCTACCTAAATATGACAAAATCAGCGAAAAAATTCATTCAAAATATAGTATTGTACACCAGCATGTTCCAATCGCGTTTCAAGCTTGGAAATACAGCTAGGATACAAATTTTTAAAAATTGATGAATTTGAATACTTTAACATTGCAGTTCAGTATTATTTAGCTAATTCTACCTAAATATGACAAAATCAGCGAAAAAATTCATTCAAAATATAGTATTGTACACCAGCATGTTCCAATTCGCGTTTTAAGCTTGGAAATACAGCTAGGATACAAATTTTTAAAAATTGATGAATTCGTATACTTTAACATTGCAGTTCAGTATTATTTAGCTAATTCTACCTAAATATGACAAAATCAGCGAAAAAATTCATTCAAAATATAGTATTGTACACCAGCATGTTCCAATCGCGTTTTAAGCTTGGAAATACAGCTAGGATACAAATTTTTAAAAATTGATGAATTTGTATACTTTAACATTGCAGTTCAGTATTATTTAGCTAATTCTACCTAAATATGACAAAATCAGTGAAAAAATTTATTCCAAATATACTATTGTATACCAGCATGTCCATTTCGCGTTTCAAGCTTGGAAATACAGCTAGGATACAAATTTTTAAAAATTGATGAATTTGAATACTTTAACATTGCAGTTCAGTATTATTTAGCCAATTCTACCTAAATATGACAAAATCAGCGAAAAAATTCATTCAAAATATAGTATTGTACACCAGCATGTTCCAATCGCGTTTTAAGCTTGGAAATACAGCTAGGATACAGATTTTTAAAAATTGATGAATTCGTATACTTTAACATTGCAGTTCAGTATTATTTAGCTAATTCTACCTAAATATGACAAAATCAGTGAAAAAATTTATTCCAAATATACTATTGTATACCAGCATGTCCATTTCGCGTTTCAAGCTTGGAAATACAGCTAGATACAAATTTTTAAAAATTGATGAATTTGAATACTTTAACATTGCAGTTCAGTATTATTTAGCTAATTCTACCTAAATATGACAAAATCAGCGAAAAAATTCATTCAAAATATAGTATTGTACACCAGCATGTTCCAATCGCGTTTTAAGCTTGGAAATACAGCTAGGATACAAATTTTTAAAAATTGATGAATTTCAATACTTTAACATTGCAGTTCAGTATTATTTAGCTAATTCTACCTAAATATGACAAAATCAGCGAAAAATTTCATTCAAAATATAGTATTGTATACCAGCATGTCCATTTCGCGTTTCAAGCTTGGAAATACAGCTAGGATACAAATTTTTAAAAATTGATGAATTTGAATACTTTAACATTGCAGTTCAGTATTATTTAGCCAATTCTACCTAAATATGACAAAATCAGCGAAAAAATTCATTCAAAATATAGTATTGTATACCAGCATGTCCTTTTCGCGTTTTAAGCTTGGAAATACAGCTAGGATACAAATTTTTAAAAATTGATGAATTCGTATACTTTAACATTGCAGTTCAGTATTATTTAGCTAATTCTACCTAAATATGACAAAATCAGCGAAAAAATTCATTCAAAATATAGTATTGTATACCAGCATGTCCATTTCGCGTTTTAAGCTAGGAAATACAGCTAGGATACAAATTTTTAAAAATTGATGAATTTGAATACTTTAACATTGCAGTTCAGTATTATTTAGCTAATTCTACCTAAATATGACAAAATCAGCGAAAAAATTCATTCAAAATATAGTATTGTACACCAGCATGTTCCAATCGCGTTTTAAGCTTGGAAATACAGCTAGGATACAAATTTTTAAAAATTGATGAATTTGAATACTTTAACATTGCAGTTCAGTATTATTTAGCTAATTCTACCTAAATATGACAAAATCAGCGAAAAAATTCATTCAAAATATAGTATTGTACACCAGCATGTTCCAATCGCGTTTTAAGCTTGGAAATACAGCTAGGATACAAATTTTTAAAAATTGATGAATTTGTATACTTTAACATTGCAGTTCAGTATTATTTAGCTAATTCTACCTAAATATGACAAAATCAGTGAAAAAATTTATTCCAAATATACTATTGTATACCAGCATGTCCATTTCGCGTTTCAAGCTTGGAAATACGGCTAAGATACAAATTTTTGAAAATTGATGAATTTGAATACTTTAACATTGCAGTTCAGTATTATTTAGCTAATTCTACCTAAATATGACAAAATCAGCGAAAAAATTCATTCAAAATATAGTATTGTACACCAGCATGTTCCAATCGCGTTTTAAGCTTGGAAATACAGCTAGGATACAAATTTTTAAAAATTGATGAATTTGAATACTTTAACATTGCAGTTCAGTATTATTTAGCTAATTCTACCTAAATATGACAAAATCAGTGAAAAAATTTATTCCAAATATACTATTGTATACCAGCATGTCCATTTCGCGTTTCAAGCTTGGAAATACGGCTAGGATACAAATTTTTGAAAATTGATGAATTTGAATACTTTAACATTGCAGTTCAGTATTATTTAGCTAATTCTACCTAAATATGACAAAATCAGCGAAAAAATTCATTCAAAATATAGTATTGTATACCAGCATGTCCTTTTCGCGTTTTAAGCTTGGAAATACAGCTAGGATACAAATTTTTAAAAATTGATGAATTCGTATACTTTAACATTGCAGTTCAGTATTATTTAGCTAATTCTACCTAAATATGACAAAATCAGTGAAAAAATTTATTCCAAATATACTATTGTATACCAGCATGTCCATTTCGCGTTTCAAGCTTGGAAATACGGCTAGGATACAAATTTTTGAAAATTGATGAATTTGAATACTTTAACATTGCAGTTCAGTATTATTTAGCTAATTCTACCTAAATATGACAAAATCAGCGAAAAAATTCATTCAAAATATAGTATTGTACACCAGCATGTTCCAATCGCGTTTTAAGCTTGGAAATACAGCTAGGATACAAATTTTTAAAAATTGATGAATTTGAATACTTTAACATTGCAGTTCAGTATTATTTAGCTAATTCTACCTAAATATGACAAAATCAGCGAAAAAATTCATTCAAAATATAGTATTGTATACCAGCATGTCAATTTCGCGTTTTAAGCTTGGAAATACAGCTAGGATACAAATTTTTAAAAATTAATGAATTTCAATACTTTAACATTGCAGTTCAGTATTATTTAGCTAATTCTACCTAAATATGACAAAATCAGTGAAAAAATTTATTCCAAATATACTATTGTATACCAGCATGTCCATTTCGCGTTTCAAGCTTGGAAATACGGCTAGGATACAAATTTTTGAAAATTGATGAATTTGAATACTTTAACATTGCAGTTCAGTATTATTTAGCTAATTCTACCTAAATATGACAAAATCAGCGAAAAAATTCATTCAAAATATAGTATTGTACACCAGCATGTTCCAATCGCGTTTTAAGCTTGGAAATACAGCTAGGATACAAATTTTTAAAAATTGATGAATTTGTATACTTTAACATTGCAGTTCAGTATTATTTAGCTAATTCTACCTAAATATGACAAAATCAGCGAAAAAATTCATTCAAAATATAGTATTGTATACCAGCATGTCCATTTCGCGTTTTAAGCTTGGAAATACAGCTAGGATACAAATTTTTAAAAATTGATGAATTTGAATACTTTAACATTGCAGTTCAGTATTATTTAGCTAATTCTACCTAAATATGACAAAATCAGCGAAAAAATTTATTCCAAATATACTATTGTATACCAGCATGTCCATTTCGCGTTTCAAGCTTGGAAATACGGCTAGGATACAAATTTTTAAAAATTGATGAATTTGAATACTTTAACATTGCAGTTCAGTATTATTTAGCTAATTCTACCTAAATATGACAAAATCAGCGAAAAAATTCATTCAAAATATAGTATTGTACACCAGCATGTTCCAATCGCGTTTTAAGCTTGGAAATACAGCTAGGATACAAATTTTTAAAAATTGATGAATTTGAATACTTTAACATTGCAGTTCAGTATTATTTAGCTAATTCTACCTAAATATGACAAAATCAGCGAAAAAATTCATTCAAAATATAGTATTGTACACCAGCATGTTCCAATTCGCGTTTTAAGCTTGGAAATACAGCTAGGATACAAATTTTTAAAAATTGTGAATTCGTATACTTTAACATTGCAGTTCAGTATTATTTAGCTAATTCTACCTAAATATGACAAAATCATCGAAAAAATTCATTCAAAATATAGTATTGTACACGAGCTTGTCCATTTCGCGTTTCAAGCTTGGAAATACAGCTAGGATACAAATTTTTAAAAATTGATGAATTTGAATACTTTAACATTGCAGTTCAGTATTATTTAGCTAATTCTACCTAAATATGACAAAATCAGCGAAAAAATTCATTCAAAATATAGTATTGTACACCAGCATGTTCCAATCGCGTTTTAAGCTTGGAAATACAGCTAGGATACAAATTTTTAAAAATTGATGAATTCGAATACTTTAACATTGCAGTTCAGTATTATTTAGCTAATTCTACCTAAATATGACAAAATCAGCGAAAAAATTCATTCAAAATATAGTATTGTACACGAGCTTGTTCCAATCGCGTTTTAAGCTTGGAAATACAGCTAGGATACAAATTTTTAAAAATTGATGAATTCGTATACTTTAACATTGCAGTTCAGTATTATTTAGCTAATTCTACCTAAATATGACAAAATCAGTGAAAAAATTTATTCCAAATATACTATTGTATACCAGCATGTCCATTTCGCGTTTCAAGCTTGGAAATACAGCTAAGATACAAATTTTTAAAAATTGATGAATTTGAATACTTTAACATTGCAGTTCAGTATTATTTAGCTAATTCTACCTAAATATGACAAAATCAGCGAAAAAATTCATTCAAAATATAGTATTGTACACCAGCATGTTCCAATCGCGTTTTAAGCTTGGAAATACAGCTAGGATACAAATTTTTAAAAATTGATGAATTTCAACACTTTAACATTGCAGTTCAGTATTATTTAGCTAATTCTACCTAAATATGACAAAATCAGTGAAAAAATTTATTCCAAATATACTATTGTATACCAGCATGTCCATTTCGCGTTTCAAGCTTGGAAATACAGCTAGGATACAAATTTTTGAAAATTGATGAATTTGAATACTTTAACATTGCAGTTCAGTATTATTTAGCTAATTCTACCTAAATATGACAAAATCAGCGAAAAAATTCATTCAAAATATAGTATTGTATACCAGCATGTCCTTTTCGCGTTTTAAGCTTGGAAATACAGCTAGGATACAGATTTTTAAAAATTGATGAATTCGTATACTTTAACATTGCAGTTCAGTATTATTTAGCTAATTCTACCTAAATATGACAAAATCAGCGAAAAAATTCATTCAAAATATAGTATTGTATACCAGCATGTCCATTTCGCGTTTCAAGCTTGGAAATACAGCTAGGATACAAATTTTTAAAAATTGATGAATTTGAATACTTTAACATTGCAGTTCAGTATTATTTAGCTAATTCTACCTAAATATGACAAAATCAGCGAAAAAATTCATTCAAAATATAGTATTGTACACCAGCATGTTCCAATCGCGTTTTAAGCTTGGAAATACAGCTAGGATACAAATTTTTAAAAATTGATGAATTTGAATACTTTAACATTGCAGTTCAGTATTATTTAGCTAATTCTACCTAAATATGACAAAATCAGCGAAAAAATTCATTCAAAATATAGTATTGTATACCAGCATGTTCCATTTCGCGTTTTAAGCTTGGAAATACAGCTAGGATACAAATTTTTAAAAATTGATGAATTTGAATACTTTAACATTGCAGTTCAGTATTATTTAGCTAATTCTACCTAAATATGACAAAATCAGCGAAAAAATTCATTCAAAATATACTATTGTATACCAGCATGTCCATTTCGCGTTTCAAGCTAGGAAATACAGCTAGGATACAAATTTTTAAAAATTGATGAATTTGAATACTTTAACATTGCAGTTCAGTATTATTTAGCTAATTCTACCTAAATATGACAAAATCAGCGAAAAAATTCATTCAAAATATAGTATTGTACACCAGCATGTTCCAATCGCGTTTTAAGCTTGGAAATACAGCTAGGATACAATTTTTAAAAATTGATGAATTTGTATACTTTAACATTGCAGTTCAGTATTATTTAGCTAATTCTACCTAAATATGACAAAATCAGTGAAAAAATTTATTCCAAATATACTATTGTATACCAGCATGTCCATTTCGCGTTTCAAGCTTGGAAATACGGCTAGGATACAAATTTTTGAAAATTGATGAATTTGAATACTTTAACATTGCAGTTCAGTATTATTTAGCTAATTCTACCTAAATATGACAAAATCAGCGAAAAAATTCATTCAAAATATAGTATTGTACACCAGCATGTTCCAATCGCGTTTTAAGCTTGGAAATACAGCTAGGATACAAATTTTTAAAAATTGATGAATTTGAATACTTTAACATTGCAGTTCAGTATTATTTAGCTAATTCTACCTAAATATGACAAAATCAGCGAAAAAATTCATTCAAAATATAGTATTGTATACCAGCATGTCCAATTCGCGTTTTAAGCTTGGAAATACAGCTAGGATACAAATTTTTAAAAATTGATGAATTCGTATACTTTAACATTGCAGTTCAGTATTATTTAGCTAATTCTACCTAAATATGACAAAATCAGCGAAAAAATTCATTCAAAATATAGTATTGTACACCAGCATGTTCCAATCGCGTTTTAAGCTTGGAAATACAGCTAGGATACAAATTTTTAAAAATTGATGAATTTGTATACTTTAACATTGCAGTTCAGTATTATTTAGCTAATTCTACCTAAATATGACAAAATCAGTGAAAAAATTTATTCCAAATATACTATTGTATACCAGCATGTCCATTTCGCGTTTCAAGCTTGGAAATACGGCTAAGATACAAATTTTTAAAAATTGATGAATTTGAATACTTTAACATTGCAGTTCAGTATTATTTAGCTAATTCTACCTAAATATGACAAAATCAGCGAAAAAATTCATTCAAAATATAGTATTGTACACCAGCATGTTCCAATCGCGTTTTAAGCTTGGAAATACAGCTAGGATACAAATTTTTAAAAATTGATGAATTTGAATACTTTAACATTGCAGTTCAGTATTATTTAGCTAATTCTACCTAAATATGACAAAATCAGCGAAAAAATTCATTCCAAATATAGTATTGTATACCAGCATGTCCATTTCGCGTTTCAAGCTTGGAAATACAGCTAGGATACAAATTTTTAAAAATTGATGAATTTGAATACTTTAACATTGCAGTTCAGTATTATTTAGCTAATTCTACCTAAATATGACAAAATCAGCGAAAAAATTCATTCAAAATATAGTATTGTACACCAGCATGTCCAATTCGCGTTTTAAGCTTGGAAATACAGCTAGGATACAAATTTTTAAAAATTGATGAATTCGTATACTTTAACATTGCAGTTCAGTATTATTTAGCTAATTCTACCTAAATATGACAAAATCAGTGAAAAAATTTATTCCAAATATACTATTGTATACCAGCATGTCCATTTCGCGTTTCAAGCTTGGAAATACAGCTAGGATACAAATTTTTGAAAATTGATGAATTTGAATACTTTAACATTGCAGTTCAGTATTATTTAGCTAATTCTACCTAAATATGACAAAATCAGCGAAAAAATTCATTCAAAATATAGTATTGTACACCAGCATGTTCCAATCGCGTTTTAAGCTTGGAAATACAGCTAGGATACAAATTTTTAAAAATTGATGAATTTCAATACTTTAACATTGCAGTTCAGTATTATTTAGCTAATTCTACCTAAATATGACAAAATCAGCGAAAAAATTCATTCAAAATATAGTATTGTACACCAGCATGTCCATTCGCGTTTTAAGCTTGGAAATACAGCTAGGATACAAATTTTTAAAAATTGATGAATTTGAATACTTTAACATTGCAGTTCAGTATTATTTAGCCAATTCTACCTAAATATGACAAAATCAGCGAAAAAATTCATTCAAAATATAGTATTGTATACCAGCATGTCCATTTCGCGTTTTAAGCTTGGAAATACAGCTAGGATACAAATTTTTAAAAATTGATGAATTTGAATACTTTAACATTGCAGTTCAGTATTATTTAGCTAATTCTACCTAAATATGACAAAATCAGTGAAAAAATTTATTCCAAATATACTATTGTATACCAGCATGTCCATTTCGCGTTTCAAGCTTGGAAATACGGCTAGGATACAAATTTTTGAAAATTGATGAATTTGAATACTTTAACATTGCAGTTCAGTATTATTTAGCTAATTCTACCTAAATATGACAAAATCAGCGAAAAAATTCATTCAAAATATAGTATTGTACACCAGCATGTTCCAATCGCGTTTTAAGCTTGGAAATACAGCTAGGATACAAATTTTTAAAAATTGATGAATTTGAATACTTTAACATTGCAGTTCAGTATTATTTAGCTAATTCTACCTAAATATGACAAAATCAGCGAAAAAATTCATTCAAAATATACTATTGTATACCAGCATGTCCATTTCGCGTTTCAAGCTTGGAAATACGGCTAGGATACAAATTTTTGAAAATTGATGAATTTGAATACTTTAACATTGCAGTTCAGTATTATTTAGCTAATTCTACCTAAATATGACAAAATCAGCGAAAAAATTCATTCAAAATATAGTATTGTACACCAGCATGTTCCAATCGCGTTTTAAGCTTGGAAATACAGCTAGGATACAAATTTTTAAAAATTGATGAATTCGTATACTTTAACATTGCAGTTCAGTATTATTTAGCTAATTCTACCTAAATATGACAAAATCAGCGAAAAAATTCATTCAAAATATAGTATTGTACACCAGCATGTTCCAATCGCGTTTTAAGCTTGGAAATACAGCTAGGATACAAATTTTTAAAAATTGATGAATTTGAATACTTTAACATTGCAGTTCAGTATTATTTAGCTAATTCTACCTAAATATGACAAAATCAGTGAAAAAATTTATTCCAAATATAGTATTGTATACCAGCATGTCCATTTCGCGTTTCAAGCTTGGAAATACAGCTAGGATACAAATTTTTAAAAATTGATGAATTTGAATACTTTAACATTGCAGTTCAGTATTATTTAGCTAATTCTACCTAAATATGACAAAATCAGCGAAAAAATTCATTCAAAATATAGTATTGTACACCAGCATGTTCCAATCGCGTTTTAAGCTTGGAAATACAGCTAGGATACAAATTTTTAAAAATTGATGAATTTGAATACTTTAACATTGCAGTTCAGTATTATTTAGCTAATTCTACCTAAATATGACAAAATCAGTGAAAAAATTTATTCCAAATATAGTATTGTATACCAGCATGTCCATTTCGCGTTTCAAGCTTGGAAATACAGCTAGGATACAAATTTTTGAAAATTGATGAATTTGAATACTTTAACATTGCAGTTCAGTATTATTTAGCTAATTCTACCTAAATATGACAAAATCAGCGAAAAAATTCATTCAAAATATAGTATTGTACACCAGCATGTTCCAATCGCGTTTTAAGCTTGGAAATACAGCTAGGATACAGATTTTTAAAAATTGATGAATTCGTATACTTTAACATTGCAGTTCAGTATTATTTAGCTAATTCTACCTAAATATGACAAAATCAGTGAAAAAATTTATTCCAAATATACTATTGTATACCAGCATGTCCATTTCGCGTTTCAAGCTTGGAAATACAGCTAGGATACAAATTTTTAAAAATTGATGAATTTGAATACTTTAACATTGCAGTTCAGTATTATTTAGCTAATTCTACCTAAATATGACAAAATCAGCGAAAAAATTCATTCAAAATATAGTATTGTACACCAGCATGTTCCAATCGCGTTTTAAGCTTGGAAATACAGCTAGGATACAAATTTTTAAAAATTGATGAATTTGAATACTTTAACATTGCAGTTCAGTATTATTTAGCCAATTCTACCTAAATATGACAAAATCAGCGAAAAAATTCATTCAAAATATAGTATTGTACACCAGCATGTTCCAATTCGCGTTTTAAGCTTGGAAATACAGCTAGGATACAAATTTTTAAAAATTGATGAATTCGTATACTTTAACATTGCAGTTCAGTATTATTTAGCTAATTCTACCTAAATATGACAAAATCAGTGAAAAAATTTATTCCAAATATACTATTGTATACCAGCATGTCCATTTCGCGTTTCAAGCTTGGAAATACAGCTAGGATACAAATTTTTGAAAATTGATGAATTTGAATACTTTAACATTGCAGTTCAGTATTATTTAGCTAATTCTACCTAAATATGACAAAATCAGCGAAAAAATTCATTCAAAATATAGTATTGTACACCAGCATGTTCCAATCGCGTTTTAAGCTTGGAAATACAGCTAGGATACAAATTTTTAAAAATTGATGAATTCGTATACTTTAACATTGCAGTTCAGTATTATTTAGCTAATTCTACCTAAATATGACAAAATCAGCGAAAAAATTCATTCAAAATATAGTATTGTACACCAGCATGTTCCAATCGCGTTTTAAGCTTGGAAATACAGCTAGGATACAAATTTTTAAAAATTGATGAATTCGTATACTTTAACATTGCAGTTCAGTATTATTTAGCTAATTCTACCTAAATATGACAAAATCAGTGAAAAAATTTATTCCAAATATACTATTGTATACCAGCATGTCCATTTCGCGTTTCAAGCTTGGAAATACAGCTAGGATACAAATTTTTAAAAATTGATGAATTTGAATACTTTAACATTGCAGTTCAGTATTATTTAGCTAATTCTACCTAAATATGACAAAATCAGCGAAAAAATTCATTCAAAATATAGTATTGTACACCAGCATGTTCCAATCGCGTTTTAAGCTTGGAAATACAGCTAGGATACAAATTTTTAAAAATTGATGAATTCGAATACTTTAACATTGCAGTTCAGTATTATTTAGCTAATTCTACCTAAATATGACAAAATCAGCGAAAAAATTCATTCAAAATATAGTATTGTACACCAGCATGTTCCAATCGCGTTTTAAGCTTGGAAATACAGCTAGGATACAATTTTTAAAAATTGATGAATTTGTATACTTTAACATTGCAGTTCAGTATTATTTAGCTAATTCTACCTAAATATGACAAAATCAGCGAAAAAATTCATTCAAAATATACTATTGTATACCAGCATGTCCATTTCGCGTTTCAAGCTTGGAAATACAGCTAAGATACAAATTTTTAAAAATTGATGAATTTGAATACTTTAACATTGCAGTTCAGTATTATTTAGCTAATTCTACCTAAATATGACAAAATCAGCGAAAAAATTCATTCAAAATATAGTATTGTACACCAGCATGTTCCAATCGCGTTTTAAGCTTGGAAATACAGCTAGGATACAAATTTTTAAAAATTGATGAATTTGAATACTTTAACATTGCAGTTCAGTATTATTTAGCTAATTCTACCTAAATATGACAAAATCAGCGAAAAAATTCATTCAAAATATAGTATTGTACACCAGCATGTTCCAATCGCGTTTTAAGCTTGGAAATACAGCTAGGATACAAATTTTTAAAAATTGATGAATTCGTATACTTTAACATTGCAGTTCAGTATTATTTAGCTAATTCTACCTAAATATGACAAAATCAGCGAAAAAATTCATTCCAAATATACTATTGTATACCAGCATGTCCATTTCGCGTTTCAAGCTTGGAAATACGGCTAAGATACAAATTTTTGAAAATTGATGAATTTGAATACTTTAACATTGCAGTTCAGTATTATTTAGCTAATTCTACCTAAATATGACAAAATCAGCGAAAAAATTCATTCAAAATATAGTATTGTACACCAGCATGTTCCAATCGCGTTTTAAGCTTGGAAATACAGCTAGGATACAAATTTTTAAAAATTGATGAATTTCAATACTTTAACATTGCAGTTCAGTATTATTTAGCTAATTCTACCTAAATATGACAAAATCAGTGAAAAAATTTATTCCAAATATACTATTGTATACCAGCATGTCCATTTCGCGTTTCAAGCTTGGAAATACGGCTAGGATACAAATTTTTGAAAATTGATGAATTTGAATACTTTAACATTGCAGTTCAGTATTATTTAGCCAATTCTACCTAAATATGACAAAATCAGCGAAAAAATTCATTCAAAATATAGTATTGTATACCAGCATGTCCTTTTCGCGTTTTAAGCTTGGAAATACAGCTAGGATACAGATTTTTAAAAATTGATGAATTCGTATACTTTAACATTGCAGTTCAGTATTATTTAGCTAATTCTACCTAAATATGACAAAATCAGTGAAAAAATTTATTCCAAATATACTATTGTATACCAGCATGTCCATTTCGCGTTTCAAGCTTGGAAATACGGCTAGGATACAAATTTTTGAAAATTGATGAATTTGAATACTTTAACATTGCAGTTCAGTATTATTTAGCTAATTCTACCTAAATATGACAAAATCAGCGAAAAAATTCATTCAAAATATAGTATTGTACACCAGCATGTTCCAATCGCGTTTTAAGCTTGGAAATACAGCTAGGATACAAATTTTTAAAAATTGATGAATTTGAATACTTTAACATTGCAGTTCAGTATTATTTAGCCAATTCTACCTAAATATGACAAAATCAGCGAAAAAATTCATTCAAAATATAGTATTGTACACCAGCATGTTCCAATTCGCGTTTTAAGCTTGGAAATACAGCTAGGATACAAATTTTTAAAAATTGATGAATTCGAATACTTTAACATTGCAGTTCAGTATTATTTAGCTAATTCTACCTAAATATGACAAAATCAGCGAAAAAATTCATTCCAAATATACTATTGTATACCAGCATGTCCATTTCGCGTTTCAAGCTTGGAAATACGGCTAGGATACAAATTTTTAAAAATTGATGAATTTGAATACTTTAACATTGCAGTTCAGTATTATTTAGCTAATTCTACCTAAATATGACAAAATCAGCGAAAAAATTCATTCAAAATATAGTATTGTACACCAGCATGTTCCAATCGCGTTTTAAGCTTGGAAATACAGCTAGGATACAAATTTTTAAAAATTGATGAATTCGTATACTTTAACATTGCAGTTCAGTATTATTTAGCTAATTCTACCTAAATATGACAAAATCAGCGAAAAAATTCATTCAAAATATAGTATTGTACACCAGCATGTTCCAATCGCGTTTTAAGCTTGGAAATACAGCTAGGATACAGATTTTTAAAAATTGATGAATTCGTATACTTTAACATTGCAGTTCAGTATTATTTAGCTAATTCTACCTAAATATGACAAAATCAGCGAAAAAATTCATTCAAAATATAGTATTGTATACCAGCATGTCCATTTCGCGTTTCAAGCTTGGAAATACAGCTAGGATACAAATTTTTAAAAATTGATGAATTTGTATACTTTAACATTGCAGTTCAGTATTATTTAGCTAATTCTACCTAAATATGACAAAATCAGCGAAAAAATTCATTCAAAATATAGTATTGTACACCAGCATGTTCCAATCGCGTTTTAAGCTTGGAAATACAGCTAGGATACAAATTTTTAAAAATTGATGAATTTGAATACTTTAACATTGCAGTTCAGTATTATTTAGCTAATTCTACCTAAATATGACAAAATCAGCGAAAAAATTCATTCAAAATATAGTATTGTATACCAGCATGTCCTTTTCGCGTTTTAAGCTTGGAAATACAGCTAGGATACAAATTTTTAAAAATTGATGAATTCGTATACTTTAACATTGCAGTTCAGTATTATTTAGCTAATTCTACCTAAATATGACAAAATCAGCGAAAAAATTTATTCCAAATATACTATTGTATACCAGCATGTCCATTTCGCGTTTCAAGCTTGGAAATACGGCTAGGATACAAATTTTTGAAAATTGATGAATTTGAATACTTTAACATTGCAGTTCAGTATTATTTAGCTAATTCTACCTAAATATGACAAAATCAGCGAAAAAATTCATTCAAAATATAGTATTGTACACCAGCATGTTCCAATCGCGTTTTAAGCTTGGAAATACAGCTAGGATACAAATTTTTAAAAATTGATGAATTTGAATACTTTAACATTGCAGTTCAGTATTATTTAGCTAATTCTACCTAAATATGACAAAATCAGCGAAAAAATTCATTCAAAATATAGTATTGTACACCAGCATGTTCCAATCGCGTTTTAAGCTTGGAAATACAGCTAGGATACAATTTTTAAAAATTGATGAATTTGTATACTTTAACATTGCAGTTCAGTATTATTTAGCTAATTCTACCTAAATATGACAAAATCAGCGAAAAAATTCATTCAAAATATACTATTGTATACCAGCATGTCCATTTCGCGTTTCAAGCTTGGAAATACGGCTAGGATACAAATTTTTGAAAATTGATGAATTTGAATACTTTAACATTGCAGTTCAGTATTATTTAGCTAATTCTACCTAAATATGACAAAATCAGCGAAAAAATTCATTCAAAATATAGTATTGTACACCAGCATGTTCCAATCGCGTTTTAAGCTTGGAAATACAGCTAGGATACAAATTTTTAAAAATTGATGAATTTGAATACTTTAACATTGCAGTTCAGTATTATTTAGCTAATTCTACCTAAATATGACAAAATCAGTGAAAAAATTTATTCCAAATATACTATTGTATACCAGCATGTCCATTTCGCGTTTCAAGCTTGGAAATACGGCTAGGATACAAATTTTTGAAAATTGATGAATTTGAATACTTTAACATTGCAGTTCAGTATTATTTAGCTAATTCTACCTAAATATGACAAAATCAGCGAAAAAATTCATTCAAAATATAGTATTGTACACCAGCATGTTCCAATCGCGTTTTAAGCTTGGAAATACAGCTAGGATACAAATTTTTAAAAATTGATGAATTTGAATACTTTAACATTGCAGTTCAGTATTATTTAGCCAATTCTACCTAAATATGACAAAATCAGCGAAAAAATTCATTCAAAATATAGTATTGTATACCAGCATGTCCATTTCGCGTTTTAAGCTTGGAAATACAGCTAGGATACAAATTTTTAAAAATTGATGAATTCGAATACTTTAACATTGCAGTTCAGTATTATTTAGCTAATTCTACCTAAATATGACAAAATCAGCGAAAAAATTCATTCAAAATATAGTATTGTATACCAGCATGTCCATTTCGCGTTTCAAGCTAGGAAATACAGCTAGGATACAAATTTTTAAAAATTGATGAATTTGAATACTTTAACATTGCAGTTCAGTATTATTTAGCTAATTCTACCTAAATATGACAAAATCAGCGAAAAAATTCATTCAAAATATAGTATTGTACACCAGCATGTTCCAATCGCGTTTTAAGCTTGGAAATACAGCTAGGATACAAATTTTTAAAAATTGATGAATTTGTATACTTTAACATTGCAGTTCAGTATTATTTAGCTAATTCTACCTAAATATGACAAAATCAGCGAAAAAATTCATTCAAAATATAGTATTGTACACCAGCATGTTCCAATCGCGTTTTAAGCTTGGAAATACAGCTAGGATACAAATTTTTAAAAATTGATGAATTTGAATACTTTAACATTGCAGTTCAGTATTATTTAGCTAATTCTACCTAAATATGACAAAATCAGTGAAAAAATTTATTCCAAATATACTATTGTATACCAGCATGTCCATTTCGCGTTTCAAGCTTGGAAATACGGCTAAGATACAAATTTTTGAAAATTGATGAATTTGAATACTTTAACATTGCAGTTCAGTATTATTTAGCTAATTCTACCTAAATATGACAAAATCAGCGAAAAAATTCATTCAAAATATAGTATTGTACACCAGCATGTTCCAATCGCGTTTTAAGCTTGGAAATACAGCTAGGATACAAATTTTTAAAAATTGATGAATTTGAATACTTTAACATTGCAGTTCAGTATTATTTAGCTAATTCTACCTAAATATGACAAAATCAGTGAAAAAATTTATTCCAAATATACTATTGTATACCAGCATGTCCATTTCGCGTTTCAAGCTTGGAAATACAGCTAGGATACAAATTTTTGAAAATTGATGAATTTGAATACTTTAACATTGCAGTTCAGTATTATTTAGCCAATTCTACCTAAATATGACAAAATCAGCGAAAAAATTCATTCAAAATATAGTATTGTATACCAGCATGTCCTTTTCGCGTTTTAAGCTTGGAAATACAGCTAGGATACAGATTTTTAAAAATTGATGAATTCGTATACTTTAACATTGCAGTTCAGTATTATTTAGCTAATTCTACCTAAATATGACAAAATCAGTGAAAAAATTTATTCCAAATATACTATTGTATACCAGCATGTCCATTTCGCGTTTCAAGCTTGGAAATACAGCTAGGATACAAATTTTTGAAAATTGATGAATTTGAATACTTTAACATTGCAGTTCAGTATTATTTAGCTAATTCTACCTAAATATGACAAAATCAGCGAAAAAATTCATTCAAAATATAGTATTGTACACCAGCATGTTCCAATCGCGTTTTAAGCTTGGAAATACAGCTAGGATACAAATTTTTAAAAATTGATGAATTTGAATACTTTAACATTGCAGTTCAGTATTATTTAGCTAATTCTACCTAAATATGACAAAATCAGCGAAAAAATTCATTCAAAATATAGTATTGTATACCAGCATGTTCCAATCGCGTTTTAAGCTTGGAAATACAGCTAGGATACAAATTTTTAAAAATTGATGAATTTGAATACTTTAACATTGCAGTTCAGTATTATTTAGCTAATTCTACCTAAATATGACAAAATCAGCGAAAAAATTTATTCCAAATATACTATTGTATACCAGCATGTCCATTTCGCGTTTCAAGCTTGGAAATACAGCTAGGATACAAATTTTTAAAAATTGATGAATTTGAATACTTTAACATTGCAGTTCAGTATTATTTAGCTAATTCTATCTAAATATGACAAAATCAGCGAAAAAATTCATTCAAAATATAGTATTGTACACCAGCATGTTCCAATTCGCGTTTTAAGCTTGGAAATACAGCTAGGATACAAATTTTTAAAAATTGATGAATTTGAATACTTTAACATTGCAGTTCAGTATTATTTAGCTAATTCTACCTAAATATGACAAAATCAGTGAAAAAATTCATTCAAAATATAGTATTGTATACCAGCATGTCCATTTCGCGTTTCAAGCTTGGAAATACGGCTAAGATACAAATTTTTGAAAATTGATGAATTTGAATACTTTAACATTGCAGTTCAG